>CM022752.1:44389928-44742428 GCA_012411365.1 Ameiurus melas
CTTATTAGAACCCCTGCTTAATTGACAAGTTTAAATGTTCGCTAAAATGGCTTTGGTTAGTGTCTCTCTTAGTAAATATGGTCCTAAATGTGCCATAGTGCTGTAAATAGTCCTGAAACACTGTATTCTGGGTCACTGGGGTAAATAATGAACATCCCAGTGCATACCAGACAGGCAGACAATAAAGGTCACTAGTCTAAAATTGAACCTTTTTTGTGAGTTAAAAGGTAAAAAGCAGTGGCAGTGTGTGGCATGCGCAAAATCAATCATCCTGGAAGCAGGGCTGGATTGTGAGAGTTCATGTTTTATATCTTGTTGGAGATATCGAAAAATTGCTTCTTATATATATTAAAAAACAATCAAATAAAACTGTGAGTCAAAATTGTTACGAAGGGCACGGTTGGGTTTAGGTGTAGCATTAATCAGCTGTGTTAGTAATTATGTCATGGGAGGTTCTCACAGGGTGTGTGTGTGGGGGGAGGGGTTGTGAAAGACTTGTATTATACAGTATTAATAGTTTTGGACTAGTTTAGGAATGTTACACTACCTATATTTTCTTCACAAATTTTCTTTTACTGTCTAAACCAGTTTTTGGCAATACAGACGTGTTGTTGGTGTTATTGTATCATTGTTTGTCATGCCAACAAACACCCAGAATTTGAAGGAAAAAGAATGGGAACATGATCGTATTTGTATTTGAAGGTACTCTACTGTACTTATCTTTAAGTGGGAGAGTTGATGATATGTGATGAGGTGAATAACGTTGATTATGTCATTACAATGACACCTGTCAAGAGGTGGGATTATATTCGACAGCAAGGAAACATTCAGTTCTCAAAGTTAATGTGTTGGAAGCAGGAAAAATTGGCAAGTGTAAGGATCTGAGCGACTTTGACGAGGGCCAAATTGTGATGGCTAGATGACTGGGTCGGAGCATCTCCAACGCAGCAGGTGTTGTGGGGTGTTCCCGGTATGTAGTGGTTAGTACCTACCAGAAGTGGTCCAAGGAAGGACAGCAGCTGAACCAGTAACAGGGTCTTTGTCACCCAAGGTTCATTGATGCATATGGGGAGCGAAGACTAGCCTGTCTGCTACGATCCCACAGAAGAGCTACTGTAGCACAAATTGCTGAAAAAGGTTATTGCTGGCTATGATGGAAAGGGGTCAGTACACACAGTGCATCTCAGCTTGCTGCATATAGGGCTACGTAACTGCAGAATGGTCAGAGTGCCCATGCTGACTTCTATTCACAGCAGAAAGCACCCACGATGGGCACATGAGCATCAGAACTGGACCATGGAGCAATGGAGGAAAGTGGCATGGTCTGATGAATCACGTTTTCTTTTAGATAATGTGGAAGGCAGACATAAAGTCTGTTTGCCTGGGGAGGAGATGGCGCTAGGATGTACTATGGGAAGAAGGCAAGCCGGTGGAAACAGTGTGATGCTCTGGGCAATGTTCTGCTGGGAAACCTTGGCTCCTGGAATTCATGTTGATGTTACCTACCACCTACATAAACATTGTTGCAGACCAAGTAATCCCCTTCATGACAACAGTATTTACTAATGGCAGTGGCCTCTTTCAGCAGGATAATGTGCCCTGCCACGCTGCAAAAATAAAATGGTTCAGGAACGGTTTGAGAAACATGACAAAGAGTTCCAGGTGTTGACTCCAAATTCCCCAGATCTCAATCTGATCAAGTATCTGTGGGATGTGCTGGACAAACAAGTCAGATCCAGAGGTCTCACCTCGCAACTTACAGAACTTAAAGTATCTGCTGCTAAGATCTTGGTGTCAGATACTACAGCACGTCTTCAGAGGTCTTGTGGAGTCCATGCCTCTATGGTTCAGAGCTGTTTTGGCGGCACAAGACGGATCTACATAATATTAGGCAGACGCTTTTAATCTTATGGCTGATCTGTGAATTTTTAAATGTATTTTCACTATATCAGTGTGTAGGGGATGTTTTTAACCCAGTGGTTCTCAACCAGGGAGAGATCTGAAGGGGGCGCAAATTGTTTTCAAGAAAAAAAAAAACACAAACGGCATCATTTGTTTACTCTGTGTATTTTATTGCTTTTCAAATAGAATGAAAGAAACCCCACGTTCCCTCTCCCTCTGTATTTTCTTTTTTGCTGGGGAGAGGCGGAGCTTAGCCTGCCTTTTATCTAGCTGTCAGTGCAGACCAGTGTTGCCAACTTAACGACTTTATTTTGCAAAAAAAAAAAAAGCACCTAGCGACAAATCTAGCGACTTTTTAGACAAATCTTAGACAAAGCAACTTTCCAAATGTCACCAGTCCTGTCCTGCAAGCGTGAGGTGTTGCTTTCCCGCTGCACTCGCACCTCTCTCTGATTCTGCTCTGTCAGTGAGTGGCTGAGAGCCGGAGATTTAACAATGTCCTGGATAAGGAGACGCGCCCTTCGTCCCAATTTACAGCATTCTTACGTGAATGTTTTTAGAACGCAAGACGAATGTAATGCAACGTGTAAAACATACACGTCAATACAGCCTGGTTCTCTTGTTCAAAGCAGTTATAGTGTTCAGAAACATTTTTGATCATTCATGTTCCATACCTGTCCAAAGTACAAAAACACAAAAGCAAAAAAAAAGCTATCTATGTATCCATCAAAAACAGATTATAGATTAGATATATACAGTATCTCAGAAAAGTGAGTACACCCCACACAATTTTGTAAATATTTGATTAAATCTTTTAATCTGACAACACTGAAGAAATTATACTTTGCAACAATGTAAAGCAGTGAGTGTACAGCTCGTGTAACAGTGTAAATTTGGCTGGACTGGCCAAGCATGTCTCCAGACCTAAACCCCATTGAGCATCTGTGGGACATCCTCAAATGGAAGGTGGAGGAGCACAAGGTCTCTAACATCCACCAGCTCCGTGATGTCATCATAGAGGAGTGGAAGAGGACTCCAGTGGCAACCTGTGAAGCTCTGGTGAACTCCATGCCCAAGAGGGTTAATGCAGTGCTGGAAAATAATGGTCTCCACAAAAAATATTGAAACTTTGGTCCCAATTTGGACATTTTCACTTAGGGGTGTACTCGCATTTGTTGCCAGCGGTTTAGACATTAATGGCTGTGTGTTGAGTTATTTTGAGGGACAGTAAATTTACACTGTTACACAAGCTGTACACTCACTACTTTACATTGTAGCACAGTGTCATTTCTTCAGTGTTGTCACATGAAAAGATATAATCACATATTTACAGAAATGTGAGGGGTGTACTTACTTTTGTGAGATTCTGTATGTATGTATGTACGTATGTATGTGTACATGTATGATATATGAAATGAAGCAGCAATTTGAAACTGTGCTTTTGATAAATGAAAAATAAATAATAATAATAAAAAATCATATAGTTTGACAGTTCCATGTTTGGCATTAAAGAGCTGGGTTCAAATGAAAGTCATTTCTGTTCTTCATAGTTTATTGTTTGTTTTCCATCAGTCTTTATTCATTTTTAATGTATTGTGATTTCACACATCATTGGAAATATAGAGTAAAGAGAGCGCTTGCATGCAGAGTGGTTTTGGTGTTAGGTTTGGTTTGGTGCATGGGGATGACTTTTTGAAATGAGTGTCGAGTTTGCATCTTATTGATCGCATCTTATTCATCTATTATTCATCCATATCATTACTGCATCAGTATTTAACAGATATATATGAAAAAAACATTTTAAATGGCAAACCTTTGAGTGTTCTTTTAAACCCCTGTTTATTTATGACCATCCACTTTAAAAGAACAGCTGCAAAGGGCCTTTTGTTCATGTTTTACACCAGTCTGTGTAACATCACTGGGGAGATGTGTCGCCCACAGATAATATAACATAACATAATATTTCATTGCCACTAGAAGCTATATATAGATGTGTCGTTTGGTCATTTTCACAACTCAGTACTCGAAAGACAAAATGGGCAAGTCTATTCATTCCCAGGAGCTGATCGAGACTTTATCAGCTTAACAAAATGTAAAGGCAGAACACTTTTTAGCTGCCTTGTAACAAACTGATTTCTTTTCTTCTTTCATTCTGCATGTGTTTAACTGCAAGGCAGTGGAGCGCTGAAAAGAAATTCAACCGTAAAAGCTTATTGAATTGTTTACAACCACTGCTGTATTCATTCATTCATTCATTCATTCATTTGAAACCTGTTGTGTGGAAAGCAACTTATCTCACACTAAGCTTTTTTCATTATTTAATTGATTTGATTGTATACAATGGTAACATGTGTTTTTAATAATTGGATGGTCTAATGTAGACAAATTGAACAATATATTTGCTTGTAGTGCGAAAGCATGGAAATCAAGCTCTGGCCTGCAATAAATGAATTACATTCTAGGCAGTATCAAGTGAGTGAACACGTTACAGTGTGAAATAAATGAATGGCTGAAAAGTATTACCTATACAATAATGAAAACACAATATGGCTGCATTTGGTCTTTTTAATGCAGTTAATTAGAACTGCATACAGGGTAACAGATGGAGAAATTTCTTTCACTTGATATATATAATATGTAACAGCTTCATTGAAGAGAAAATCAAAGAATCTCTGGATGTTTCAGAAGTCGTACAATATATCCCTGTAATTATGGATGATGGTACACAAGTAACAAGCATTGATAATGCTACTGTATCCTGCAGACACGTTTCTGTATGAGCTTTAACAACACCCAAGAAATACTAAGCATAACAACAGTTTGATAGTGATGCGGACCAAATTAGTCAAAACTTTGGGGCCCTGTCACGTCAGTGTTAAAAATTCCGAAAGCTGAAATCTGTTCATTTAAATCCTTCACTGACCGACTCCCACTGTTGTGTATAATGGCTGACCCTGCACTCTGATCCTATGAGGGATAAATAAATAGCTAAACATTGTGTGGGTAAGAGCATGAGGTGAAATAGGAGCAAAAGTGTGACATATTTTCCCATTTTACTGGAATTTCCAACACTTTTCTTTTACAAAAAAGAAGAAGAAAAAAAAATCTTTATAGCTACATTTTACATACATATATCTGTGAAGGTTCACGAAACATCAAAATATAAAACCTTCACATATGCATACTAAATCAGAATAGACTATACCCCTTGAGGCCAATCCAAATTTATATTCAATCAATGGTTAAACAGATTGTTTAATAATGCATTAAATAGATGCCTCACCATGTACTCAATCTTCAGGTTTTTACATGTGGAGTAATGTGTATATATGTATGTATGTATGCGCTATGGGCTTAACGGTTACTATTTCTCAACCCAGCTGGATACCACTGTTGATTCTGGAGCAAGATAGTAAAAACCACTCTCTCCAGTACAGTTCTATAGACTTGTAGATTTTATGCCAAGACACACTGAAGTGTTCCAAAGGCTTCCTAAGACCTCATGTCATTCCTTCAATTTGTCACTAATCTTTCTGTTTTTACTTTGTGTGGTGGTTCAGTGAACACGTGTCTATCATCAGAACTTTGCAGTGTGTGACTTTGCACTTTTACTGCTACCTGTGTAGATGAGCGTAGCTGTAGCAGTGTATAATTAGAAATTCCAGAGCCAATGGTTTGTCCAAGTGACTGGGCACAAAAGGGTGATGATCTCCGCCACAACGCAATGAGACACAACCTTTAATTTGTGCCCAGTATGTAATTATTGTGAATCTCTCTTGTGGATACGACAATCTGTCAGAGAAGGGTATAATCAGAGACACAACAGTCATACAGGACACACACAATTAAGAATTTCATTATATACTCCTAGCACAGCTGATCAGTCTTGCTCTCTGTGACCCTAGATGTCCAAACAGTGCTTATACCGCAGACTGGTGGACTGTTCAATAGATACACTGGCACATTTATGAGAGGACAGGCGTGCGCTTTAGTTATTTAGATGCTTCATTTTGTCCTTTCTTTACTAGCTTCCTTATCATTAGAAACATTATCAGCTTACATTTGTTTTATTTTATGTTCTCATATTCTTGTATTATAGATGGTCCATGCTTTAGTTTTTGGACATGTATGTGACTTTAATGTAAATTATTTCCAATGTTGTTAATTATTCAAATATCTTTTATCAAAAAAAAAAAATATTGTTAAAATCTATCAGAATATCCTGTTGATACACATTTGCACATTTTTATGCGCCATTATATCCGCTTACACATTCATGCAGTTCTCCAGTTAGCCAAACATGGCAGCAGTGCAATGCATTAAACCATGCTACGAGAACTCACAAAACCACTCTTTACAAGTGTGGTGACCTGAGAAGCATCTGTGTATCTATATATGCAGACATGTACACATGCACAATTCTTTTGTTTGAAGACATTTGGGTTGAAGATTGAAATATGATTTTCAGCTTTCGTTTAATTTCAGCTTTCATATTTACATCTAGATGTGTTTAGAACATTTTGGGGGTTTCTCCCTTCAGTCTCCTCTTCAGATGGTGAAATGCACACTCAGTTGGGTTATGGACTGGTGATTGACTTGGCCAGTCTAAAACGTTGCACTTTTTGCCCTGATGAAGTCCTTTGTTGTCTTGGCAGTGTGTTTTATAATTTTATATAGTGTGATTAATAAATTATCAGAGGTCAGTGAACGAGGTAAAAATCTAATTATATCTCCAAATTAATAGATGTGAATGTATAGGCTTACAGTATTGTTTAAAGGTTCATGAAACTCCCCCCTCTTTCAGCTCAAGTCTACCTCACAATCTTTTTTGGAAAATGCAACGTAAATGGGCATGGATGGCTGTGAGAAGAAGGGAGGGGCATGGGCGTGGCAGGCAAATCAGGGGAGGAAGAGGGGGGTGAGCAATTGTCACCTATCAGTGGCCCATGCCAACTCGCAATAAAAATCAAGGGTAAAGTGTGAGAAATTGTATGATTTATTATTTTTTATATATATATATAGCTGGCAAAGTTAAAGTCGGTGGTAGAAATTTGGACAAACACCATCCTCATCACTCATGCTCTCGGGTAGAAGTTTTATTACAGAGGGAGATGAATACAGGATAGAAGATGAATGCGTTCTGAAGCACTCCTCTCTCACATGCCATATTTAAGTTTTAAGATAAGGAGAGCTGGACATCTACGAGTCTCGAAAAGGGAGTTCTATGAGGTTTGAGCCAGTTTGGTGGTTTCAGGGTCTTAGCAGATATGCAGACATTCCTGAGGACAATAACATGATTTGTGTCAATGTAAGAGGAAAGAGCGTTCTGTTCTAATCTCCATGACATTACCGTAAACGGCATTATTCACATGATAGGGAAGGCTTGGTGGGGCTTTAGTTGCAAAAGGTTGAGAGCCTCTGCTATAGTACATTTCCACATCACTGCCTGTGACATCGACACAATGTAGATTTTAAACTCGGAAGACAAAAATGGGGGAAAAGATCTAAATTAACCAGTTTTCTCCTACAGTTAAAATGAACAGATACTAGCATTGTCTTTTATGATGTGTGACACAAACACCTCTGTTATTTATTTATTTATTTATTTTTTAAATCTCAGAGAATGTAGTTTAGTGTTTCTTGACCCTTTAATACTATTGATTATTGTGCTAAATCCTTCTCAGGTTGTTGGTCCTGACCCCTCTCCTGAGTCCTGTGATGAATTTCTTAATTTTTTTTAGTCAACAAAATTGAAGTGATCTATTCTTCTCCTGTGCCTTCAAGATCTGATCCTCTATTTTGAGGATTCACCACCTCAGGATGGGTAAATACCGCTCAGGTATTTAACTAACAGTCGACCAGTCTCCTCAGCCCAGCTTTCTGATTTAACCCTCTTACCCCATATGGCCGAAAAACCGTCTTGCCCCGTCTTTAATCTATTCCTGTAAGGACGATATACCGGCTTGGTCGTCCATGCCAAATCCCCGTAAGGCAGAGATAGCGGCATTACTCTGCTATGATTCCTTACTTATTTCATTATTATTTTTTGACCCAGAAGGTTGATGACGTCACGTCATGATTACGTTATTACGCCGTCATTACGATGAAGATCCGAGCGTGAATATTGGTGTAATAGTAGAAGTGAACTAAAAATGCCAAAGCGAAAAGCTAATCGTGTTCCAGATAAAGTTCCACCTACAGTGAACACGGGTACGTCTAAAACAGTGAAAAACAGAAAACATACACAGTTACACAGGCGAGAGCGAGGAGTCTAGATAGTGACAGCAGTGAAAGTTCAGGCCATGTTGAAACCGAAACTGAAACTGATAGTGACGCAAACTCTCCTGATTCAGACCCTGATCCGTCTTCATCTTCAGCATCAACCAGTGCGACTGACACTGCAGGGGTTTGGAGTCATCACCTGACCATCTCTGTGCACTCGTGAAAACACTACCTGCTGCTCTGATTATCACCAGAAAGTTGACTTTTGGCGCTAAAATGCATTTATTTATTTATTTATTATTTACTTGAATTTATTCAAAGGCGTGGACCGCGCTGATGCTCGTACGGTACTTCTAAATGAGTAGAAGGATTTTAGCGAGCATTTGTCGTAATTTCTCTAGTTAAGAATTGTGCTCTAAGTTTAGTAAAAACACTAAACTGCTTCATTTTCAAAGTAATATTACACAAACACATTATTATAAGTTGTTTTGAGGCATAAAAATGTTAAAATTAAAATGTTGATTTTGGGGCCAATTTTGGCCCGGGAACTCAGGGTTGACGTGCTGTTTCTCTGGGGAATACAGGGTTATGGGACATAATACTGTGGAAATTTAGGGGTAAGAGGGTTAATCTCACAGATTAAGTGTTCAGGCTATATGATGGATGTTCTTCCTGGAGCTCTTTTGAAAGAGGTTTTTGAAACTGTCAGTCCAGCTGTGACAACCATTATTAATAGCTCTTTAACTACTGGAGTTGTACCAGCCAGCCTTAAACCTGCAATTGTGCATCCTCTGCTTAAAAAAAAAAAACTTTACACAACAACTATAGATAGGCCTATTTCCAAAACGCCTGTTATCTCGAAATTGCTGAAAAAAGTAGTTTTTGCACAGTTATATTAAATGGTAAATGGTCTGCACTTGTATAGTGCTTTTTTTTTTTTAACCTTAGCGTTCTACACTGTATCTCATTCACCCATTCACACACCACTCACACACCAATGGTAGCAGAGCTGCCATGTAAGGCGCTAGCTTGCCATCGGGAGCAACTTGGGGTTCAAAGGACACTTTGGCATGTGGAGTCATTTGGGCCGGGAATCAAACCGCCAACCCTACGATTAGTGGACAACCCGCTCTACCGCCTATATTTTTCTACCACCTGAGCCACAGCCGCACGATTCTCATTTTAATTTTTAAAATATTTTAGACAAGTTCCAGTCAGATTTGAGATCTTTACACAGCACTGATTCTGCTCTGTTAAAGGTTACTAATGATTTTAATGTCACACTTGTGCTGTGTAGGTCTTATTGGATCTTAGCGCTGCCTTTGATACTATCGATCATAGTATTCTTTTAAATCACTCAGAGTCTGTGGTTGGTATCAAGGGCCTGACTTTGCAGTGGTTTGCGTCTTATCTGAGAGATGGGACTTTCGCAGTAAACATCGGGAATTTGTCTTCTTCATCAGCCCCCTTATCGTGTGGTGTTCCTCAGGGCTCCATCCTTTGTTGTTTTCCCTTTATCTGCTTCCCCTGGGTTCTATTTTTCAGAAATATGATATTTCCTACTGGCACCCTGTCCAGGGTGTACCCCGCCTTGTGCCCAATGCTTCCTGGGATAGGCTCCAGGTTCCCCGCGACCCTGAAGCAGGAATAAGCGGTTGAAGATGGATGGATGGATGATATTTCCTTTCACTGCTATGCTGATGAGACCCAATTATATTTTCCAGTTAGGGCAAATGACCTCAGTCCTTTTGGGTCCCTTTTTAAATGCATTGAGGACATTAAATGTTGGATGACTAACAATTATTTGCAGTTCAATGAAAGCAAAACTGAAGCCATTATTTTAGGCCCCCCTACTGTTTCTTCTGCTCTTGAGGCCCAGTTAGGTCCTTTGTCTGTTAACAAATATGTCAGTGCTGTTGTTAAGGGAAGCTTCTTTTATTTAAGATCTACTGCAAAGTTAAAACAGTTTTTCTCTAGAAAAGACCTAGAAACCGTGATTCATGCACTTGTTACATCACGGTTGGACTACTGTAATTATTTGTATGTTGGCCATCCTCAATCTGTTTTATAAAATCCGAACAGTAACCTTCCGGAAGTGGAAGTCTATTGACCAAACATCTTTCTTCAATACTGTTGTTTCCACCTTAAGCGATCTGCATCCCTCATCGCTGAAGGAGAAAGTTCTGCAGTTAAATTCTGCTCTTGCTACTAACTTGCTTGCTCCCCTAAAGTCACGTAAGGTCACGTCCCTTAAAGTCACGTAAGGTCGCTCTGCTCCCTGGTATAATGACAATCTGCACTCTAGAAAGGCTGCTTGTCAGAAAATGGAGTGCAAATGGAACCTTACCGGACTGAATGTCTACTATCAAGCGTGGAAGGATCTTCTGGGTGATTTCTGAGCACTAATGGAGACTGAAAGACGCTTACTTCCCTCAGGCTATTGTAAACAATCAAAATAATCCCAGTCACTTGTTCCAAACCATAAACCGATTGCTTCAAGCTAATGCTGTTACCACTTTACCTGTTTCTCAGCAGCTATGTAATTCTTTTCTTCAGTTTTTTAATTCTAAGATTGATAATGTTTGCAAAGAAATTTCTGTCACACCTGACTCTGCCACTTCACTCCTTTGTCCATCTGTTTTCACTGGTTTCACTCATTTCTCACTGCTTGATTCTGAGGCGCTCAAAAGGGAGGTATCCAGCATGAAATTAACCACTTGCTTGCTGGATCCAATTCCCACGAATCTATTTAAATCGTGCTTCGATGTTTGGTGCCCTACTATCCTCAGTATTATAAATGAATCATTGGTGACTGGGGCCGTTCCAGCAGTACTAAAGACTGCTGTCGTTACGCCTGTACCAAAGAAAGAAAATGTTTCCGTGGATGATTAGAACAATATTTAGACCATTTCAAATCTTACGTTTTTGGCAAAAAATACCTGAGCGTGTTGTTGCCTCTCAACTATGTAATCATCTTACAATTAATAATCTCTTTGAACCCCTTCAGTCAGGTTTTCGTAAATTTCACAGCACTGAAACGGAGTTGATCACCAATGAATTGTTGATGGCCTCTGATTCTGACACTACATCCATGCTTATTCTTCTTGATCTTAGAGCTGCTTTTGATACTGTGGATCATGGTCTTTTACTTGCCTGCCTTAAAAGTGTTTTTGGTGTGTCAGTTTTAAACTGGTTTAAATCCTGTTTTTCTGACCGTTCCCAGTTTATTTCTATGGGTGGCTACAGGTCTGACACTAGCTCTACACTCACTGTTGTTCCTCAGGGTTCAGTTTTAGGCCCTATCTATCTATCTATCTATCTATCTATCTATCTATCTATCTATCTATCTATCTATCTATCTATCTATCTATCTATCTATCTATCTATCTATCTATCTATCTCTCTCTCTCTCTCTCTCTCTCTCTCTCTCTCTCTCTCTCTCTCTCTCTCTCTCTCTCTCTCTCTCTCTCTCTCTCTCTCTCTCTCTCTCTCTCTCTCTCTCTCTCTCTCTTTTTTTTTTTTTTTTTTTCTCTCTCTCTTCTCTCTCTCTCTCTCTCTCTCTCTCTCTCTCTCTCTCTCTCCACTTGAGCATCTGCTGTGAGCGCTCGGCCTCCATTATCACTTCTATGCTGACTATACCCAAATCTACATTCACTCAAAATCTGGTGAAAACCTTGATGTTTGTTTTCTTTCTGAATGTATTTCTGAGATAAAAACATGGATGAATAATACCTTTCTGTGCCTGAACAGCGGAAAAACCGAGGTTATGCTTATAGGTTCCCATCATCAAATTCTCAAAGCTGGTACACGGTCCCTGTTTGTTGATGGCTCTGTTCTTGAAACCGAAAGTAAAATGAAGAACCTTGGAGTCATTTTTGATAATAGTCTTACATTTGATTCTTTTGTTCAGAGCACTGTTAAAGCTTCCTTTTTTCACCTCAGAAATATAGCTAGACTGCACCCTATGCTTAACTTCTCTGGGGCTGAAAAGCTGATAAACTCATTTATTGTCACTCGGCTGGATTACTGTAACGCCATTTTAGACGGAGTGTTTAAAGTCACAATCAACAAACTACAATACGTACAAAACTCTGCCGCCAGGATCCTGACTGGGACCAGGACATATGAACATATTACTCCTGTTCTGGAGTACTTGCACTGGCTCCCGGTCAGGTTCAGTGTCGATTTTGAGATCATGATGTTGTCATACAAGGCATTACATGGCTTGGCTCCTCAGTACTTATCTAGTCTATCAATCCCTTACACCCCAAATTGCAGACTATGCTCCTCACAGTGTAATTTGTTAAGTCTTCCACAAACCCACCTAAAATCTATGGGTGACCGGGCTTTTTCTGTCTATGCTCCTTCACTTTGGAACTCAGGGAAGCTCAGACCTTTGGCATTTTTAAAGCTCAACTTAAGACACACTTTTTTAAACTTGCATTTGACTGCAGATGTCTTCTTTTATTATTATTATTATTATTATTATTATTATTATTATTATTGTTTTTGTTCTTATTAATTTTTTATCTGTTTTATTTTTTTTATTTTCTGTGCTTATTTTGTGTACAGCGCTTTGAGAAGCTGCTTTTAAACAGGGACCAAAAAGAGGGATCATATTTCGCTTATTCTGGCGTCTCTTCACTGGCTTCCTGTCAAGTTTAGAATTGATTTTAAAATTCAAATTTATGCATACAAAGCTCTTTCTGGTTCTGCTCCACAGTACATCACTGACATTCTTCACCATTACTCTCCTACTAGAGCACTGAGATCATGTAATTAACTTCTTTTATCTGTCCCTCGTTGTCGTACTAAGACAAAGGGTGGTCAAGCCTTTTCTGTGGTTGGTCCCAAACTTTGGAACAGTCTCCCTTTTCACGTAAGGTCCGCTCCATCTTTAGCAATTTTTAAATCATCTCTTCTTTGTGTTATAATGTTATTTAATGCGATGAAGTGTAATGTTTTGTATTGCACTTTGGATCGACTGCTGTTGTCTTTAAATGTGCTCTATAAATAAATTTGACTTGGCTATACTGTTGCCATGATGGGGTGTACGTGGGTGGTAGGTGTCAAAGTAACATCTACATGAAAGCCTGGACCCAGAGTTTCACGGTAGAACATTGCCCGGAGCGTCTCCCTGCCGCCGCCGGCTAGCAATTTTTTCTCAGTGCATCTTGGTGCCATGTCTTCCATCCACATCCACATGATAAAAAAGAAAACGTGATTCATCAGACCAGGCCACCTTCTTCCATTGCTCCACGGTCCAGTTCTGATACGTGCCCATTGTAGGCGCTTTCAGCAGGGGTCAGCATCAGCACTTTGACTGGTCTGAAGCTACACACCTCCCATACACTGTGTGTTCTGACCCGTTTCTATCATAGTCAGGATTCACTTTTTCAGCAATTTGTGCTACAGTAGCTCTTCTGTGGGATAGGACCAGATGGCCTAGCCTTCACTCCCCACGTGCATCAATGAACCTTGGGCACCCATGACCCAATTTGCCAGTTGTCATTCCTTGGGCCACTTTTTGTAGGTACTAACACCCCACAAGACTTGTTTTGGATATTCTCTGACCCAGTCGTCTAGCCATCACAATTTGTCTCTTGTTAAAGATGCTCAGATCCTTATGCATGCCCATTCTTTCCTGCTACTAATATATCCCACCCCTTGACAGGTGCCACTGTAATTAAATAATCAATGTTACTCACTTTAGCTGACAGTAGTTTTTAAACAAATTGAAATTGATGCTTAGGTTGTGACCCCATACAATTAAGTATAACCCTATTTTTTATCTGGTAAGTGCTTGCATTTATCATGTGAACTACATAAAATGCATGCCGTTAAAGAAAAATACTATTCTTTTATTAGTTACAGGATTCGAATACGTCACTAAAAGTGGGAAAGCTAGCTGTGGTAATGGATAAAAGAAATCAGTTATCCTTACTTTTTTTGTGTTGGAAACAAATGGAATGCTAGCATTGATTCATCAACACACAGGTGTACCATATTAGCCCATCAGCTGTATCTCTTTATCTCTCATATTCTCTCCCTCTCTTTCTACACAAAAGCTTAATATAGCCATGCAGAATCTGTCTGATTTCAGATCTGCTTAAAGCTGCATTTTTAAAAATGATGTCTACAGTAGTGTGTGGAGTGTGTGACCCTCTCTGTGGTTTTCTTAAATCTTGTGTAGGATTAAGTAAATCAAGTGTGCACAAACAATACATGAATAATAGATGAGTTGCTGGTGATGCTCTGAATCTTAATATTGAAATAATGCAGATGTAATGGGTATGTAATGTAAGATGTAATAACAAAGATGCAACATCCCTTCAGAGTTCTCCCTCTGTGTGTGTGTGTGTGTGTGTGTGTGTGTGTGTGTGTGTGTGTGTGTGTGTGTGTGTGTTAGCTCCTATAATCCCATTGATTTCCACTTCATTTACCACTCCTGTGGTTTTTTCTGTAATGAATAAGCTCTGTGTGGATGAGTGTACTAACCATAGAACAGCTTGGATTTTGATGCAGTGGAAACATAATCGCTCGAGTAAAGGGTCACACTTTACTGTCTGGATACCACTGGACATATTTCGGACTGTTGGACATCTTGTTTCCAGCTGTCATAGTTACACTTGCTATTTAGCCTGTAAAATATTACCCATGCTAATGAGCTACATTGACTACACTGAGCCTCAGATTTTAATATTACTGCTGAGAGAACTGCAATTTATCATAAATGCTTTATTTGTATATGTTTTGTTGTTGTTGTTGAGTTGAGTACAGTGCATCCAGAAAGTATTCACTGCGCTTCACTTTTTCCACATTTTGTTCCAAAATGGATTAAATTCATTATTTTCCTTAAAATTCTACCAACAATACCCCATAATGACAACGTGAAATAAGTTTGTTTGAAATCTTTGCAAATTTATTAAAAATAAGAAACAAAAAAAGCACATGTACATAAGTAATCACAGCCTTTGCTCAATACTTGGTTGAAGTCTTTTTGAGAATGATGCTACAAGCTTGGCACACCTATTTTTGGGCAGTTTCTCCCATTCTTCTTTGCAGGACCTCTCAAGCTCCATCAGGTTGGATCAATGTTTCTCAAATCCAGTCCTCAAGCCCCCCTCCCAGAATGTTTTAGATGTCTCCCTAATTAACACACTAACAAGCTGATGAGTTGAACCAGGTGTGTTAAATAGGGAGACATCTAAAACATTCTGGGAGGGGGGCTTGAGGACTGGATTTGAGAAACACTGGGTTGGATGGAGAGCGTTGGTGCGCAGCCATTTTCAGATCTCTCCAGAGATGTTCAATCGGGTTCAAGTCTGGGCTCTGGCTGGACCACTTAAGGACATTCACAGAGTTGTCCTGTAGCCACTCCTTCGTTATCTTGGCTGTGTGCTTAGGCTTGTTTTCCTGTTGGAAGATGAACCTTCACCCCAGTCTGAGGTCCAGAGCACTCTTGAGCAGGTTTTCATCAAGGATGTCTCTGTACATTGCTGCACTAGTCTCCCAGTTCCTGCTGCTAAAAAACATCCCCACAGCATGATGCTGCCACCACCATGCTTCACTGTAGGGATGGTATTGGGCAGGTGATGAGTGGTGCCATGGTTTCCTCCAAACACGACCATTGCCATTTAGGCCAAAGAGTTCAATCTCATTTCTCATGGTCTGAGAGTCCTTCAGGTGCCTTTTGGCAAACTCCTGGTGGGCTGTCATGTGCCTTTTACTGAGGGGTGGCTTCCGTCTGCCCACTCTACCATACAGGCCTGATTGGTGGAGTGCTGCAGAGATGGTTGTTCTTCTGGAAGGTACTCCTCTCTCCACAAAGACACGCTGGAGCTCTGTCAGAGTGACCATCAGGCTATTGGTCACCTCCCCAACTAAGGCCCTTCTCCCCCGATTGCTCACTTTGGCCGGGCGACCAGCTCTAGGAAGAGTCCTGGTGGTTCCAAACTTCTTCCATTTACCACTGTGCTCATTGGGACCATCAATGCTGCAGAAATGTTTCTGTACACCTCCCCAGATCTGTGCCTCGAAGGTCTACAGACAATTCCTTGGACTTCATGGCTTGGTTTGTGCTCTGACATGCATTGTTAACTGTGGGACCTTATATAGTCTGGTGCGTGCCTTTCCAAATCATGTCCAATCAACTGAATTTATCACAGGTGGACTCCAATCAAGTTGTAGAAACATCTCAAGGATGATCAGTGGAAACAGGATGCACCTGAGCTCAATTTTGAGTGTCATGGCAAAGGCTGTGAATACTTATGTACATGTAGATTTCAAACAAACGTCCTTCACATTGTCATTATGGGCTATTGTTTGTAGAATTTTGAGGAAAATAATGAATTTATCTATTCGAAATTCGGAGAAGTAGGAGGCTCCTGCTGATTTCAATTAAAATTGTAATGAATTTGTGCTTTTCGGTCATACAGTATATTTTGACTTATTCTACTCCGTTTCCTTGTTTGCACTTTTAACTTTGTTGTGCGTTAAAATGTCTGGAAAGAACACAAAAACCCGTGGTAGCATTCAGACAGGACTGAGGCCTTGTGTGTGTGCCGTGAGCGAGCCCCCTTCTCCCGCTGAGTCCGTGTCGCTGAGCAGTGACCCTGAGTTGCTGGCTTTACTGAGGAAGGACATCGCCGATATTTTTAAAAAGGAGCTCCAGAAGCTCCAGGAGACTCTCGGGTGTGCTCTCTCTACTATCCAGCTTGACCTGTAGGCTGTGAAAACACAGCTGGCTAGTGATGAAGTTGCTACCGAGGCTACCATATCAACACTGAAAAGGTACTGTTGGGGAAATGGAGCACGCTCTCTCTGGTTGCACCGATGATATAGTTCATATGAAAACTACTATCGAGTCTCACTGCGACCATGACTCAATTAGAGAATAAATGTGAGGATTTGGAGTCGAGGTCATGGCGCAATAATGTTAGAATAGTCGGGGTTCCAGAGGGCGCTGATACCTGTACAACCGCTGCTGTAGCGGCCTTGTTATAAGAGGCGTTTGGTCAGGAGCCGGTTTTGGACTGGTCCCACCGGACCCTTTAGCTTAAGCCCAAGCCGGATGAACGACCACAAGCTATTGTGTGCAGATTCCACTATCACAATGACTGTGTTGACATTTTACGCCGTGCGAGAGAGCTCCAGCGGATTAAAACGAGCGATTTAACCCTCTCCGTTTTCCCTGACTACACAGCCAAGATAACCCGGGCCCAGGCTGCATTTAATGAGATTCGGCGTCAACTTTGTGATATTGAGAGCGCTTGCTATGGAATACTTCACCCAGCTCGGCTTCACATTACATACAACGGTGTTCAGAAGGACTTTATTTCAGCGGAGGAAGCAGGAGACTATGTTAAACTCTTGATATCGGGGTGAACTGCATCACCTACACACCGGCGGCGTTTTTGCTCTTCTATTATTTTTATTTTCTTTCACTCGGCCTTCCAGCTCTACAGAATTCAGTTTTTTTTTTAAGATATTGCCGTTGCATTACTTCGCCCAGATTTTGTGGACTTACTCCTCTTAAAATTTACTTCTATATTAATATGCTTCTCTGTTTTGATGCTCTGACCGGTTAGAGTTTCTGTTTATTTAATTTTATTAGTGTTATCTCTTCAGCTTTACATGCTACACTGTTATATTATTTGTTACAAGTCTTTAAAAGTTAAGGACATGATCTTCGTTATTGTGCGCAGACTGTTTATCAGACTTGAAGTCAGTAGGGGCTTTTTCTCTTACTGGAACTTTTTGTCTTGGTAATTTTGTTAGTTAATTCAGCTTACTCTCCGAGTTGTTTTCACATTGTGGACAACTTTACGTTATTGTAAGATACACTGCTGTCTCATATATTTCATGGAGACTTTGATTGTGGGTGTTTGGAGGATTGTGAGAGTAAACAAAACATGCCAATGCTTTGAAGGATGTGAATTGGAACAGAGTCATGTTATTTAATTGCGAATCTGATTTTAAAGGATTTAAACCTAACATGGTGAACAAATTATATTATAGAATTCAGGCAATTTTACTGGGGTTATCTCATACAGTGTAGTAAGTATTAATCTGGAAAGACCTTTGTAATATTACTGTCTAAAACTGGATTTAAAGAGAAGCAAATTAGTAAATGAATCACATGAATATGAATCACATGAAATGAATTAAATAAATGAAAGATGAAAAGAAAAAGAGAAAATAATGAATTTTATCCGTTTTGGAATACGGCTGCAACATACCAAAATGTGGAAAAAGTGAAGCGCTGTGAATACTTTCTGGATGCACTGTATCCTTGTGATGAGTCCTCAAAATTCAAACAGTTCAGCTTTTATCAACCTATGATGCCATCCTGCCCTGTGTGATCAGTTGTGGTTTATTGGCTAAATTACCTTAGTCTAAAATGTAGACCAATGGAAATGATCACTTTTATCCCCATATGACCAGCAGCCCGTTTACAATTACTGCATCACCTGCTTTTTTGTTCTCACTCGAGTGTCTTTTGTGTGCCCGGTTGATTGGGCACTTTGTTGAGGAGCATGCATATGAAGTAGTCCATAGCCACCCACTCCACAACCTGCAAACGGCCGGTTAAGTTGCTGGGGTTTTATAACCACTAAGCAAATTGGACAATGCTGCTGCGGGGCGCATACCAGTGCACCCACAAATTTATATTTTAAATGGTTCATAATTCTTATTCTTTTTTGGTCATAACACTGTTTCGGGCTTAGTCATCCTGTTCCCACTCCTGGTTATTCACTTGAACGTTTTAAGGAAAGCTCCTGAGCATTACTAAATGGTGAGCTTGGTTACTAATGACTAGGTGATGTGGCTATCCTGTCTCTTCTTAGTGAACTAGCCACAAATTGTCTGTGAGGGACTTTAGGCAGAGAGCCCATTTCCTGGGTTATGCACAGGTTTTACATTGATGTCTAAACTTGGTGTTTTTCTCAGCTAGAGTGTGCAAGGGAAGACGTTTGCTCCAGTGGTGTTTTCACCTTTGGGTAATCTGGAATGACAGAAAGAATATATTGTTGCAGCTATGCCAGGACTGAGAATTTTCTTCAATTTTCTTCAATTTTCCCTTCTGAATAGTGCCATTTTTATTTATTTACCTTCTTGACACCAGCCTCTAGGATTTAGGGCAATCTGTGGGCTCCAGCTGTTTGAGATTTAGCTCACTCTGCACCTGCATGGGTACATCTAAACAGTCTCCTTAGATTAGGCTTAATGTGTTCAATATGCCTTTCTGTGATGTTCGCACTACAGCTCTTACTTCCTTTGGCTCAAAACATAATTCCTATGGACCTTGCCTGTTGAAGGAAGAGGTTTTCTAACCTCTTTCTAAATCTAAAATTAGCTCAGAATTTCATTACAGATGCTGTCACTGAATCACAACCTGATACCTTCATAGGATAAAAGTGTAAAAGCAATTCATTTCTTAAATTGTACTTACAGATAATTAGCATACAGATAATTATGATTCAGAATGCTGCAGCGCGCCTTGTCTTCAACCAGCCCAAGACAACCCATGTCACACCCCTCTTCATCTCCCTCCACTGGATTCATGTAACTGCCCGCATCAAGTTCAAGGCCTTGATGCTCATCTACAAGACCTTGTCAGGAACAGCGCCCCCTACCTCAACTCTCTCCTGAAGGCATACATTCCCTCTCGCAATCTGCGATCGACTAGCGACCGACGTTTAGTAGTTCCCACTTAGAGAGGGGTAAGGTCCCTTTCCAGAACCTTCACGCTTACCGTTCCCCAGTGGTGGAATGCTCTTCCGATCTCAATCCGGACTGCAGAATCTCTCACCATCTTCAAAAAACAGCTAAAGATCCACCTCTTCCGTGAACACCTAACCAACTCCTAGAGAAAAAAAAACCCCACACACAACGCACTTGCACCTCTACTCTGTGCACTTTGCTTCCTCTGGAACTCAATTAATGGATCTTGTATAGTAGCACTACTTGTATTGTTCCCTGCTCGATATATCGCTTTGCTTATTTGTAAGTCGCTTTGGATAAAAGCGTCTGCCAAGTGAATAAATGTAAATGTAGATAAAGTTCTGAAATATATGATACATTACGTTACTTAATGATCCAATTAGATATTTCCAAACTATGAGTGATGATCATTTATGGCATCATGTTCTGTAATTGTCCCAAAATGTGAAAAAAAATAAGTACACTCCATGGAATTTTATTTATTTATTTTTTATTTTTTTTTTGGACAAGCAAACGTTTGATCCTCTTTGAATTGGTGCCTATTAATGAAGTTGATACTATCAAATAATTTTCACAATTTAAATGAACAAAAAACAGATCAGTCACATGGAAAACGTAGGTATACCCCTACATTTATCACACTTTCAAATCCATAAAATTCGAATCAGGTGTTCAAGATTGGATGCCACTGATTAAAGCCTGCTTAGGGTTGAAACAGTCAGTACATGCAAGAAAACCCTCAAACGCCTTGCAACTGAAAGAATATCGCGTGGAAGAGTATGTCAGAGGCTGGTGGACGATTTTGCAAAACGCCTACAACTGGTACCATAGTAATATGTAATAATCCCGGGAACTGACTCCTTTTGAGTGTAGTTTAATAGCAACTTCGTAAAGTATCTTATGGACACAAAAGTAGCGGAATATGCATCTAGCAATTTAACCCCAATTTAAGACTTTAACAGAATAGCCAAAGCAGTATTTGCGTAACAAACTGCCAATGACGTGATCAAAGCAAAATCACAATGTTGTTTAATGTATGATAAGTTAGTAAATCTGGTGAGTGGTGTGGTCCAGGCACACGCATGTCTGAGTAATACCACTAAATCACACCGAAGAAAACATCCGTCTAACTTTAACCTTGAATGAATGATCATCTGTTCAAGGCAGGGAAAACCCAATACTGTCACGGGCATTGCTGCAACTGGGGGATTTATTCATGGAAAACTCACAGAAATGGAACACTGGTAAAGAGAAGTCGTTCATCGAATAATCTGCATGAGCCACAACAAGTAGAAATAGGTCATAAAATCGTAACGCGTACATGATGTAGGCTATTTATGCCAAATGCCATGTAATTAATACCATTGTTTTTCTTCCTCGTATTTGTACTTTTTTTCTTTTTAAAGCAACATACATACAGTTTGAAGAGCGCTTGTCCGCTATGCTCACAGCTCACTTTAAGTGTCGTTTATAAATCCATAAAATCCGTAAAATATTCTATCACCGATATATTCAATGACCGATTAAGATGCTGCCTGTCTTCTGATCTCTTTCTCCGTGTAAAGAATGAAGGAAAGAAAGAATGAATGAATAGATAAATGAACGGACAGACCAACAAAGAAAGCATCTTTTTGCGCACTTTACCGGTTGGTGTTGATTAATTGATAGTCATCAGTTATTTATTGATCGAGTGCATTTATGTATTTAATGTTGCTTACCAGTGGTACAAACAACAGGAACAGTAACAGACATGGGCTGAAATTACTGCTCGTTTATGCTCACACACTAAGCGTACTGCGCTTTACACACACATGATGCTTCTTCGTATATGCGTTTATGAGCGTCTGCAGTTTTCTGAATCTAATCGTAATACACATGCAGAACACTGCATGCTATGTCTAATGCACAGTGGTTGTGATGTTGCAGAAGAGCGGTGAAGCACTCTGTGTGTGTGTGTGTGTGTGTGTGTGTGTGTGTGTGTGTGTGTGTGTGTGTGTGTGTGTGTGTGTGTGAATAGTGCAGCGATTCCAGCTCTTCTATTGCATTTCTTTCAAGTACCATCTGTTTGGCTTTCGCAGAATGTCATAAATTATGAGTGCAATCTACAGAGCATTAATAACACACACACACACACACACACACACACACACACACACACTGGAACAATAATGACTCATAAATGACCTCTTGTGTGTGTCTGTGCATGCTTTGGTGATTGCACTTTGGGCTCTGCTCTGCTCAACAGATGGCTCGGCTAATTGATCTGTCATAATGACAGCTTATAGTCTGATTCAGCAAGCATGACAATAACAGAGTTCACACGCATGTCTTCCTTTGTTCTCGTTTCTGAAATAAGGTTGGTTCTGTGACAAGAACAAAATCAATGCAGGATTCTTCAGTCTAGTGATCAACAATGACAATTGGTTAGAAGAGTCAGAGGCTTGTAAACGAGGACAGAATAGTCCAAGTCACAGAGTGTACATAGCAAAAGGCGTCAAAATTCAACAACCGTCACTTTCAGCCTGATGTACTTCGCTTTTTGCACCCCACTATTAATGGTTATTAATGACGTGTAATAATACAAGGCCACCTTGGAGAACTGGCAAACCTGGATATAGCATCACGCATCAAAGAAATGATGGCATTAATGCCATAGACACCAATTGACGTGTCACAAGTGTCTTCATTTAAAAATAACACATGTATTTTTTGTTACTGAACTTGCATTTCCTCATTAGTCCAGCACTTTTGACAGTGACTTATGCACCTCAGTAAGTATGTCATTTAGTAGGTTTTGACACTGTCGAATCAGATGGAGAACATTGGTGGACAGCAATTTTCAGGTCATGCCACATATTTTCAATCGGGCTTAGATTCGCCCTTTACAAAACACGGACCGTCTTTTCGTTGAGCCATTCCTGTGCTTTGGGTCATTGTCCTGGTGGAACATATATTTTCACCTAAATGCAGACGTCTGGCTGACTCAAACAAGTGGTTTTCCTCAACAATTTCCTTATATATGTCTCCATCCATGCTGCCTGGGCTGGCGACAGGCTTTCCAGTTCCTCCTGCTAAAAAGCAACCCTAGAACACAATGCTACCACCACCACCCTGTTTGATCACAGGAATGGTGATACCTGGGTGTTGGACTGTATTTGGTCTGCATCAGGTGACAGCTAGCATGGTAAATGATCCGCACTTATATAGTGTTTTTTTAACCTTAGTGGTTACAGTGGTTCTCATTCACCCATTCACACACCAATGGTAGCAGATGCAAAGCACTAGCTTGCCATTGGGAGCAATTACGGGACACTTTGGCATGTGGAGTCACGTGGGCCGGGTATCAAACAACCAACCCTACGATTATTGTTCAACCACCTGAGCCACAGCCGCCCCTAACAGTTGCATCCTCTGAGATATGTGAAGGTATCCGACTGCATCTTTTTTGAACTGCTGCTCATGCTGCGTCACAGGGCAGCACAACACACTCACAGACCCCCATGACTGGCTAGTGTTGCTGTGACTGACAGGGCAGAGAGCGCCCTCCCTGTGTGCATGGCCAATTTAGCTCTGTTGGACTCTTTGCCATAGACGGATGTACCCTAATTTATTTTTAATTATTATTATTATTACTAATTATTTCTTCGGTTTACTTTTGATTTATGCATTATCACATCAGTAAACAAATGGATTCCCAGACTTTTTCCAACAAAATTTAAATGTTACAAAAAACATTTGTATGTCAGTAAATGTATTATGTACATACGTAATAGACCACTTTTCAGACAAAAAAAAAGAAAATGCTGGCTCTGAGGGGTTACCTGCAAAAACTGAAGCAATTGTGACAAAGTCTCCAGACAAACTATGCTGATGCATTTTTATTTTTATTTTATTTCTTTACATTGTGCCTGAGACTTTTGCATAGTAATGTACATCTGGCCCTGAAATTTGGCAATGTGGATTTACCTGCTTACCTTTCACCTTTAACTTACCTTTCCTTGTTTTTCCCCCTCTTCTTTGACTTCCATTCCTTTCTTTCTATGTTTCCTTTCTGTCGGTATAGCTGTCATTCACAATAATCATACCTTCTCACAAAAACTCGTTCCTGTGGGATTTGATCATCACTGCTGATTGTATAGAAGTCTGGAGTATATGGTCATTGTGGTGTAAGAGTCAATAGTTGGAAGGTTTATTTCACACTCTTCCCCTTGTTTCTCTGAGATGACGTCCATGCTTTGCCTCATTTACAGATAATGATGGGTATCGTAACCCAGCTGCGGCTTGCAGACGTTTTACGTCTGCAGAGGTTTTACTCTTTTACCTGTCTTTTGTCCTCCTTGTGTCTTTAGCATCATCACCTCTCCCTGTACATTGAAACCCATGGCTTAGAATTTTGTGCGTACTTCGTTGTTTACTTGTATGTGTTTGCTGTCTTCTGTACTTTGATTGTCTTTATAGTAAAGTGTTTGGGTGTCTGGCAGAAGTGTTCTTCATCATAGTCGATTGAGGCTTAACTACCTCTGATTAAAAAGCTAAATAAAAGTCATTACTGGTCTGTGCTTCTAGAGGATATAGATGTAAGAGAACCTTGTATTTACATTTCTTTCTCTTTCTCTTTCTGCTTCTTTCTCACTCACTGACTCCACAGAGAGGTGGAGAATGAAATGGAGGTGGTATGGGAAGCTGCTGCAAGAGAAAACCAGCATTTGCAGGACAGTTTGATGGGCAAGGTCGATGTCTTGTTGAGTCCTCGTGACTCACACCTGTCTCTGGCCTGGAGGCCACAGGAAAATCTCAACCAAGCATGCCATCTGAGCAGCACAATGTCTCCTACTTTTATCATGATACCAAAACAGAGCAGTGCCATGTTAAACCCTGACTCTCAACAGCATCCCAATCTGTCATGTGATGAGAGCGAGAGGAATGGATTAGACTTCTATTCATGATTTGACACGTGAACGTGATGTCCCTAATAAAGAATAGGATAATTTTAAAAAATAAATTGAGTAAGCACTACACAAGACCTAAGCATGATTAGATATGCTACAGTGGATATAAAAAAAAGTCTAAACACCCCTGTTAAAATGGCAAGTTTTTGTGATGGAAAAGATTAAAACCAAGATAAATCATGTCAGAACGTTTTCCAACCTCAGTGTGAAGTTACGACGTATAAAAAAAATTTGTCAATAACAATGAGAAACATTTGAAGGAAAAATAGGAGAAAGAAGATGTTACAATAAAATGATTGCATATGTGTGTGTGCACCCTTTTATAATTGGGGATGTGGCTGTGTTCAGAATGAATTGATCACATTCAATCTCATATTCAAAAGTAATTATCATACAGCTGTCATCGATGAAATTATTCCGATTAACCCCAAATAAAGACCAGTTGTTTCTGTAGGATTTTCTTCATATCTTCTTGGTTTCATCTGACTGATGAAGCCATGGTCTGCAAGGAGCTGACAAAGCCTCTGCAAGGTCTTACTGTAGCACGGGATCGCTCAGGAGTGGAGAGCAAAAACATTTCCAAAACATTATATATACACCATGGAATACCATGAAGGCCATTGTCAACAAGTGGAGAAAATGGAGCACGAAGGTAACTTTAAACAAGAACCGGACGTTGTTCTAAAATTTACAGCCAAAAATAAATAAATAAATAGACAAAACTCACCGGGGAGGCTACCAGGAGACCTACAGCAAAATTAAAGGAGCTGCAGGAACATCAGACAAGCACTGATTACTCTCTGCATGTGACAACAATCTCTCTTGTTCTTCACATGTCTGGGCTATGGGGTAGGGCAGCAAGATGGAAGCCATTTGTCACAAAAAAAAACATCCAAGCTCAACTAAATCAACCTAAACCATGTGGCAAATTGTGCTATGGTCTGATGAGACCAATTCCAAAAGGTATAATAATTAAATCATTCCAAAAGGTATGTTGGGTGCAAAAGAATGCATCAACAAAAGAACACCATACCCACGGTGAAGCATGGTGGTGGCAGCATCATGCTTTAGGGCTGCTTTTCTTCAGGCAGGACTGCGGGTTTTTTCAAGGTGGAGGGAATCATGAATAGCTACAAATGTCAGCCGATTTTAGTGCAAAACCTTCAGGTGTCTGCTAGTAAGCTGAAGATGAAAAGGAAGTTCACATTTTCAGTATGAACGTGACCCAAAGCATAGATTCAAATCAACAAAGGAATGGCTTAAACAAAATAAGATCAGTGTTTTTTAATTACTTAGCCAGAGCTGAATCCAACAACAACAAAAAAATATCTGTGTGGTGATGTCAAGCGTGCTGTGTGCACACGAGATGCCCTCACAATTTGACAGATCTAGAATGTTTTTGCAAGAAAGATTAGCAAAATATTGCAAAATGTCCCACGCCGATAGACTCTTACCCAAAAACTGTGTGGTTTAGTTAAATCAAAAGATGCTTCAAAATGTATTATTTAAATTACAACATGTATTCACCCCCCACCCACCCACCCACCCCACCCACTTCAAAAAATAAGGTAATTTTGAATATGATGGTCGCAACACATCTCAAAAAAGTTGGGACAGAGACAACAAAAGGCTGGAAAAGTAAGAGTTACTTAAAAGAAATATCTGGAGGTACATTTTGCAACTAATGAGGTTAATTGGCAGCAGGTCAGTAACATGATTGGGTATAAAAAGTGTATCTTTGAGAGGCAGAGTCTCTCAGAAATAAAGATGGGATGGAATCTGGTTGGACGCATATGTTGCTCTAAAACCAGTATATACCTTTTAGCATTGATGCTACCTTCCGGATGTGCAAGCTGCCCATTCCATAGGCACTAATGCACCTCCATAGCATCAGAGATGCAGGCTTTTGAACTGAGAGCTGATGAAGAGCCGGTTGGTCCCTCGCTTTCGTCCTCTTTAGTTTAGAGGACGCGGCGTCCATGGTTGACAAAAAGAATTTCACATTTCAATTCGTCTGACCACAGAACAGTTTTCCACAAAAGGTGCCACGAAGCTGTTATCTTTAACCTTATCGGCTAATTGGTTCATATAATCCAAGAACTGCATGTCTTTAACTGAAGGAGCTATTAACTTGATCTTTCTTTTATAGTACAGAGGTGAGGAGATGAAAGAGAAAAGGGCTGCCATTTTCTCCAAGGCACACATCTCCCACAATCACCCAACCCAGATCCAGTTTCTGTGCATGGGGTGCGTCATGTAGCCCATTCAGTTTCCAGAATTTATGGACTCTGGTGATATCTCTGCTGAGTAGAAGCATAATGGGAGTAGTTAGAGTTTACAGGGAATTTCTAAACGATTATTTGGAATCTCATTGCTTTTTATCAGTGTTCGCAAAGAGAGCAATGCTAAGATCAATTGATTCAATATCGTAATGAGGTACATGTTTGTCTGCCTTCTGTTCCCAATGTTCCAGCATGTGTTAAGGGAGTATAGAGCGCTGTATCCTGTGACATTGAAGAGGTAAAAAAAACAACATAAAAATAAATCAAAAACTCCAGAGGCTCTAGTCATCTAATACAGCGTATAATCAAACGGTGTCAGTGTCACAGTGTCAATGTCTGCCTGAAGTCTAAAAGTCTAACTAGTCCTTTTCCTTTCAAGGCCTCCTCTTAGTGATCTTTCCAGGGGACCTAGGGTTCCAGCACTTGCATGGTGGAGTCAGACACAAGGAGGATACCTGGCCTCAAGTTGATGATCACAGTATGCCAAGGGAATTTTAGCTGCTTCTCCAGAGCCTCCAACAGTTGCTAGTCCTAGATTCCTGTAGATGTACTTGCAGTGGAAACTGACTGTTCCCCGGCTCTAACGATGGCAATGGCCTTTTCTAAGGGGTGGGACCACTTTCTGCACTCAACTCCTGCACTGCTGGTTTTTCTAATGACCTTTAGGACTTGGTCATGCTGCCAGTGGTATCTTTCCTCCCGTAGTGCCTTGCAGCAGCAGCTCAGGATGTGCTCAAGGTTTCCACATCTGTAGCACAGTGGGCATGTTGGAATATGTGCTTTGTCCTGTGTATGGAGGTTAGGATCAGCTAGGCAGCTCACTGTACATTATTTGCACAAGGAACTGGTTGGGGACTTTGCTTTCCACAACCCAGGTCAGGTCACCTTTCTCTCCAGTATATTGTCCCATCTCATCCAGGTGCCTTGCTGTTTCATAGCCACCAGGCTGCTGGTCCTCTCCTCCTCCATTGCTGCCCACACCTGCCTCTGAACCAGGTAGTCCCTTTGATGGTGTCAAATTGGGAAGTAGGAAAAAGATCCCGGCCCCACTTTGCCTTATGCCACCACTCCCACTAGCTTACTCTGGTGCAGCATTGACTCGAGCTTCTTCAGCTCACCATTTTCTACTGGTCCTCACCTTGATTCTGGCTTTTAAATGAATTCTTTTAATGTGAAAGGAAACTTGTTATCATTCCCTCAGACATGCCCAGAATCAGTCCTGGGTGCAGAGTCAAGTATTTGGGACAAGTATGAAAACTCCCTTTGTTAACTGCAAAGCATTCTCGATATTTTATTTGTTTTTAATGCATTGTTATACAGGGTCGCCTGCTTCTGAGGACTTGAATGAAAGTCCGTCAGTAGTGCAGACACCTTCTCATATGAAACCTGGCAGGAAAAGAAAAGCAGCACGGAGCATCTGCTTGAAGGCTGAACCACCCTGCAAGCTTGTTAAGGTGAGGCATTGCGCTCAACTATAGTGAATGTGCATTACTATTAGTTCATTAAATTCATTGCTAGCAAGCATCCAGTTAACTATTTTCCATCTGTTCCATAATCAGAGGTCAGGTGTCATATTGACTGGGCTCTGACTGGGCCATTCCAAAATGTTGGTCTTTTTCTGAAGCTATTCCATTGATAATTTGGATTTTTTTATGCTTTGGATCTTTAACTTCCCGGAAGGTGAAAATTTTCTTCATCGAAAGAGAGATTTATTTTATAATTCATATATGATATAAATATAAATGCGTTTACAATGTAAAAAGTTTAAATACATTACCATGTCAGCCTATCCTATAAATATGAGTTCATTGTTATCTATTATGTATATTTTTACTTTAAAAACAAAACAAAACTGGGTCAACCTAATATTTTTCTATTTAAAATAAAATTAAAAATAAGAAATCCATACAATGTCAAAGCATCATTCTTCTACGATTCTATAATAATAGATGTTGAAATAATGAAATTGTAAATCCATATAAACAGTGACATGGTTACAAAAACAGCAGTACGTTTTAATTTTCGAGTGAAAATGATTTGACCTCGTTGAAGAAGGTAACCGTACATCGGTCGCTTCACAAGTGCAGACGATCTCTGTTTTGGTAATGGTACAGTCTCGTCACGAAAGTATGTGATCGCTTGACCAGCATGCCCACATATGTTTTGTGTCTTACTGCTTTGCATTCTTAGGAGGGTTGCAATACCAACATAAGATGCATACTGCCACCTAGTGTACCAGATTACCAGAGTTGTGATTGACATTTGAAAAATCTTTGTATCTTTTAGTTTTCAATTTTGTGGTTAGGGATATACACTCACCGTCCACTTTTATAGGAACACCTGTACACTTGCTCATTTATGCAGTTATCCAATCATTCATTTCATATATCCAATCGTTATCCATTCACCATGGTTGTAAAGAGTGATTGCATGAATTACTATATCCTTCCTGGCAGCTTGAACCAACAAAGCGTTTCCACCCACAAACCTGTCACTCATGTTTTTTTTTGTTTTTTTTTACACAATTCTGTGCAAACGCTCGAGATTGTGTTGTGTATGAAAATCCCAAGAGATCAGCAGTTACTCAAACCAGCCCGTCTGGTACTAACAACCATGCCACGGTTAAAGTCAGACAATTTTTCTTCGTTCTGATCACTGATGTGAACATTAGCTGTAGCGCTTGACCTGTATTTGCATGATTTTATGCAGTGTGCTGCTGCCACATGATTGGCTGATTGGATAACTGCATAAAGGAATAGGCGTACAGGTGCTCCTATTAAAGTGGATGGTGAGAGTATATTTCTTGAATCAACTACAGATAAATGCTGATATAAATACATCGTTAGTGTCAAAGTTTTCACCAATCGTGCTGCCTGGGACTTAAAACATACATTATATATATATATATGAGCTTATATATATATAAGTATATATATATATGTATATATGTGTATATATATATATATATATATATATATATATATATATATATATATATATATATATATATATATATATATATATATACACATATATACATATATACATATACTTTTAAAAACTTTTTTATTAATAAAAGTATAAAATAAAATATGTTTTCCTAAATCCCTTGAATGTGATACTTAGCCATACTGTTGTTTTGTTTGTTGTTTTTTGTTTTGTTTTAAATGGTATTAATTTGTTTTAAAGGGTATTAATGTTCCTTTAAAGCAAAAACTAACAGTAATTACTTATAATAAAAAAAAAGTTAATTTTTTTTTAAATAGATCAGCACACACAAACCAGAACTTTACTTTATATATACAATATATATATATATATATATATATATATATATATATATATATATATATTTTTTTTTATATCTGTTGGAATACATATGTACTGTATTATCTGACACATATTGCTTTTTTAACAGATCAAATTATTGGGGAAAAAAAGTAAGGATATGAAAGAAAGAAGTGTGAGGGGGAAAATGGATCAGAATAAAACGGACATCAAAATGTTTTGTTTTTTTTCACTATACATGAACAAAATGTATAGTTTTATATAAAGTATTTACAACAATCTGTGTAATATTTATACATATCACATGTATAGCCTGCAGGTGGTGGTAGCGAATATTTAGATCTTTAGATCAATGGGCCTCAATTTTAAAGCTGGATACAAACGGGTTTATTTGTAAATCATTCGCATACGTTCAAATTCTACATTCAATGAAAATCCTGTTATTTAAAAAAAAAAAAAAAACAACATTTGTATGCTACTTAAATTTACGCATAGGAAGACTAACTAACCTCAACTTGACTTCAAATCGTATAATTTGCATTGATTACAGCACTTTTATATATTGACCACACTGCCAATTGCTTATTATTTGAATTGCTTTTTTTCTTTTTTATTGTGTTTACAGCATATGTCCGATATAGCAGATGTCCTTATCCAGAGCCACTTAAAGAAGAGCTCCTCTATCAAAAACACATCCTCATGCTAGTTCACAAAGACATGGATGAAGAGTACCATTGAGGGAAAAAATAATAATATTTTATATTATTTGTAGTAATTAAATATGGAAAATAAAGAAACACAAGCCCATGAATTAAAACAAATAAAACGTCATTCAATCTGGTCCTTTTATTGATGATATTCTTCACTCGGTCTTCTCTGGTGGTACAACTTCCATTAGCAGCTGAAGATGCATGGTGAGGGGGGCTGAGAATTCCACATGAAAGTTTAACTACTGTAACTAGGATTAATCATATAAAGAAGTGAGTTGACAAAATACACTACATTTGTGAACAATTAATTGGTGTAAGTAATATGCTAGCTTATTATTACTTATTAATTTGACTTTGTGACTGTTTTGATACTTTTTCTGCTCTCACAGCTTTAGATCCACACACACACACACACACACACACACACACACACAATTTGCGTAGTAGACATTTTAACGCCAAGCAAATCTAATATTCTGTTTATAAAATAATGTATTTATTTCTACATTAAAGGTGCAATAGTTTATTTTTTATTTCTTACACGTGCAAATAACCTGTTAAATGTATAGAACATATTTAAAAAAAACAAACAAACAAATAATGGCCTCAGCACAAGTGTATCATATGATTTTTCCAAATGGAATAATGGAATTATTACTGGTAAAGAGAACGAAGCTGGGCGCAGAATTAGTGATGTTGCTCCTTTCCAGGTTTGTAAGAGCAATCCAAAAAAAAAAAGATGCTTTGACCAGTTTAAATGGCCTGCTTTACATAATGAATCAAGTAAATACAATGTTGTCACTTGGAGAGCCAGGAAAGGCAATGCTTTGGATGGTCCACCTTTAAATGATCCATGTAGTTATGCTAATGATGCTGTGTTAGCCATGCTAACAGCGTTAGGTCTTACTGAAAATCCAGTGAAAACCCATTACAAACAAAACCAGGGCAGCAAAGGGACTCTGAACCATGTTCATGAATCAGTATGACCCTGAATTTCACATGTTTATAGTGTAATAACTTTAATAACTAATAACAAATCAATGGCTGCTGAGGGAATATGCTTATCTACGTGCTAGGTTATTTTTGTGCAACAAATATGAGGTACTTTAATCATCTATTTTTATCATCCTTAATAAATAAACAGCCTAACTCAAAAGTGATGTTATGCTAATGCTAATCCTTGCTAAATCTAACACTAGTTGAAGTCTACACTACAGAAGTGGTAGTAGAGTAGTATAGATCCTGGGCTCGGTGTAGATCCTGGGGACAGAGCTTTGTGAACAAGGGCCACTTTATGGTTACAGACCTAATCCTGATCTAGTTTGACTAATCTTGACTAATCTTTACCTTTAAAATCCTTGGTGTTATATAAATGGTGTTACTTCTACTCACTCATGATTCTGCGGGTCCAGCTGAAGTTGCAGTACACAAAGGGAAAGTAAGTGATCAGTCCACCCACGATGAACACTGTGCAGTACAGGTATTCAAGATCAGGTTTTTCAATGATTGGAGCCAAAACCAGGTAACAGGAAACAACCACCACCACAGCAGGGATAACTATGGGCACCTGTGAATGACAAACATCTGGAACTATTGGGTTTATGAGACACTTTCGATGAGGCAGTTTTGTTATCGCTTTAGCTTGCTTATGGATCATTATGCTGCGAATGTGACTATTTTTAACTAACATTATTTCTTATTATAATTACAATAAACTGTGCATTCCTAAAGTAAGTTAGGAAAAGGAAATAACATCGATTTGCCATTAAATGTCAAAAAAAATAACACTGTGTAACATCTACTTATGAAGCCATGAAATGTATCTCAAATATCAAAACAAAAGACCGCAACCAACATTACAAAGTGAATTAAAGATGATACTTATATATATATATATATATATATATATATATATATATATATATATATAAAGCTTCATAGGGCCGAGTATCACAAAACAGAGAAGGTGATATGGATGATACACAGTATTCACACACAGATCTTTCAGCTGTGTAGCTTTGCCGCTTTCTGTTTGTACCAGTTGTCTCAGGTAGGAACTGACAGTAAATAAACATTATTGGCATTTTAGAACCTGCATTAAACAAAGCAATAAACCGAACCACTGTCACTGGGGGAAGAGCTTATGTCTATGACTTAAAATATATATAAAAAATCCGTCTTACCTTCACAGGTCTGTGCAACGTTTTTTTTGTGAAGCGCATGACGATGAGAGACAAGGCAGTGAGCCCATAGAAAGCCCACTGAGCAAAGCTGAAGTAGTTAATGAGAGAGTTGATATCTGCTGGAATTATATAGAAGATACCCAAAAGTGCCTAGATTTTGGATATAAGAGAGACACACACAAAAACACACAATGATATTTATAATATATGATGAACTACTGATTGGAAGTTTGTGAGCCAAGCTGCCAAGGGCACTTCTGGGCCCTTGACCCTCAACTGCTCAATTGTACAAATGGATAAATGTAATTTTCTCAGGATAAGGGTTTGTGCCAAATGCCATAGGTGTAACGTATAAATGCCTACATTCGGTGGGATGTGCATGCATCTTCTGATGAAGCTTTGCAAAAGCAAATGAATTTAGACAAAATGTATAAAAAAAATTAATAATTCAACTGGCAAAATAAAATTCATCAGTGACTTACATTACATTACATTACATTAAAGACTTACATTAAAGACTTACATTAAAGATGAGTGCTGGTGCAGGGGTATAATATTTCGGACTGATATAGGAAAGAATCTTCACCATGTGTCCTTCACGTCCAGCCACATATGTCAGCCTTACCAGAACACACACACACACACACACACACACACACACACACACACACACACCAGAAAATATCAATTTGCTATGATGGCCCAGAGACGGTAAAACATTAAAGTAATGATACCCTACTGTGTGTTGAGTGGTTAATGTGTAAGTAAACGCAGGGTAATCGGCTAAGAACAGAACACAGTGTAACTGAAACGTGCATCATATTTATATTTAACTCTTGAGAGAAAATGAACAGAGAACAGAGCCAGCCAGATGACCACATGTAGCATGTCTGAAATGGCTATGCTCCAATCAGTTACAGATTTGTTACAGATGGAGATATTTAATTAGTGATTAAATTTTGTGATTGAAAAAAAAAAAAAAGTCTAACTTTGTGATTAGCAGAAATGACTTTGATGAGCTCTGCATTATTAATCAATTGCAGAGCTGAGCATGGAAGATCACAGGCACACTTTTCTTTCTCAGTGCCGCCGATTTTCATTTAACAGTTTGAGACACATCTGAAGCACTCCTAAATACTCACCCATTTAAGAGGGCTCTTAAAGGTAAAGACTTTTTTGTTTTTATACAGATGCTCATGTTGGGAATGACGGAGATATTTGGATGGGGACGTGAGCGGGAGAAACAGCAGTAAAATGTATGCACGTGACTTCCATGCACCTTGGGCCAAACGTCAATGATCGATTTTGTGGTTGCATCATCAGACCTGAGGCCATACATTTTGGACACTCGGTTAAAGCGAGGGCAGAGCTGACAACTAGGGAAGTGGTTAAGCGGTTAACTACTCACTGGTTAAGGCATTGGACTTCTGATCGGAGGGTTATGAGTTCAAATTCCAGCACTGCCAAGCTGCCACTGTTGAGCCCTAGAGCAAGGCCCTTAACCCTCAACTGCTCAGTTGTATAAAAATTAGATCATTGTAAGTCGCTCTGGATAAAGGCGTCTGCCTAATGCAGTAACGTAACTAATTATGGAGGAAACCGGAGTACCCGGAGGAAACCCCCAACGCATGGGGAGAACATTCAAACTCTGTGCACGATGCTGGAGGTGTGAGGTAAACGTAATAACCACTAAGCCACTGTACCCCTAAGTTAGAATAAGTATCCAAATAATGGTTCTGACAGCCTCAAAGTAATAGGGTATATAAATATTCAAATGTACTGTACAAATGGCACAGGACTTCCAGGACACACTCATGGCCAAAATGGCAGCGTATCATACTTTAACTCCAAATTACTTTCAATTTGAACAGAAATTATTCATGCGTAATCAAATTTACCTTCCAGCTGTAAAGCAGCTCCCATTAGCAGCTCCGAAAGTGGAAAAGACCACAAACAACGGCACCACCCATGACAGTGGGTACAGCACTCTGTTCCCAAACGTCTGTGTAGCACACAATGCTTTTAAAAAATATTTGCTTACGTGACATTCAGGAGGATTATACACAGATTCCTGATAAACAGGAAGGCTAGAAGTCTGCAAAGCTGATGACTGACTTCTGTCCGACTGTTTTTCTAGAAACATTTAGTACTAAACTGAACTTTTTCCAACTTCTTCAGTAATTATGTTCCAGCTGAAACCAGACTGCTTTATAAACTGCGTATCTCTATAATAACGATACTCACCACAGCAACAGCAGAAGACTGGAGTAGTTCTGTAGGTGTCATGACACTGAAGTATGCAATATTGACCATCACATAGCACACTGACACTAAAGGAATCCCGATAACGATGGCCAGGGGAAGGTTCCTGTCAAGATGGCAGAGAAATTTTTTATCATTATTACAAACAAACAAAAACAAAGGACATATTTATATTTTTCACACCAAATTGTCGAGGACCCCCAGGCATCCCCTAGCGGCCCCCACTTTGAAAACCACTGCTCCAGGTCACAAAAATGACTACAAAATGGCAGATGTTTAAATTATAAATGAGTTGTGTAGTGCAGAACAAACCCTGACATGATCTTCACCTATATGGGTCTTTCAGCTCTTCTGTAATGAAGTTCAGTTGATGCCTGTAGAAGGAAGAAGGTAAAGAATTGAATCTGCTACACGCCCAGTAGTTAGACTATAACATCTAAGTCCAATACCAGTTTCTAATTATTATTCTGTAGTTCATTATTTCGTTTGTAATTGTAGAAATTCTTATGCGAATTAAAAATAAAATATATCTGAATAATCAATTCAAAACATTTGCTTTAAAATCGTTATGATGTTCCTAAACACTTGTGATCTTGAATTTAATTTGACTTGAAATCAAATGAATTACTAACAGCTCTATAGAGATAAACTCAAATAGACGTTTGAAATAGACACAAATATGGACTGTATTTGTGGAATATATATATATATATATATATATATATATATATATATATATATATATAAGTACACCCCTCACATTTGTGTAAATATTTGATGATATCTTTTCATGTGACAACACTGAAGAAATGACACTGTGCTACAATGTAAAGTAGTGAGTGTACAGCTTGTGTAACAGTGTACATTTACTGTCCCTCAAAATAACTCAACACACAGACATTAATGTCTAAACCACTGGCAACAACAGTGAGTACACCCCTAAGTGAAAATGTCCAAATTGGGCCTAATTAGCCATTTTCCCTCCCCGGTGTCATGTGACTTGTTAGTGTTACAAGGTCTCAGGTGTGAATGGGGAGCAGGTGTGTTAAATTTGGTGTCATCGCTCTCACACTCCCTCATACTGGTCACTGGAAGTTCAACATGGCACCTCATGGCAAAGAACTCTCTGAGGATCTGAAAAAAATAATTGTTGCTCTACATAAAGATGGCCTAGGGTATAAGAAGATTGCCAAGACCCTGACACTGAGCTGCAGCATGGTGGCCAAGACCATACAGCGGTTTAACAGGACAGAACAGGCCATGCCATGGTTGACCAAAGAAGTTGAGTGCATGTGCTCAGTGTCATATCCAGAGGGTGCTGCCAGCATTGCTGCAGAGGTTGAAGGGGTGGGGGGTCAGCCTGTCAGTGCTCAGACCATACGCCGCACACTGCATCAAATTGGTCTGCATGGCTGTCGTCCCAGACGGAAGACTCTTCTAAAGATGATGCACAAGAAAGACCGCAAACAGTTTGCTGAAGACAAGCAGACTAAGGACATGGATTACTGGAACCGTGTCCTGTGGTTTGATGAGACCAAGATAAACTTATTGGGTTCAGATTTTGTCAAACATGTGTGGCAGCAACCAGGTGAGGAGGATAAAGACAAGTGTGTCTTGCTACAGTCAAGCATGGTGGTGGGAGTGTCATGGTCTGGGGCTGCATGAGTGCTGCCGGCACTGGGGAGCTACAGTTCATTGAGGGAACCATGAATGCCAACATATACTGTGACATACTGAAGCAGAGCATGATCCCAACATGTATTGCAGCATGATAACGACCCCAAACACACCTCCAAGACGACTACTGCCCTGCTAAAGAAGCTGAGGGTGAAGGTGATGGACTGGTCAAGCATGCCTCCAGACCTAAACCATATTGACCATCTGTGGGGTATCCTCAAACGGAAGGTGGAGGAGCACAAGGTCTCTAACATCCACCAGCTCCGTGATGTCCTCATGGAGGAGTGGAAGAGAAGAGGACTCCAGTGGCAACCTGTGAAGCTCTGGTGAACTCCATGCCCAAGAGGGTTAAGGCAGTGCTGGAAAATAATGGTCCCCACACAAAATATTACACTTTGGGCCCAATTTGGACATTTTCACTTAGGGGTGTACTTACTTTTGTTGCCAGCGGTTCAGACATTAATGTCTGTGTGTTGAGTTATTTTGAGGGACAGTAAATGTACACTGTTACACAAGCTGTACACTCACTACTTTACATTGTAGCAAAATCTCATTTCTTCAGTGTTGTCACATGAAAATATATCATCACATATTTACACAAATGTGAGGGGTGTACTAACTTTTGTGAGATACTGTATATCTATATATATATATATATTAGTATTGATGGCTGCTATTTGGTATGTATGGTAGTGATAAGTGCATGGTGGTTGCTGGAAAGTAATAAATTAACTCACCATCCATCATACGCCCAAAGACCATTGTAAAATGCAAGTCCGATTGCCCCAAATGAAGTTGGTCCTCCTTCAAATGCATTTTGCAGATTCTGTGTGTTTCCTGAAAACAAAAACATGAAAGAGAAGACATTGATAGATATTTATATCCGCAAAAGTTTAATCTACTGCGAACTACCCATTAATTTACGCTCCAAAAACAGGAGTAAAAAAATACATTTGTTGCAATATTATGTCTAGTGTTTCTTGATTAGTTCATTTGGGTGATTTGTAGCACAGTGCAAACCTTTGGCCAGCATAACGATGCCTGCAACCACTATGATGACAATGATGAGGAGTTTGGCTGCAGTGAAGAAATTCTGCACAAAGCTAGACAGCTTCACACTTAAACAGTTCACAACTGTAAGAAACACTGTTAAATTGATAGAGAGAAAGAGAGAGAGAGAGGGGGGGGAAAGAGAGATGGGGAGAGGGAGGTCACACAAGAGGATAAATATTTGGATCCACTGTTTTGTTTAGAACAATATTATTCTCATTAAATATGGTCCCGAAATTTGATGATACAGTGCATCCGGAAAGTATTCACAGAGCTTCACTTTTCCCACATTTTGTTATGTTATGTTGTTTATTTCAAAATGGATTTAATTCACGATTTTCCTCAAAATTCTACAAACAATACCCCATAATATCAACATGAATGAAGTTTGTTTGAAATCTTTGCAAATTAATTACAAAAATAAATAAATAAATAGAAAGCACATGTACATAAGTATTCACAGCCTTTGCCATGACCCTCAAAATTGAGCTCAGGTGCATCCTGTTTCCACTGATCATCCTTGAGATGTTTCTACAACATGATTGAAGTCCACCTGTGGTAAATTCAGTTGATTGGACATGATTTGGAAAGGCACACACCTGTCTATATAAGGTCGCACATTTCACAATGCATGTCAGAGCACAAACCAAGCCACGGAGTCCAAGGAATTGTCTGGAGACCTCCGAGACAGTATTGCATCGAGGCACAGATCTGTGGAGGTGTACAGAAACATTTTTGCAGCATTAAACTTACCAATGAGCACAGTGGCTTCCATCATCCGTAAATGGAAGAAGTTTGAAACCAGCAGGACTCTTCCTAGAGCTGGACACCTGGCCAAACTGAGCGAACGGGGGAGAAGGGCCTTAGTCGGGAAGGTGACCAAAAGCGACCAAATGGTCTCCCTGACAGAGCTCCAGCATGTCTCTGTGGAGAGAGGGGAACCTTCCAGAAGAACAACCATCTCTGCAGCACTCCACCAATCAGGCCTGCATGGTAGAGTGGTCAGACGCAAGCCACTCCTCAGTAAAAGGCACATGACGGCTCGCCGGGAGTTTTCCAAAAGGCACCTGAAGGACTCTCAGACCATGAGGAACAAAATTCTCTGGTCTGATGAAACAAAGATTGAACTCTTTGGCCTGAATGGCAAGCATCATGTCTGGAGGAAACCAGGCACCAGTCATCTCCTGGCCAATACCATCCCTACAGTGAAGCATGGTGGTGGCAGCATCATGCTGTGGGGATGTTCTTCAGTGGCAGGAACTGGGAGACTAGTTAGGATCGAGAGAAAGATGAATGCAGCAATGTACAGATACATCCGTGATGAAAACCTGCTCCAGAGAGCTCTGGACCTCAGATTGGGGTGAAGGTTCATCTTCCAACAGGACAACGACCCTAAGCACACAGTCAAGATAACAAAGGAGTGGCTACAGGACAACTCTGTGAATGTCCTTGAGTGGCCCAGCCAGAGCCCAGACTTGAACCCGATTGAACATCTCAGGAGAGATCTGAAAATGGCTGTGCACCGACGCTCCCCATCCAACCTGATGGAGCTTGAGAAGTCCTGCAAAGAAGAATAAGAGAAACTGCCCAAAAATAGGTGTGCCAAGCTTGTAGCATCATTCTCAAAAAGACTTGAGGCTGTAACTGGTGCCAAAGGTGCTTCAACAAAGTACTGAGCAAAGTGAATACTTATGTACATGTGCTTTTTTTTTTTTTTGCTTTTTTTTAAATAAATAAATTTACAAAAAATTCAAACAAACTTCTTTCATGTTGCTATTATGGGGTTTTGTTTGTAGAATTTTGAGGAAAATAATGAATTTAATACATTTTGGAATAAGGCTGTAACCTAACAAAATGTGAGAAAGGTGAAGCGCTTTGAATACTTTCCGGATGCACCGTACAAAGAAAAACAAACAACATTAATTATTCATCAAGAAATGGATACAAGTCCTGGGAATACAAGTGTTAATACAATCTGTAGATTATTATTTTTTTTTTAACCATGTGGTCCATCACTTCAGGGCATTGTTTTAAATGAATATGTTTTTTTTTTTTTGTACTTGGTTGTAAATCATTTGCAATTTTTTACATCATTATAACAAGTTCAAATAAAACATAGGATATTATAATAAATATAACAGCCTAATTATATGCATATATTATTCTTTGCATTTTGTTATTATTATTATTATTAGTAGTAGTAGTAGTAGTAGTAGTATTTATCTCATTAGAGCAGTGGATAAAGTAACACTCTGCATTCTCACATACAGATGGTGACAGCAGCCAGGCATTTGCTGACAATCACAGGCGGGGTGCACCCTGGGTAAAAAGGTGAAGAGGCATATTCTCCACAGCTGAGGGCAAGGATGGCCAATGATGAAGGCTTCAGTATTAAGATAGTTGTCCAGGAGTAAAGGTAGGCACAAATGGGTCCAAAACACTCCATCAGGTATGGGTACTCACCACCTGACTTTATTATCATGGTGCCAAGCTCTGCATAGCAAAGAGCTCCTGTACACACATGCACATACGCACAGAAACACACACATCCACTGCATACCATTCAGAGTGCATACTGGATTCAAAGAGTAAACAATGGTAAGTCATTCATGTATTAAACTAAAGAGGATTTTTCTCAAGGCTTCAGTAGGGTTTTGCACTTTGGTGATTTGTGTGGAGTGCCTGAATGCTTCTGAGTAACTGAACATAGCTGATTAATAGATGTACCAACACAATGTTCCTCTACTCTATACGGATTATAGAGTAAAGGAACATTGTGCTGGTACAACTATTAATCAGCTATGTTCAGTTACTCAGAAGCATTATCAAGTTGCACCAGCTCTCACCATCTCTAAAGCTCATCAGGTAAGTACCTGATAAGTAACCAACTTCAGTTAACTGCAGTTGAATAAACTGAAGTTGTGAGAACTAAAGTATAGGTTGGGTGAGATTGCAGCTGGGATTTGTGTGAATTCAGGCAATGATAACATTTCTTCTAAATTCCAAATGCAACCAAATAGGAAGAAATTCTTTACGCTCAATTAATGTGTGTCAAAGTCGCTAGTGTTTTGTAGAACAGAAGATGAGTTAAGCAAAGCAAAGTTATACAGCAATACCGAAAGTGCACACATGGGTATTTAGGCCTCAGATGTACCTACAGTGATATTCAGACCGTAACACACACGGAGTGGCCATTTTTACCTTGAACGTAGCCTTGTTTCTCTTGCACAGTATTAGCTCAAGCATGGACCAGTAAGTCCAACATCACTGTTACAACCACAATAGTCCTCTCTGTCAGTTTCATCGATATTAGAAAACTGTTAATAGGCAGACCAGTTGGTTTATTGAATACTGGCAGCCATAGGACTTTGGATATAATTCTGAAGCTGATATTTGTGATTTGGTTTCTATTAGTACAAGAGGCTGGAATCACAATTGAATCATCAACACAAATATGCTTTTTCCTTCGAATTTTGTATTTGTATTTTGAAAATTAAAAGTAGCATATAATTAATTTATGTGTTTAGCACTGCATTAGCAATGAGCCGTTAACCACATAGCTAATTGACAGTAATGTTTATTAAAATAGACTATAGTTAATATACTAATTAACTATCCGGTAATATTAAAAGATAGTTTCACTTATATAAGGAAGTAATATAGAATATATCAATATGTATAATCTAATAATCAATGAGTTATAACGCGTAATCAATATGTATACTAGAAACTATTCATACTGTTCATTTTGTAAATGAACAACCTTGAGGCCCGATACAGAGTGTTGAGTTAGAGCAAGGCCACAGGAAAGGAGGACAGATATGGAGGAAAGGAGTTTTGGTCAGAGGAAGAAAAAGTCAAACTCCCTAAGATGAGCTCATTAGCACAGAAAAGTATAAGAAGGACTGTGTGTGATTGCATAGTTTAGACCATGGGTGTAAAACGTACGGCCCGCGGGCCAAAACCGGCCCGCTAGAGGGTTTTCACTCCGGCCCGCAGGATGAATTTTGAAACTGAAAAAAAAAATATGCATAAAAGACTCGAACTTGTCATTTCAATTATAGTCATTAAGTCATTTAATTATAATTAAAATGCTATTCCTAAATTATCCGCTAGGGGGGTAAAAGACGCGGCACATCTCTGGGACTGAACAGCAGATGGCAGCAATGCGACGTCTGCTGTTTGTTATCACGGAGTAGTCTACTCTATTTTCTACTCGTCCCCACACCCTCATTAGACTAAATGTCTGCCAAAAAGCAGAAAAGTGGATACAGAGTGTAGAGTTTTACATGAAAAATGGACCGCTTCCTATTTATTCACAGAGATGAAGGGGTAATAGTTAAAAAAGTGCAATTTCATGTTAGTCAACAGCTTCAGTACCAAAGAGTTTGGTTTGGTGGAATCCTATTGTTCATTCAATGCCATAGATTTTAAAGTGAAATACTATATTTTTCATTTCCAAATACCTGTGAAGTTGTTTTTTTTTTTGCATTTGTACAAACACTGTGAGCAGTTGTAATGCACATATATGTGAATGATAATCAGAAGCAAATCGCACGTTTGTCGTAAGAAATCTGAGGTGGCTCATGATATATTTTATAACAGGATATTTCATTAAATATAAATGTCTTTGCATGAAAACAAAGGTAAAAACATGGACTTCTTGTTATTTATAGGTGATTATAATATGATTTTACTAACCCGGCCCACTTGACATCTAATTAGGCTGTATGTGGCCCCTGAACTAAAATGAGTTCGACACCACTGGTTTAGACTGTCTGCAGAGGTCTCACTGTATTTGTCTTGCATAAAGTAACATTTCTTTTGACATCCATAACCTCTGGTCTCTGGAGGTTTTTTTGACTTTTTGGAGAGACTTTTCCACAACACTAACATGGCAAATAACCTCTACTTTCATATACAGTATATTCCTTTTAAGTTAATATTTAATTATTTAAGGTAATTGCCTATAGATATATTTTAAACATAATGATAGTATTTCGAGTATAATAAGACAACTGTGTATATAGAGGAGATGGGAAATGGACAGGAATTCCCAATGAACGTAGTCCCTGGACAACATGTGGACAAATGTAGCTGAACATAAAGTTGTCCGTTTATTAGTTAGTGAATGTGCATATTTAATAAACTGGCAACCTAAAACGAATATTAGCTTAATTAATAGATCATTAGCTTAATAAAGGGCACTAGGACTAAATGTGACATCGTTATGTGGGCAAACCTATTAATCAATTCATTGGTTGTATAATAGCCAGTGGTTGGAGTATAAACTATTAAGTATTAATAAATTAAATGATCAGTTAACAATTTGCTTAATGGCTCATTGCTAAATATTTAATCTATTACTTGGTGCTAAAATACTACAGATTTACATACATATTTAAGTTTAATTCTAGAGTGTGTATGGTATACCGTTACCATAAAATATTCACGGCTGATGTTAGCTAAATCCTCTCGTGCATGAACAGAGTAAATGCATTAAGCAGAATGACAGTGAAACCTCTGCCATAGTGACTGGAATGCTTTTAGTTCAAAGCCCAGAACCGCCACTGGGTTATCCCTCCAGAGCCGAACAACCTTTCTAGTGTTAAAAATGAAGGTAGGGAGCAAGAGAGGAGAATGGTTTTAGGAAATAAGGCAAAGAAGAGCATTTAAGGAAAGCTAAGAACTTTAAGACGAGTAGATTGATGTCCATGTCTCTTTACTAACCAAGAGTAGATAGCACACCACATGCTGCCCACAAACACAGGCATGGTCCCACTGCTCCTGTTTTCTCCAGCACAGCCTTGGGGGAGATGAAGATTCCTGAGCCAATCATTGTCCCCACAATTAAGCAGATCCCACTTACTAGACCCACCTAAATGCAGTTAAAGTTACAGGTACAAAAAAAAAAAAAGTTAATTCAATAAAATTGATCTTAAAATACAAGAGAAGATAATGTAATAAAATACACACAGATCCTTCAGAGTATATAAGTATAGCAGGTTTTTTTTTTTCTATTGAAAATAAATAAGTTTCTACATGTTTATGAATACCATTAACAGACTTTAAATGTCACTGTGACATCTTTGTGAAGTGCTGTTATCAGCATAATGGACATATTGAACTCGACAGGAGGAGGTAAATGTGTGGCAAATTAGTAACAGCTATGAGGAAAATATTTAACATTCCACGGTGTAAGGTCACATTCTAGCTCTCTCTGCTGTAGACCTTCCCAACAACATACTCACTTCTTTTTGTAGAACAGTAGCTTTGATGTCCATGTTCAGCTTGTTTTGGGAATCTGCTTTATGTGTGATGCCACCATTGTCCATTTTATCCATCAAGTCTGCTATGTTGAAATACAGATATATTTCTTGGTTTGTTTTTTTATTCATCACATATTTTGCAAATATACAAAATCCAACTTATATATATACTGTACTAAAGATGTATGTTTTCTTTCCGGGATCTGTCCGTATATGGTTGAACTGAAGCCAATTTGTTGATGTTATGTAAAGTAGTATTCTTTGCTTGGAAGCAGTATTTTGCAGGTACATTTGACGGTCATAAAGTAAAATGTTAATGGCGTGTTAGCAAATGTGCATCAAAATGGTCAGCGTGGGCACCTGTGTCAATATATCTTACCGTAATTGCCATACAGTTATGACTTTATAACCACTCCCACCCCATCTAGTATCATATAATGTTCCTTTAAATGACTACTAAACACCCTAAAAATAAAACGATGCGTACAGGTTACAGGTGTTATTGAAATAAAATGAAATATTGAGAACTTCACTCAACAACAACAACAACAAAAAAAATGGTATGCTTCTATAAAATCTCCCCAACCAAAATACAATCAAGTATGAACTCCAGTAAAAGAGAAAGTAAAAATACATTCAAACTTATAGAAAACAGACCAGTTCCAAAGCAAATCTCTTTTTTTTTTTTTTTTTTTTTGGACAAATTGTCAGATCGACAACAAAAACGTCACTCTAGCACTTTTTAATGTATGTCTTTGCATCTTTACTCAACAATTTAATTTAATATACATCCTTAAATCTGTGAGAGATTGAATGTCTATGTTATGGTTAAAAGTCCAGAAATAAGTCTTTCGTGAATGACTGCAGATGAATCTGGTATAAATAAGACCTAAATATATATAACTATAAGAAACCAAGCATTTGATCTTCTCTTTAACCATTCAATCATCTTCAGTAACCATCTTTACTTGGCTTCGGGTTATATAAAAAACAAAGATTTCATGAATGGTTCCATGGTTCTGACGTGGTTGTTTATACTACTATGCTCGATTAAAGACTAGTAATAATAATAATTTTTAAAAAATAATAATAAAAACAGTATTATGCTCACTCAAATGATTTTTAAATGTATTTTTTAGTTTAGTTTAGAATAAAATAAAATCCAAACCTTAGAGCAGACTCCATTCAATTCTGCACGTTAATACCTCTGAACACGTACAGGTTTGTCATTTCCTTCGTTCTGATCCGTCCTCCTTTTCATTAAAAAAAAAAAAAAAAAAAGGTGGAGTTTACACTGCTCACTTTGAGTCTTGTTCGTGATTGGAACACGTGAGGAAGATTGGGGAGGAGAGTGGCTACGACTAGCTGGAGATGAAAAGTGCACATCCACACAATACCTCTTTGACTGAGACACCTGATACCACATGGACGGAATGAGTGAACGGAGAAAGAGAGAGAAAGACATGGAAAGAACACCTAGAACTAGCTGAGGACAGGCCAATACACGAACGTTTAGTGTCCAGTCACATTCACCACCATTAAAATCGTCCCGAGGAAAGTTGTATTTAAGTGTATAAAGAGTAACACTTGACAGTTTCTATACAGTTTAATGCAATAATGTCATAAATGTATTCATGGCTGTCAAGTAATGAGGTTGAGGAGAGCTTTATTGAAGAGCATAACATCCAGAAGGTAAGGCAAAACATCAAGCAAGACAGGCAATGGTAAGTTATATATTGTAACTGAAATGCACTGAGGTACATTGATATCTCCTTTAACTAGCATTTAGTTAAAAACTGTGAATCTCCACCGAAGAGGTTTATTTAAAGAAATTCACTCAATCCGTCAGTGAATACAGTGATAAGGTAAACCCTCGAAAAACAAAAAGAAATGTCAACGAATACATTTATTAAAGCATGAATTAGTATCCCTTGGATATAAATAATACCCTTTACTAACACAGCAAGCTTAATATGACTGCAGTGCACCCGTTGATGACATCTTACTTGAACATAACATCACTGAGTGCACCTCTTTCACGCACTAAATCACAGTGTAAGTGTTCTTAAAATATTACACGTAAGTCGACGAGACAATGAAATAGACGTTTGTTGAAGTATACGTATTTCAGTACATAAGAAGGACATTTGCTGAAAGTTCTATTAAAGCATTCTTTAAAGGGCGTCGCGTGAAAGTCCACTTTTAAATGATGCACTTGAGTCGACATGACAATTCAATATACTTCAGTTTAAGTATGCTAAGAAATACGTTTAGAAATACATTTAATTTAAGAGATTAACTGTATACTCAAATCCCAGTTTAAAAAGGTACTACCGAAAAAAAAACAAAAAACATTTTGACAAATAAGAAAAGTACATTTTTAAGTGTATTAATGAAATTAGAAATGCGCTTTGAACGTTCTTTACATAATTGAAGTAGAATGTTTGTGCACTCAAGTATGCTTCATTTTCACATGGGCAAGACACAACCTTGGGCAAGTTTTTATTAACCTACATTTATAAACATTTATATTTATTTCATTTGTTGTAATTTTATTGAAATGTTTTTGTTTTTTTCCCAGTCTGTGTAATAACACTGCAACATTGCAAGCAATCTCAGGAACAGAGTGTACAATTCGTTGGTCCTTTCAGCTCAGTGCTTTTGAACTGGCGCTACAATGTAAGTGTTGTTCAAGACTCCAGTTTTTAATAACAAAATCTTTGTAAGAGATTGTTCCTTCAGAATCTGTGCCCTTGACCTGCCTTACAATCTCTGTACTTTCATGGAACATTCCAGCAATGTTTAACCATAACATCTTCTATGCTTATAGAAATAAGTCCAATTTTGGCATCTAAACCGGAGTTAGATAAACGTTTATCTAAAATGCAGTTCTGTGCCAGATTTATAGCTCTGCCAAAATCCACTTATAAATAAGCCTGACTTAAGTCATTATGTCGGACTTCTGAGGTTTGGAGGTCCATTTAAAGGTAGAACAGGCCAATTTCTTACTTTCTATAAGATATCGTTTAAATCATGGAGTATTACATAGCTGAGGAATCTGGAATGGTGGTTTGTGTTTGGACATTTTATAGACATATCCCAACTTCACTTCAGGCCACCTCTTCTCAACTGGTGATAAATCTCCCATGTGGAAAAACTTAATAGCACGAAACGCAGTAAAACCAGAATAATTGGCGTGACTTTTCCATGACGGAAAATGCAGAATTAATGACGTTGCTTCTGGACAGGTATGTTAAGGCATCTGTAAAAAAAAAAAAAAATCTTTGAATTGTTTGAATAGCCAGCTTTACATAATGAGTGAAGGAAATACTTTTTATTTGCTTTACAAAGATAAAAGGACAGTGACTACACTGGTGAACGACCTCATACATTATTATGAACCATATTTCGCTTATTTATAGTGTTATAACTTGAAAATTATATGTGTGCTTGAAAATGATGTCATGACCGTCCTTACTCTAGGTAGCATGCCAAAGCTAGGTGAAATATCCTGCTTCTGGGAGTGGAGCTTTGTGTACACTGGAGGAAACAGAACAATAAGAATAAAAAAAAGGATTCAAATCTGATTTAGCCCTGCCTATTTAACCGTTAGAGACCCAATCTTGCCAAATTGTGTCAAATCTTACCTAATGCACCTTTATCCTTTGAACTATGTATAATCATGTCTCACAGAAAAGAGAAAACCCTGGAGAAAATGATTTACTTCGTAAGAACAGTTTCTCCGAATCAGTTTAGGCGTCGTGTGTATAAACAAAGCTGGCTGCTAACTACAGTATACCGTGTTGCTTATTAGCAAGCTAGCAAGGTTTTCAGTTACCCGCCTAGCAAAGGATAAACCCAGCCTATATTGGTTCTAGGTTAATTTTCTAACGTAATAAAAATACAAACGAAAGGTTAGGTATGTGACCACGGTTCTACACCTACGTGGAGGACCGCAAGTGTGGGTTCTTTCAGAACTAGTGGAACCTTGCCAATTACAAATATAAAAAATCAGCACCCTGTAACCATGACTCCATGTGGGTAGCTAAGGAAACTATATCAAGCTCGTCCTCTAAACATTCTTGTCAACCCCAGTGACCCAGGTGGCCTGGTGGCCCTCCACTTATTTATAGAACCATGCTTACATGCATCACCTTTCGTTCTACTTCCTTATGTTCGGCTCTGTCAGGGAAGTTTACTTTGGAACTAAGGGAGGCAGTGATACCATTCTTTATTGAAGATAACGTTTGTTCAAAGTGGGGATTTTGCTCACTGTTGAGGATGAAAATCGCCCAGAGTGCAGCTACTAAACTCGACCGTGCTGTGAAAAAGTATTTCCTGATTTCTTCTGTTTTTGTGTAGATCTCACACTGAATCGTTTTAGGTCTTCAAACGAAATACAACATAAAACAAAAGGCAACCTGAGTGAACACGTTATACAGTTTTTATTTATATATTTTTATTAAAGCAACAACAACAAAGTTATCCAACACCTATCACCCATGTGAAAAACTAATTGCCCCCTTGAACCTAAATTCTGGTTGTGCCGCCTTTAGCTGCAATAACCGCAACCAAACTCAAAGCGATATCAAGCCGAGTAGGGACGCACCCTACACAGGGGTGCTAAAAAAAGTTTGAGAAAACACTCATCTAATGGAAAAGTACCACAGTTATTAAAATATTATTGTGTATCCATCAAATCAACACTGGATTTCCTGTTCTAATCAAAAATGATACTTTGTTTTCGAATGCACAGACTTATTCTTGTTACACGTTTTATTGCTTAATTTAGTTTGCGGGACACTGTACAATATTTACAAACAAATAACATGGCAACAATGTTCTGCTCGTCCAGTTATATATTCTTGTCCGGCTAACTTTCTTCATTAGGCATTAGTTCTCTTGTCTCTGGGGTTCTCCAAAGGCCTACTGATTGGCCAAAGTGAGTGAATCTGGTGCAGCAGGTAGTGTTGCTGCCTCACAGCTCCAGGTTCCAGAGTTCCCACCTCTCAAAACATAAGTGCTGGTAGGTGAATTGGTGACTCTAAATCGGAGTGATTCTGTGTACAAATGTACATTGCCCTGTAATGAACTGACATCACACCCAGGACCCTGTGTTTTTTGGGATAGGCTCTGGATCCAGCACGACTCTGACCGGGATAAAGTGGTTACTGAAGATAAATGAATGAATGATTGAATTCAGAGCAAATGTATAAATACGTCACGGAAAATCAACCAACAAACTGAAGCAAATATCAGCTGTTCGGGTCTTTTTTTTATTTTATTATTGAAATTTGATTTATTTATGCCATGAATAAGTATGTACTAAAGAAATCAAATTAAAAACGTGCCACTAAGGCTGAAACTAAAGGTCTAAGCCAGGAGAGATGTGCATGACGTGTTGAGGTGGATGTTTTTAATAAAGGCAAGAAAGCTTTGACAATTTGGAAAATTCAAAAAAAAAAAAACTGTCCCCTGCCTCTGCCAAAAAGTGATGATAGAAAATATTATACCCAGAAATTATACACCAATTTCTGTCCAGGGAGCCCGGTGCTCCCTGGGATAGGCTCCAGGTTCCCCGTGATCCTGAAAAGGAGTAAGCAGTAGAAGATGGATGGATACACCGATTTGACATTTTCACTTTATTGTTCATAAAGTTACACACCTGATATATTAATAAAGGGTGAAAGCGGGCTAAGTCAACCTGTAACTCCTGTATATCGGTCATCTTCAGCTTCACCCTGCGCACAGTAGGGGGCGATAATGCATCTGTTTGTTATTTCGGGAGTGAGCAAATAATCCCTAAAGAAGCAGAACTCCAGCAAAATGGGCGACGAACAAGGCTGCGTCCCAATCCGCACATACAGACTAATAGTTGGCTGTGAAAATTACGCCATGTAACGCTATGAATACGGTGACGTAATTAGTAGACCGGTATGTGGTTTGGGACGAAATGAACTCCTGTGTACTTTCTGTTGTGAAGTATGGCTGTTCAACTGACTTTAATCATCAATGCGATGCTGCCTTTAAAATGTGTAGAGTCGAATTCCGGTATCGACTCCACTGGAATCAGACTCGACTCCAAAATGGTTGGAATCGACTCTGATTCCAGTGGAGTCGATTCAGGATTTCGACTCCATACATTTTGAACTTAGGCTGCATGGGATTGATGATTGATAGGGAAAGATGCCAAAGAGCTCCATTTTGGTCTCATCTGACCACCAGAGGACAACTGGGTGAAAGTGTTGGGGTCAGATGAGACCAAAATGGAGCTCTTTGGCAACAACTCAACTTGCCGTGTTTGGAGGAGGAGGAATGCTGCCTATGACCCCAAGAACACCATCCCCACTGTCAAACATGGAGGTGGAAACATTATGCTTTGGGGGTGTTTTTCTGCTAAGGGGACAGGACAACTTCACCACATCAAAGGGACGATGGACGGGCCATGTACTGTCAAATCTTGGGTGAGAACCTCCTTCCCTCGGCCAAGGCATTGAAAATTAAAAGTAATTACTAACTCATTACCAAGAACTAAGTCATGTTGCGCAGATGGGTTAAAAACTTATTTCCCTCATTAAAATGCAAATCAATTTATAACATTTTTGGCATGGGTTTTTCTGGATGTTTTTGTTGTTATTCTGTCTCTCACTGTTCAAATAAATCTACCATTAAAATTATAGACTGATCATTTCTTTATCAGTGGGCAAATGTACAAAATCAGCAGGGGATCAAACTACCCCCACTATATATATATATATAATTATATAATTTCTAGAAGAAATGGAGACAGCAGCCAAGTGTAGAATTATATATACACTCATATATATACACACACACATATATTTCATATATGGAGAACATAGGACCCTGGGAAAATAGATACGCTCCTCCCATTAATGAAGTAATCAGAGGAAAAATTGGGATGTTTGTTTTCATTTATATCCAAGTATTTCTGTAAATTCGATTCCTTCAGAAGATATGAATGAACACAATATCGTGTGGTATCGTGATACTTCAGCTGGTACAGTATCGTAAGGTGTCTAACCGAGCCTGCGCACGAATTTGAGCTGAATCAGCTTCACGGTGTAGAATCGACTCCTTGTGGACGACTCTCGATTCCTTAGGCCTGGAATCTGGGAATCGACTCTTTTTTTTTTTGACCGACTCAAAGCCTCGTTGTTGTCGCGTTGTTTATGTTAGCATGCTAACAAATGTGACGATTTAAAGCAGACTCAAGATGAACACGGCTTTGAAGCATTGGAAAGAGGCGGCCACTGTGATCTTGGCTGCTCGGACAAAGTACAAGCGAAGTGTTGAGTCTCTGTGGAGAGAACCAAACCCGGTACCAAACCCGGTACCAAACCCGGCTTTCGACTATGAAGTCCTGCTGCTGAAGCGGAGCGGGAAAAGCGGCTTCATGCCCAACGCTTACGTGTTTCCGGGTGGATTAGTCGGACCGTCCGACTTCTCCGCCGAGTGGTTGGAGGTTTTTAAAGCGTTCAGACACTTGCCCGAGTTCGGCCTAGCGACGGTGAAGCAGCCGCGGGAGACGAGACCGCCGATGTTCGCGACTGACCGGAAACAGCTCGGTTCTCCGGTCCCGGGGGACGTCGCGTTCCGAATCTGTGCCGTGAGAGAGACGTTTGAGGAATCAGGGGTGCTTCTGGTGCTGCCCAGTCAGGAGGCAAACCCGCAAACCACTGACCATCACCCCGGAAAGGACCGGTCGGATAACTGCGTCACTCGGTCGGGACTTACAGAGTTGTCCGATCGCTGGGACAAAAGTCTGATCGCTAAGTGGAGATCGCTGGTCCTGGAGAACTCGTGGAATTTTATCCGGATGTGCAGAGAGCTCGAGTGTGTACCCAACATCTGGGCTCTGTACGAGTGGGGGAACTGGCTCACTCCCACCGGTGCGTCCCGGCAGCAGAGGAGATACGACACTGCCTTCTACATGTGCTGCTTAAAGGACATCCCGGACACACTGCAGGACCAGATGGAGATAGAACTCTATAAGGTGTTCTATGTCTCTGTGTGTGTGTGTGTGTGTTTCAATCCATTTCTCAACATGTCCTTGTTCATTTGACCTTGTTACACACTAGCCAGCTACAAAGTGACAGGTGACCATGAGAGATGAGGTACTTCCTGCCTGCTGTTAGTTCCTGTGTACTGCTGGATCAAAAATGACGGTTCTTTGTTTCAGCGGTACATTTGAAAGAAAACGTATACGGTAGTAAATCCAAACACCCATTCTCACACACACACACACTCACTCACACACCAGTGGTAGCAGAGCTGCCATGCAAGGCAGCTAACTTGCCATCGGGAGCAACTTGGGGTTCAGTGTCTTGCCCAAGGACACTTCGGCATGTGGAGTCACCCGGGCCGGGAATCGAACCGCTTAGCGGACAACCCGCTCTACCACCTGCACCACAGCCGCTCCTATGTCACGTAGTGATGTAGTCACATGGGCCGGGAATCGAACCGCCAACGATTAGTGGACAACCCACTCTACCAACTGCGCCACAACCGCCAAGTAAACCACGGGCACACGGTAGTAAACAATCGAGTTTTCGATTTCAATCTCGATTAGGGAGGATGATGAAAATGAAATAATCAAGATAAAAAATTATCGCGCAGTGTTCTCGTTTTTGTCTTTTTTTTTAAAACGCACACGCCATTTTTCTTTACCGTGGGGCGCTTTCGCGCCTCCCTAAAAGGCCATGGTCGCTCCCCGCCAGTCGTTTGCGGCGTTTTTAGTTCAGCTCGAGCCAAGACGACGGAAAGAGAGAGCCGTTGGTCGAGAAGAACGATAAAGCCGTTTGGAAACGATTTGGTTTCAAGGAGTCCGACATGGAACAAAAAGACCCGGACATTTTGGTATCACTGGAAAGCTCGCTTCCTCTAGCGTCATGACCGCTGGTCTAAATGCGCTCATTTTTTTTTTCTAGAGCTCACCTGAAACTACACCTGATCTCTAAACCAGGAGACTAGAAACCAGAGTTTCATCGGCTGAGGAAGTTTAAAGTTCATTTCCGGTGATGCGATTCGTCGAAATGAGTCATGTGATGTGCTACACGCCACTGGGCCACTCCAGGAGCTCTCGAGCTCGAGTCGCTGTACTGTGAAGTCGCCAGTAGGTGTTCCTACTCCTGGCTGCCATGGTAACGTTTATCAGTGGGTGGTGCGGCTAGCATTCCACATTCGACCACGATATATGTATAAACACATCATATTGTATGAGACGAAGGAGAAGCAGCGTGAGCTCTTCGCCATTGCGGCCATCTCGTCTGCAGTGGAAGAGCACGCGCCCGACTGTCTGGGTCCACGAAACAATTCGGACTCGCGGGCAGCACGAAGGATAACGGATCACACGCGCTCTACTGTCTTCACTCCCGTTGCACCAAGTTGCTCCAGATCTGCATCAAGTTAAACTTTTCTCAACTTTGTCACGCCCCAGGACACGCACACATCTAGTCGCCAAAGGTCGCCGTGGCTCAAGTCACCATTGAAAACGAACCGTCTCCAGTCGCTTTGTCGCGGCGCGTCGCTGTGTGTGTGAACTTACCTTTAACGTACCTTTAAGATTTAATTGCTGCGAGTCGCCTGTCGGCATGACTACTACTGTTCGCCATAGTAACATACATAACCAGCAATCCACTTTCAACAACAAACCGGTTCTCTTGCCTCTAAGATCAAACATTCTGGAGGGAGAGAGTGTATATATAAAATGTATCCACGTTTATATATATATATATGTGCATCATATCCTACGAGATGGAGAAGCAGCGTGAGCTTTTCGCCATTCCAGCCATCTATCTGCGGCAAAAGTGGGATTCAGTCCAGTGACCGTTTTGTTACTTGGAAGTGACCGTGTACCCTCTTATTCTCCCTCTCTTACAGTGGTCTACGCCACCTGAAATACTTCACAGCTACCGCGAAAGGGAAGTTTGGATCGCACATCCTCAGTTATATGATATCGGACGGATGTGCAAGTTCCCGTTACTGAGTGACCTTCAGGACTTTGCCGAACAGAGATCGATAGAAGGCTGTGAGCGGTGCCTACCTGTTATCCTGAAGGCTACCGACTGCAACATTTCACTCTTACCAGGTTTGGATTCGAAGTTCAGAATTGAATGAATATGATATTTGATCATGGCATCAGTGGCATTGCTATATTCGATGTAATGTAACGTGATCTAGGACTAGGCATGATTTGTATTGTGGGTTTACAAAGCAGAGGAGAACTGGCTGTAACTATGAAGAATTTTCAGACTGGGGGAAGCCAGTTTTTACTGTGCCGGATAGATTTATTTAATTATTATTATTATTATTATTTTTTTAAACATTAGTGGCTTTTTGCAGAAGGCAGTAACTGCTTATTAGAGTGAAACCGAAAAACTATGATGTAAAGTCCAACGGGTAGTAGCTAGATACAATGTTTGATGGCTAATAAAGCTATTTTTAAAACAATAAAAGATCCCAAATTTAAACTAACTTTTAAAATCTTGTTGGCGCATTCGTCCATCTTCGGCTTTATCCCAGTTTATCATCTTCATTCATCAAACACTCTTCCCCAATCAAGGTTGTGAGGGTCAGAGCGGTTTTTGGAGGTGGGGGATAAAAACAAAACAAAAGCAATAAAAAAAACAAAAAACCCACCTACAAATATTTAACCCTTAAAAATCGAAGGTTAAATTTTGTAACACGTTTGTAAAACGTTGAGGTGCTCTCAGAGCTCAGACTACTGATCAAAAAGTTCAAGTCCCAGCACCGCCGAGCTGCTACCGAGCTGCTAGTGCTGTGCCCTTGAGCAAAGCCCTTAACCCTCGACTGCTCAGTTGTGCAAAATTAGATAAACGTCAGTCTCTCTGCGTAAGGCCCTTCTATAAATGGCGTAAATGCATGAATTTCGGCGTTCGTCAGATCCTGGCTACACTCCTCATTATGGCTCACTATTTTCATCCTTTCCCTCCATCTACGCCTCCAGGTTAGCATGTGGAATATACTCCATGACACATGCACTTTTAGATCAAATTTCAAAAGTTCTGCCTCCCTAAATATGCCCTTACCCTTGGATATACATCGGAAGGCAGAAGAGAAAAGCATTTGAATTTCCATTTCTTGTCGTCTTGAAATAAAAACCAATAAGATCAGCACTTGAGCAGAACAAGATTGACCAAAAATGCCAAGTCATACACTCCTTTCCTACTGAAATTACAAGCTATATTAGTTCATAAATAGCAGTAATAGGGAGCAAAAGACAAGAAACGACGAGAACTACTGTACATCATGTCTGTTGAAGGTTCGCGTACATGAGATTGACTAAAAAATACTGTAATGGTTTACAAACCACTGCCCGGTTTTGAACAGTCGTCGTGTTCATTCATCTCTACAAGTGTTTAGATTAGAGTCCAGATTTTCTATTATTATGTATAACCAACATTGTCTAAGAAATGTCTATTTTTTTTGCATTGCCTACGAATCCACAGGAGACAGTTTATACCCAGAGAAAACCGATATCAGTGTGACTACAGAGAAGTGTCTGGAGGAGCTGCAGAAGGACAGTCCAAATCTGCATCGCATCGTGATACACGACCCTTACAAAAACTCCGTCTATATGAACATCACACCTAAATACAAGCATCTACGTCCTCTTACCACCTCCGAGTCCAAGCATGACAGCAAGCTCTAACACTGAATTTATGGCAGCGTTCTAAGGGTACAATTAACCTGAGTGTAGGTAGGTAAACGCTTTACAGATTTAATACCAGTAGTTTCATGTTGTTAAATAGGAGTTTGATGTCAACGTTACTGCTTCTGGATGTGATGTTGAATGCAGTCATCGAGGCTGAATATGGTTGAATAAAGTAAACCAACATGTGCTATATTTATCCTTTGTAGTAGATTTTATCCTTGAAAAGTCCTTTTTTTTTCCCTGTAGTTTAATTCAAAAAGTCGAACTTTCATATTTTCTAGATTCGTTACAGATAAAGTGAAATATTTCAAGCCTTTTTTTTTTTTCTTTGCTTTTATCTTGATGCTTACAGCTTGTGGAAATCAAAAATTCAGTGCCTCGACATATTCGAATAAAGAATTTATAAATACAGAAATGTCGACCTTCTGAAAAGTATGTTCATTTATGCACTCAATACTCGGTCACGGCTCCTTTTACAGGAATCGCATGGAGGCAATCAGCCTGTGGCACTGCGGAGGTGTTCTGGAAGCTCACGCTGCTTTGATAGCGGCCTTCAGCTCGTCTGTATCGTTGGGTCTGGCGTCTCTCATAGATTCTCTATGGGGTTCGGGTCAGGCGAGTCAACTGGCCAATCAAGCACAGTGGTACCACGGGCAGCAAACCAGTTACTAGTAGTTTTGGCACTGTTGGTAGGTGCCGATCCTGCTGAAAAAGGAAATCAGCATCTCCTTAAAGCTAATCAGCAGACGGAAGCATGGAGTGCTCTAAAATCTCCTGGTAGACGCTGCATTGACTCTCGACTCGAGAAAACACAGTGGAGCAACAGCAGCAGATGACACGGCACGTGAGATCATCACCCACCGTGGAAACGTCACACCGGACTTCAAGCAACTTGGATTCTGTGCCTCTCCACTCTTCCTCCAGACTCTGGGACCTTGATTTCCAAATGAAATGCAACATTGACACTCATCTTCCCCGTGAGTGTGGCTGCGTGAATGCGAGATTAAAGGCTCAGGAAGCCTTTGCAGGTGTTTCGAGTTAGTTATCTGATTCGAGCTCTTCTCAGGTCCACATTTCTGTATTATTAGTTCTATATTCTAATATTTTGAGAGATCCTGGATTTTTAACTTCCATGTGCTGTAAGCTGTACTCAAGATTAACAGAAAAACAGGCTTGAGTTCCATTTAAAAAAAATTAAATTACAGGAAAAAAAGCCCCAAACGTTTCCACAATATTCTCATTTATAATGTCATCTAGTGACACTCGTCAAGTCAAATATATACAGTTGTGTCTCAAAAATTAGATCACTATAGGGTGTTAGATAGGTGTAGCATTGCCCCATTGCTGCTTCACAGCCCCGGGATTCCTGGTTTGGTCCTAAGCCCAAGTTACTGTGTGGCATTTCGCATGTTCTCCCTTCGTCTGCATGGGTTTCCTCCCACCCCCCAAAAACAGGCCAGTAGGTGAATTGGTTATTCCATCCGAGGTGTATTCCCAGCTCACTCCGCATCAGACAAGAGGTTGTGTTACACTTATAAACATAGCTCGGGTCCTTTTGAGCTGAAGCTATAGAAGTTGTGGTGAGAATAGAAACAATTTAAGCAATAAGGAAACATTAATTTAAACTAGAAAAACTGATCTTTTACTGAGGTTTGTGTTTCTTTAAAAATATACAGACACAAAGGGTGTGAATCTTTTCAGTTTAATCAGACAAACAACCCGACCAAAGAAACTACAAAATGACTTCGCGTTGGATGCACGTTGCTATACTTCTGTGGAGACAGTAGCATGAAATTTTTTTTTTTTAACTTCCATCACAATTTAAATAAACCTCAACAGAAAACATTCAGAAATAACACTCCTCTAGACATCTAATGAAATCCTCACTCTACAATTCCAGTGAAAACCATAACTTAAATGACAAAGAAAAAAAAGAAAAGAAAAAAAAGAAAAATCAGCTTTTAATTCAACTGAAGGCTGCTTCATAGAATTACTTAATTTGTTTTTAGACTTATGTTTGGTCATGGTGGCAAGTTCTACATGGCTCCACTTATTAGGATTTCAAATTTCACATAGCGAAACAGAACTTGGAAGTAGAAAAAGGCAAAAACTGTACAATTTCTTACTATTAAATACAATCACTCTGTACCAATAATGACAAACATCCCACAGGTAAGTTTTTCAGAGTACATTTAAACAAACAGCAGCTTAAAATCTAGATATAAAATGCCAAAATTTGCAACGTTAATCCCAATTCACCAACAATAGGTCGTTTTTTTTTGTTTTTTGTTTTGCTAGCAATCTACTGTTGAAATAAAAGCTACTGAAAACAGGGTGCCAAATTTTCAAAAGAGGGCAATTTGAGATTATATATATGAGAAACCTAAAAACCAACCCAAATATAATTTGTAATTAGGAAAGGGTGGAGGAAGCCTTATTATGGAAAGAAGGTTTTACCCTTCAAATAGAAAAGACAGTAAAGGCAGTACTACAAAAGAGGGCTGTGGCTAGACCATGACAAAGACCTGGAACTTTAACAGATTTGTCAGATTTGTGGGAAACTTGAGATGCTTTCTGCCAACCATTCAACATGCCACAACATTTCTGAACAGAACAGCTGAAATTCGCATGGACCGCGTCGATCATTACAAAGTCCATCTACAAACTTCACTTTCAAACATGGTTTCAACACGTGTTTAGGACTAGATTTAAAATCAATTATTAAAAATGGGACCACATTGGAAGAGTAGACAGACATGAAAAATACATAAAATGTGACCAACAGCAACATGCAAAACTTTTGGCACCATTTTATTCATTTTTATAATTTTGTTTTTTTTTTATTGTTTTTTTTTTAACAGAACTAAATCACATTTTGCTGAGGATGTCAGTGCAGTTACAAAAAAAAACATGCATACTCTCATATATATACTAACTGTGACAAGAAACTCAATTTTTGCTCATTTTATGCATTTTTTTATTTATTTCAGACTAATCCTGATTCACACACAAAAAAAAAAAAAAAACATGTGCCTATGGTATCTTGACACACTAAATGGAAAAAAGGAAGAAAAGCAATTCAAGTGTCTATTGTAATGTCACACTGTTAAGGAACTCCCAAAATTATGCCATCAAAAATCATGCCAACTAACCTACCACAATATTACAAGGTTATCCTCAGTTTCAGCAAAATGTGACTGCAGAAAACCCTAAAAAGGTGTACAACAAGTGAGAGAAAGAGGAAAAACACACACACACACACACACACACACACAGTGATTCTATAAATGGATTGGCTGCTTTTAGAGGAAAACAAATGAGTAAAACTGAGTGCACTAGAAAGACTGCTCTAAAACAACAAAAAATAAAATTGGCTAAACAAAATTTAACTGGGTAATGAAACAATGAAAATTAAAAGCCTTTGCACAATCTAGTGGTTATGTTTGCAAGTTCTAGAAAAATAGACTCTGTTCTGAACAATATTCAAGAAACTTTTTACATTTTAGTTAATAACAGCAGTCTTTCTAGTGCCCCCTATTGGCAGCACAAACAGAAATGAACACCACACAAAACAAACAAAAATAAGTAACCACTAAGCGTCAAAAGTTAACACACACAAAAAAAAAATAAAAAAAAAAAAAAAAGGTCAAGGGTGAAAAATTTCAAGCGTCAGAGAAGCGAAGAGGACAACGGACTGGACGATGAACTTTTGACGTCACATCGACATGCTAGGGAAACGATGAACAAACGGGCACGAAGATATCTAGAACAAAACAAAAAAAATAACGAACAACAAAACTAGGTTAAAGCCACAACAGAAAAAAGGAGAGGAGAAGAAACAGAAAATCATGTAAATGAGTATCTCTGCATGGAGAAGGTTGGGGGACACAGGTACACATTACTTACTTTGGATAGAACATTGAACGCAACACGGGGGATAAGAGGAAGGGAAAGTGGAAAGGAGAGACAAGCAACATGCCAAAAGGAGTTAAGGGGAAAATTTACATCAAACACCACCAAGAGACAACAAAACAGTGTCTACCACAGTTAAAACAAAAGGAACCAGGGTGTATTTTAGTAGGTAGCTAGGGTTTTCAATATACTTCTGAAAATAAGAAAATGAAAAAGCAATTGCCATCAGCAACATTCAACCTTAAGCTGACATTGTTTCAGCTCAGGACTTCACATTTTTTTAAGCGTCAACTCAAATAGCTGTATTTGAGCAAACAGCTCAAATAGACTAAAAAAAAACAAACAAAAAAAAAAAAAAACTGTGCTTTAAAGATTTTCTAGACCTCTTTGTACATGAGTTTGTGCTTGATCTCTTAATCATTTTGGGTAATACCATAGACAACGTGAAGGCAGCTTACTAAGTTGTGCATATAGGTCCTACAACGGGCAAAAGTGGTCGAAATGATTCGCTAAATTTTACAGGCTAAAACGGAACGTTCAGAACGAATGGCAAAAACAGCCACATGATGTATATTCAAGTTGCAGAAATTAAGACAAAATGTATCCACAAGCAGCTTGTATAGGACTGTTTGGCACATCAGTGAAACGACGCAACCATACTCTCAGTGTGCAGCTGCTTTCCGCACCGTGCCCAACCCAGCACTTCTACACAAGGACTTCTCCTTGTACTGTAAATCAGCATTACAACAAAAATCATTACCCCAACAAGTATATAGTAGTAATAAGGTATGGGCAGAGTCCACATGTAAAATAATCTTTGGATTCAGAAATGGACATTACACTAGAACACCTCTTAGGGCTAACCTAGTGTACACAATTATGGTTTATGTGAATTGTTTTTTTTTTTGTTTTTACAGAGGCACAGACCATGGATTGAGCATTCACAGGACCGGAATCGAAACATTGAAAGAGTTCCAGGGTTCAGACTAAAGCTATTGTAGCTCATGAATACATTAATACGGTTATACGAATACGCAGAAGTTGCGGCCTTTCATGCCAAGTGTTCTTTTATGAGAATGATCATTTTAACCTTTGATTAATACTCATTACTGTAGTACAAAAAACAAACCACAAACACACACAGCTATAAAACTATTGTCTTGTACGTTCTGACTGACATCATACAGGGGATCATACCACACATAATTTGGCAATACCAGCTGTTATTCACAGGACAAATCCAAGGAAACTACATTATGTCGCTTATTTATATGACGATATTATATAAGTGAGCATTTAGATTTAAATACATACGCCCGGGCACATCGTAACTATAGAACTCCATGAAACAGTCTAAATATTTGATACACCAAGAAATAAAAAGATGCTGTTTTTGTGATTATGCAAGAGATATATTTCAAAAGCATTCGCATGTACATACTGGGACCGGGTTCCACTCGTACAACGACTTTAGCTGAACCCTGGAAGAGCATCAGAGAGACGTCAGCACCCCAAGAACTACGCATGGACTCTTGATACAATTTTGAGTGTTGGACAAAGACAATACACTTATAGCTAAAAAGGGCCCACACGCCTGTTGCTTTAACAATTTGTGAACGTATTCACACAACTTTACATCAGGATTCTACAAAATACTGCTGAATTTCCGAGTGATTATTAAACATTTTAATTCAGAGAAATAATTTACGCAATATTATAAAACCTCTATAAAAATAGAAAAAGGCATAATAGTTAAGTAATATACACAATCTGGTCAAAGGTTTCTCTTCCATGTCCATAAAAACACCAAGACCCTGTAGGCCTCGAGTATTAATGAAATGATTAATCTTTCCTTGTTCTGATAAATATTTACTAATCATAATTGATCATGAATACAATTTGAAGTGTACAGAGTAACTTAAACTATAAGTGGGAAGGAAGGAAACAAATGGGGGTCAAAATGAGACAAGTAATTACTTGGTTATTTCACAAGAAGATGTTGGAGTGGAAGAAAAAAAGAAAAGTCTTTTTTTTTAAGCACTATCTGTAATTTTAGACAGACATCACACTCAGGATGAAATTATTGCTGAACGCATACAACATCCACTTGGACTGAGGTGAAAAAAAAATAAAAATAATAATAATAATAATTCTAAATAACCACCGTCATATCACCAGCCCAAAAAAAATAAATAAATAAGTCAGGCAACTTGAATGTCATCTCTCCAAAAGTTCTACATAATACTTCGAAGGTCATTTCCGTGGCACGAAGGGACTTCAGCAGTGGATAGTAATTAATTAAAATGCCTTGGGCAAAATTAAAGTGGCTTGTGTCCTTGAGGTGACGAATAAGGGAATGACTGTATGTGAAATGCATACAAACAGCTCTAATCTTTCCAACCCAAAGTAAATTATATTAGGGATGCTTTCGGAATTCGGTACTAAATTATTACGCTTTAGGTTAAATTGAAGTTAATTTGACTGATCAAAAAAAAAATGAGGCAATCCTGAGAGTAAAAATGACATCCCTATATCCCTATCAACTGACCAGCTTGTGCTAAGCAACATATATTTGTATGTGCTAAACAATAGAGGAAAAAATGATCGAAAGTATACCAAATACAAGATATTATGATTTTTTTTTTTTTTTGTAGGTGGGGGGGGGGAAGAAACACATTTAATGAAAGCCACTAACAAAAGACACTTTCGTCGGCCAAAAACAAACTTTCACATCAACCTATTTTAGATAAATTAGTAGCATTTCAAATAAATAAATAAATAAATAAACTGAAATAAATAGACAAAACAATAAAAAGGCATCTATGGAAACAGAGTCTGATGAAGAGCAATCTGACATTCAAGATGCTCCAAATCATGGTGAAAGAACGATTATCGTTTGCATGTATGCAGCAGACCTCCGGATTCTATTTAAAAGGCAGCTTACAAGGAGGCATCAGTTTGACTATCCAAGAATACGATTCGAGTCAATAGTGTAAACACAGGTAAATCTGCAGGAACATGATTGGGATGAGATAATGACTGTGGAACTGAGAGCAGTCAGAGACTGGCTTTCATTGTGCAACATCCTTCGATGAACGATTTGTACACAGCAAAAAGATTAAATATGGCACCAAAATGTTAAGAAAAGAAATAAAAAGATCCAAAACATGAAGCCTAACAAAATTTGAAAGAATTTCTTAGCTGAACAACCTCAATTTTGCATGTTGCTTTTCCTTTTCTTTGTGATGTTTTTAAGAAAGAAGATATGTAGGAAAGGTAAACAGGAGTGAAGGAACAGTAAGAGGGGGTTAAGGGTGGGGCAGGCGTTCGAACTTTTCCAGTGTCACACTCAACTTACCAGAAACACATTTTCAAACCAAGTCCATTTCAGAGTAAAAGCACTCAATATGGCTTGCTGTCATTTTTGGATCGTTTCAGTTGAACCTTCAGTCGTTTCATTCCGATCTGAAAACCGTTCATTGACTGAATGGCCGCCTGGGACGAAACGGGATTGTCGTAACTCACAAAGCCTGCAAATAAATAAATAAACGGACAAACACATTTATTTATGTATGGTGACCGCAGTATCAATAATTAACTCAAAAATAACGCTAATCCTTTTCCTAAAGTTGTATTTGTGTCCAGAAATCCTGAAAAGTCTGCAATTTCCCCCTTCATCATCTCAATTTGGTCACCTGCCAGAATCCACCCACTAGCTAAGTCTCCATTATCACACAACTACCACCCAGGGAGGGTGGGGCAAACATGCTTCCTTTAAGACATTTGAACCCAACCCTCTGCATCTTTTCGAATTGCTGCCAGCGTTCTGCATACATGAGCTCACAGATGCCTGGGATTGACCTGGAAGATACAGTATGCTATCCTCCCACCCAGAGAGCACAGCCAATTTCGCTCTCGACTCCCAACGATGTATGGCTGTGGCATAGTCAGGACTCAAAATGGCAATACCCCAATGATGCTGTAAATGCTTTTCTGATGTGCCACACAGGAGCAAAACATTTCATTCTCCAGTCACAGACAATAAATGTTTTTGTTTTGCCAAATAATACAATATCCTTGACATCCTGCAAAAATCATGGATTGCCTCATTAACCCAAATATAGCGAGCATACAAAAATAGTTTTGGTTTAATACCCAAAAGCAAAAGACAGTGGAACAAGAGAGTATTTAACCCTGTATGCGAACTTGAAGCTTGAAATTAATATGCAGGAAATATTCAGGACGCTATTGTTGTGCTTATAGTCACGATAATAGTTTGTAAATGCTTAATTACATGCAAGTTCTACAGCGTAAATAGTATTTGGACAGTGTAGTCTGAATAAAGCATGAGCAAAAATGCCAAATCAATGGGACAAAAATAATTTGCATTAAAAGTCTGTGAATTACACATCCTAATCAAATAACAGCTTACCAAAACATTTGCTGAGGTTAGTCTGTTTGTCTATGAAAACCTTGGCAGAGATAACACTGCCAAACGGCATGAACATCTGAAGCAAGTCCTGGTCACCAAACTCCTGTGGCAGGTGATAAATGAAGAGATTTGCACCTTCTGGGCCTATGGAGAAAATACAGAGGACGTAAGAGAGAAGAGTGGGTAGTGGGGAAAAAAAAAAAAGAAAAGAAACTGATAAATATATAATCCTAAACGCAGGTCCTGCTGACCTTATAAGAGATTGGTACATATGGTATAGATCTATTCAAAAGGACTGCATTACCATAATGGTAGTGTTCGCATCAGACCCTCCAACCTAACGGGCTCTCTGCTGTTCCATGTAATTCCATACACTGGCTCAGAACACCACTATGTGTGCTTTTCAGAGTGAGATTAATTAATGGAAGCATCTCTTTAAAGGTTTAAGCTGCAGTTTTTAAAAACATTTTGGGGGAAGGGGGGGTTGGTTCCTGGCCCACATGACTCCACATGCCAAAGTGTCCTTGGGCAAGACACTGAACCCCAAGTTGCTCCCGATGGCAAGTTAACAGCTCTGTTACCAGAGTGTTTGTGTGAATGAGACACCGTGTGAAGTGCTTTGGATAAAGGCGCTATACAAGTGCGCCATTTACCAGAATATTGATGTGCCCATCAGTATGAGATGAAAGAGCAAAACCTGGCAACAAGAGCTTGTCTTTCAGCCATTGTCAGCACTCACTGAGACTGGCCGATCTAGCAGCAGTGCATGTGCATTGCCAACCTGCTGCTGTCCAACTGTGCTCATTCTGCTGTACCAGAAACAGCTTGTAACTTACAGAAACCATCTAACATTAGCTAGCTAGATAAAATATAAACTTTAAGGAAATAGGGTTGCTCTGTAATCTCCCAGCTGCTCTGAGCTAAAGTAGGAGCTTTCCCGAAGGCTCTGCACTGCTCTGGGGCTGACACCCCACAGCTAGACCACTAACTCCAAGCTAGCCAACCAAAAGGTAGTAAAGAGCATAAAACTACCACTTGTTTTATGCATTCCACATGCATTCTGTTATCTGTATATTTTGTTCTCCAGTCTAGCAGTCTCAATATTCTGTCACACGGCCTCCTGAGTGCTGCAACAGAAAAGCTTTCTCCAGATCATTCAGAAATCATGGTTCGAATCCTGACGATACCACAACCATCCATGGCCAGGAATCCAAGAGAAATGGCATGGCAGCATACTCCATCTTCCCCACTGGCCAATCATGAGCATCTGTGAGCTCATGCATGCAGGAGGGGGTGGATAGTGCTGCCCCTATCATTGCATAAGCAGCAGTCAGAAGATACATATACAGCTGACTTTGTGTACCTTGGAGGAAGGTGTTGGTAGCGGTCATGTGATGGGGTAAACCTGTCTGGAGGGTGGGAGTTGGCAAAGACTAAATTAGGGATAAAATTGGGGAGGCTCTGGGCCAGGATGCATTAGCACACCCCTGTTCAGATCTAAAACTGGACGCTTATCAGCATCAGTTATTAAAAGGGAGAAAAAGTTCTGCATCAGTACTGGACCAAAATGGCCATTAAAGCTTCGCCATCTTGGTATGAAATTATCAAACCAGGATCCATTGCAACAGGATAAACACCACCAAAGTAATACTAATTCATAATATTGTTTATTCTGGGATAGCTGTGCTACTCCCAACACTGACCTTCTTTCTGGCTGCCAGCAGCACTGATGCTCTGCTGAGAAAGTAGGCTCTGGTTATAAAGACTGGGTAGGGCGGCAGCTGCATACTGCTGGATCCCCGAGTAAGCTGCCTGTGTCAAGGCCTCCATAGTGCTTCCGGAGCCATTAGAAAGGCCTCCACCGCCCAAGCCACCATTCAACGCAGCCATACCTACAGAAACAAAGAACGGATGATTACCCGTGTTACCAAGTCTCAAATAACTGACATGCCAGACAGTTTGTTCACAGCACATGTAAGATACCATGTTCTGCTTCTCGAAGCACTACACTAACCAAAAAACAAGCTATGGCGGAAGTTTGAGGAGTGTCCGGCTGATTTATCGACTCGTCATTGAGAAGGAACAGCAATTTGAAAAATACTTAGCATCGTCATTTCCCAATAAGTCATAGTAATTATTTATTAATGAAAAGATCTCCGTCTCCTGGGCAATAAGTACAACAATACAAATTCCAGAATACAGGCCACGAACTGGCCGTGAGCATGGCACGCGTTCGTGTCTGCATGCGTGTTCTGGTAGTTTCTTACCTGCTAGTGAACTCATGTTGAGGCCAGCGCCAGCACCTGCAGCCAGAGACTGCAGCGCACCCAGAGAAGCCATGGTATTCACAGACGTATTAGTATTCGAGGTGGGAGAGGAACCTGCTGTGGAGAGAAAACAGAACAGAAAGGGCAGATGGATAAGTACCAAAGGATTACAAAAAAAAAAAAAAAAAAAATTTAATAAAATGAATAAATGCCAATAAGGACTTTCCTTCATAAGCATGCATTCAATTATTATTATAGCAAACATGGGCATTTAGGCCAAGGAAAAGGCATTACTACCATGCACAAGGCTACCTAGCAACAGAGAGAACACTAGTGACCTATTAATTTCATCAAGTAAGGAAAAATCGAGAAATTGAGATGTTGCAGAAAAAGTTCTCCAGGTGCTCATGTATAGTGGAAACGCGTGTCAAGTTAAATTGTATGTGGTAACTTTGCAAGTATGTAGATTCAATTTAAAAAAAAAAAATAAAAATAAAATTGATTAGAGATTAGGACGTTGCCAATATCTCAAGGAAAAATAAAAAGGAATATATATATATATATATAGAGCATTTGTCCAGATAAAAAGAGCTTGCTGACTCCACTGGGATGCTTATGGGGAGAGGAATCAAGAGCAGTATGGTCAGCACAGAAATAACCAACAAACAAATGTTAATGTAAATGTTACATTACAGTACTGGCATTACTGGGTAAGAGAGGTTAAAAAAGCAGAACGAACCCTTGCAGCCATCCCAGGCAGAGAGAGTCTGTTGTCCGGTGGCCGTACCTGAGCTAGTAAGCGCACTGAGTGGCGAGCTGGACGTGGTCAGTGCACTGCTGCCGCTTGGAGTTGCCTGAGTGGCACTCGCCGCTGCCGCCAATGCAGCCAGATTCTGCATGGCATTCAGACCTGCATATATATATGCATAGATATAAATACATGAAAAAAAAATATATATATATATATACAGTGGTGTGAAAAAGTGTTTGCCCCCTTCCTCATTTCCTGTTCCTTTGCATGTTTGTCACACTTAAGTGTTTCGGAACATCAAACCAATTTAAACAATAGTCAAGGACAACACAAGTAAACACAAAATGCAATTTGTAAATGAAGGTGTTTATTATTAAAGGTGAAAAAAAATCCAAACAATCATGGCCCTGTGTGAAAAAGTGATTGCCCCCTTGTTAAAACATACTATAACTGTGGTTGTCCACACCTGAGTTCAATTTCTCTAGCCACACCCACCAGGCCTGATTATTGCCACACCTGTTCACAATCAAGGCATCACTTAAATAGGAGCTGCTTGACACAGTAAGGTCCACCAGAAGATCCCTAAAAGCTACACATCATGCCGAGACCCAAAGAAATTCAGGAACAATTGAGAAAGAAAGTAATTGAGATCTATCAGTCTGGAAAAGGGTTATAAAGCCATTTCCAAAGCTTTGGGAATCCAGCGAACCACAGTGAGAGCCATTATCCAAAATGGCGAAGACATGGAACAGTGGTGAACCTTCCCAGGAGTGGCCGGCCCCCCAAAATTACCCCAAGAGCGCGCGACGACTCATCCAAGAGGTCACAAAAGACCCCACAACAAGGTCCAAAGAACTGCAGGCCTCACTTGCCTCAGTTAAGGTCAGCGTTCATGCCTCCACCATCAGGAAAAGACTGGGCAAAAATGGCCTGCATGGCAGAGTTCCCAAGGAAAACCACTGCTGAGCAAAAAGAACATCAAAGCTCGTCTCAATTTCTCCACAACACATCTTGATGATCCCCAAGACTTTTGGGACAACATTCTGTGGACCGATGAGACAAAAATTGGAACTCTTTGGAAGGTGTGTGTCCAAGTATATCTGGCGTAGAAGGAACACTGCATTTCATAAAAAGAACATTATACCAACAGTAAAATATGGTGGTGGTAGTGTGATGGTCTGGGGCTGTTTTGCTGCTTCAGGACCTGGAAGACTTGCCGTGATAAAAGGAACTATGAATTCTGCTGTCTACCAAGAGATCCTGAAGGAGAATGTCCGACCATCTGTTCGTACTCAAGCTGAAACGAACTTGGGTTCTGCAGCAGGACAATGATCCTAAACACACCAGCAAGTCCACCACCGAATGGCTGAAGAAAAACAAAATGAAGACTTTGGAGTGGCCTAGCCAAAGTCCTGACCTGAATCCTATTGAGATGTTGTGGTATGACCTTAAAAAGGCCGTTCATGCTCGAAAACCCTCTAATGTAACTGAATTAGGACAATTCTGCAAAGATGAGTGGGCCAAAATTCCTCCAGGACGCTGTAAAAGCCTCATTGCACGTTATCGCAAACGCTTGGTTGCAGTTGTTGCTGCAAGGGTGGCCCAACCAGTTATTAGGTTTAAGGGGCAATCACTTTTTCACACAGGGCCATGATGGTTTGATTTTTTTCACCTTTAATAATAAACACCTTCATTTACAAATTGCATTTTGTGTTTACTTGTGTTGTCCTTGACTATTGTTTAAATTGGTTTGATGTTCCGAAACACTTAAGTGTGACAAACATGCAAAGGAACAGGAAATGAGGAAGGGGGCAAACACTTTTTCACACCACTGTAATATATATATATATATATATATAAAAAAATAATTTTGTATAAATAATGAATGAATTGTACGTGTTAATTGTTAATATTTTGATTGTGATTATATAGGAGTTCTGCAACAGAAACAAGTGCATAATATTAAGACCTTAATCTAGGCAATATTGGCACAAGTTACAGGTTCACTGGATTTGAAGCATTTCTGCAACAACAGTATAATCTATGCACAGAGTTGTCTTATTTCCAATGAAAAAACAAAAAAAAAAACAAGTGATGATTAGAGCACAACTGATGAATCCGCTTCAGCTGTGAGAAACAAGGATCCACCTGATAATTCCTTATTTACATTTTGGATGCACATGAAACCCCAATTTACCCTCATTCATTTCTAATTTAAACATGACTTGTAAGAATAAGGCTATTTGAGATATATATATATATATATATATATATATATATATATATATATATATAATAATAATAAAAGTCTGTTGAAATCCTGGGGTAAATTGTGCATACACGGTGATGGAAGTTTGCATTTTCTAAAATAAAGCTGTTTAAATTCAGTAGCATACTGAACCGTTTTCCAACCTCACCTGTGGGTAGATTTGTGAACTCTATTGACAGATTTTTATTAAAAATGTTAGTAATCCAAAAGGTCAGACTTGGTAAGATTTAATTAAAGCAAAGATTTAAACAAATTTCTAAATATACACATGCATCTCAAAAAATGTTAATATTGTAGAAAACTTAATATTTTTTATAAACATTTATATTATTTTAAAAGGAGCCCTCGCCAAGTATTAAGTGCATCAATTAACATACTTTTCAGAAGGTCGAAATTTCCGTCTTATAAATTCTTTACTGTAATATTTTGAGATACTGAATGTTTTATTTCCATGAGCTGTAATCAAGATGAAAAAAGGCTTGAAATATTTGAGAGATATGAATCTAGAATTTGTCACTTTTTAAATTATGGGGGGATTAACTTTTCCACGATAATCACATTTTTTGAGATTCACCTGTAAGTTAAGCCAAGTCCATTCTATTTCCATTCTGACCAAAATCCTTATTTCATTAAAATAAAAATGAATCATGTGTCAGTTCAGTGACCCAATTTTGTTAGTTATATTAAACTCATTTAAACCTGCATAGAAATGACCAAACAGCCAAAGAATTAATATAGAAAAAATGACAAATAAGTAACGTTTTCATGGAACCTGAAACAACTGATTTCTATCTGCTTACTTTCCCAATATTAGACTTGATTACTTATGAGTTCAGTGAAAGCATGAAGAAAGGGTAGCACCAAAATGATATAGGCTTATTATGGTCTTCAAATCATACCAGGCTATTACTCTGGGTTTCTTGGATCTTGTATGTTTTGGGGCAAGAAAAATCACGTACTCATAATGACATGTAAACCAATACTTATATGGATGCACACCAAATTGCTAGCCATTGCAATTTCTTAAAAACCATATTCGTCTGTAAAGCTTCCTACTCTGCAATACAACTCAAAGCACTGTTCTCACCTGACATGGGGTGGAGATTGTTGAGAGCACTCCCCGAGGATGCGGATTGCTGCAGGAGCTGCAAATAAAGCTAGACATTACACCAAAACAGAGAACACAGAGAGAGTCAGGACTGCTTCCAGGACTGTGAGAAGAGGATCGAGAGAGAGAGCGAGAGAGTGTGTAGGGGGTGGATTGTGGTGGATGGGGGTGAGAGAAAGAAAGATCAGGTAATGGAAGGAGAAGAAAAAAAAAAAAAAAATGATGAAAGTGGTTCATAACGTAGTCCAATGATTGTGGCCGAAGTTGAACCGCTAGACCCAAATGCCAGTGTATAAATATACTATTGCAAAACTCGAGTACTTCTGCTAGGCTGTTAAGGCTGGTTTATACTCGTACACTGAAGCATGTTCATACATCCGTGTCTGTGGATAGCACATGAAAAAGCAGACATGACTGATCTGCACACCACCTAAACTCTAACATTGTGCTGTGCGTTTATTAAGGCCAGCACATCAGGCAAACACACGTCTTCTAGTGTAGTTTGCGGTGTGTATTTTAGATAAAGTCACTTCACTGTCTGTGTTTATTTGAATAAAACTGAAAATGTACCCCATTTTAAAGGTAAAGTTTTTTTTTTATATTCCTTTATTGTGCTTCTCACAAATTAAACACCATCTATAATGCCCATGCACACCAATAATGTGCTCACAGACAGTAAACACTGCTTTTTTTGGCCACTATAATTCTTTAACCTGACTAATCCCAACATGCAATCCTGCAAAAAAAAAAAAAAAAAAAAAGAAAGATAAAGGAGAAAGGTTTAGCTGTAGCCACCCTTCAGTGAGGTTAATGAAACGTGTGTTCACAATTATATTACCATCAACTTGTCCGACCATATAAAAATATATTACTTGACATCCATCTGATTACTACAGCACAATAATTCATATTACTAGCAATGCAAAGTCTGAAGGATTTCCGGACTATAAGCCGCTACTTTTTTCACACGCTTTGAACACTGCGGCTTAAAACGATGACGCGGCTAATTTATGGATTTTTACGGGCTAACGAGTTTCATGCCGCCAAAACATTTAGCCTCGTCACATCGGACAAACGAAATGACCCAACAACGAAACTGTTCGAATTAAATCGAACGCGCTCACACTACATTCTTCAGATCGGTCGTTTTGGCGCTTCATGCACACCCCCTCATCAGGGAAAACACACGGAGAAATGCAGATTGGTGACGTCATGACTCCGCCCCGTCTCCTCATGTGTTGTCGAGTCACGTGTGTTTTGGTATTGTCCGCAGCTGTTAGCAGTTTGGCTGGTGTGTGTATATACACCGGGAGCCATGACACACACAACGCGGGTCATTAGATATAGAGTTAGAATTAGATAGTGAATATAGTTAGAGTCTTTGTTCATGTTTCCTAGCCATAGTCCATGTCTGAGTTCATGTCAATGCTAGTTAGCTTATAGCTTAGCCTGTAGCCTAGTAGCTTGTAGCATAGCTTATAGCCTAGTAGCGGATAGTATAGCTTAGAGTTGTATAGACTTAGTTTAGAATATAGATGTAGAAGTGGTTTATAGAGTATAGATATAGAGTCTTTGTTTCGTGTCATAGTTAATGTTTAGGTTAGTTGGTTTAGTTCATCGAGTTGGTCGTGGTTCTTGTTTCTCTCGAGTCTGCTCTCCTCTGTTTCAATAAAAGCTCTCGTCCTAACTGCACTCGCATCCGTCCTGCTTCGTTTACGTCACGAATCGTGACAGTGACAAGAATACACACAAGTTCACAGTAAAGGAATGTATGATGGCAGACTCCCATACACTGCACAATGCCCTCACATAATCGCAGATATGCAGTTGCACAAGTATAAACCAGACTAAATCATTTATTAAAGAACATTATCATGGTTATCGTTGTTATGCTTTTGATATTTACAGGGGAGAAAAAAAAAAAAAAAAAAACGGAAATAAAGCTGTTCCTTTCCATTTGAAACGTGCCGTACACCCGCACTTGTTCAGGACGCATTGTTCTACTAGACATGTTGGGTCAAAATATTCGTCCACACACTGAGGTATATCGTATCCATTCAGAAACGCTCAGCAGCAGTATGGGGGGAATAAATAAAATGGATAAATAAGTAAATAAAAAATAGATTTTTTTATGAGAGTAATGAGAGAGAGAGATTAAAAATAAGGGAAAGAAAAGAATTTTTCACAGCACACCCATGGAGCAGCACTAACACATTCACAAAAGGGCTCCACATCTATGTTGGTCCAGAAGGATGGAGAACACCATTAAAAGGCTCCGGGAACTTCGAATAAGCCAATGAGAAACAAATCAGTAGATATTTTCAGGGTCAAATTGGTCTAAGTAGGGTTTGAATAGCCAAACATAGATCTGTTGCCCAGGTGCAAAAATTATCAAGTACAGCACAAAGAAAACGTTGTGTATCCCTAAGATTACAACTATTCCATGGTAATTTAGCAACTATTTCAAAACATAGGTAGGCACATCATGTAAGTATTTCAGAAACAAATGCATGCTCTCCTGAGAGAAAATAGCAGTATGCTATTTGTTGGAGGTGTTCCTAAAATCTAGAAAGATTTAAACCAAGCTGTGTGCCCCATGCAATGCTACAGGATCTAATGTCCAAAATACTAGGCTTCTTTTCACCGTGGCAAACAAACAAAACAATTAACCACAGATCGGATACCCAGCAAATTTGTTATATGTGCTATGCAGGTCAAAGCAACAAACCAAAACACTCCAAACGGTATGTTAAGACTGGTTTATACTTCTGTGTTGGAGTACATTCACACATTTGTGGTGTCACACAGAGGCATGCTCCCCTCCAAAATCCTAATAGCACACGATGCATATCTATGTTGACTGGTTGAGGCAGACATGTCTAGTTGTGTACCTGTAAATGCTGTGACATGATGTCTCACGATCTCTCAGAATGCAAAACATGTTGAACCTTGAGACGGATGGGCTAAAAACCAGGCAACGTTTCCCCCCCCCAATCTTCAACTGTCCAGTATTGGTGATCCTGTACCCAGTGACTACGTTTACATGGACAGCAATAATCTAATGATTGACCTTATCCTGAATAAAGACAATATCGTGATTAAGGTGTTTACATGAGTCGCTTTTAGACTATTCCTTTCATGTTCCCGTTTGACGCGTTCTAGAATATCGTTCGACTAACGGCACACGGCATGCCGTTCCCTCCAGAATTTCACGTATCGACATACAGTTGGTCTTCGTTATGGTACCGTATACAGTTTCGGGTGGGTGTTTGAAATTTTTACGAACGCTTCAAGTGCGGTTCATTATTGGTCATGCTGTAACGTGCAAATAGATGACTGCTTGATGACTGCGTGTCCCAAATCGCGTACTTACCTACTATATAGTAGCCGTGATGCATGCATTTCGTCTACTACAGGCCTATAGTAGGCAAGTACGCGGTTTGGGACGCGTCCGTGCTCTCTTGCTTACCATCAGACGCTTGAGCACTGCAAGGCTTTTCTGTCCGCAGAACTGCCCCTCACTGGATGTTTTTTATCTTTATTGCACCATTCTCTTTTGTAATCAGCGACATGCACTATTGTCTTTGGCCAGTCATTTTCTTTGGAGATAATCAGCAAAACTGATTGTCTATTAAGAAGTAGTAGTAGTAGTAGTAGTAAGTAGTGACCAGAGTTATCGTAACCACTATTTCAGTTCTCCATTCATTCCTTTCATTTAACTTCTCTGCCCCCTAGTGGACATGTTCAGGTTTCTTTCAAGTATTACAGCAGCCACCAATCCAACTGCATCCGCACAATGCCTTTACGTGTTCACAAATACATGGACACAGAAGTATAAACTAGGTCTTAAACAAGTGCAGGTGTGCAATGCTTAGCTATACTCACTGCGAGGTACTGTGGGCCTAGCGAGTTAAGGCCAGTTAAATTTCCCCACATGGAGGCAGCATTGAGTTGCTGCATCTGCTGTTGCAGCTGCTGGGTCATGCGCTTCTGTTCCTTATCCTTCTGTGTGTCTGCAAACTTCACCACGATTGGGGATGAACAGCCCTAAACAACAACATACACATTTTAAGCCTATATACAGGGTAGCAAAAACGGAAAGAGGGGAAAAAAGAACGTGGAAACAGCATAGAAGAAGAGAATGTTACAGTGTTCAACTCCAGTACCTCCATGGTCTGTGACTGGTGCATGGATTTAATGGCAGACTGTGCCATCTGTCTGGCTGTGAATGTGACGAAGGCACAACCTAGATGGAGCAAAAGCAATAAAGACAGGTTTTTACATATAAACCGTTTCCTCCAAACTTATCCTTCTGTTTTCGTAAGGCCATGCTAAAGCTGGGCCGGGTTAAGGACTCAATCTACAGAAAATGTAACAGGCAATACAGACAAGAGCCCAGATTGTAATTACTGAATTTTAGCAGTTTTAAAGCATTTTATTTAATTAAAACCACTAATAATTCGACTAAAGTATAATATAAATACGTAAACTGTATTTTGTAATCGTCCAATTCTAAAAATCTTTCGAGAAGCGAACTGCAAGCAAAATCAACAAGTCTTTCCCAAGCAACACCACATGTTCTGAAAATATTCATCTCTTGCTAGTTACTTTAATACTTTGACTTTCACAGAACTGCAGATTGTAACTCTATGCATTCATGAGTCTTGCTCAAATAAATTCCAGTCTGGCCAGCTTAAAAAGTTCACGAGCCTCACCACGGCTCAGTCCATCAGGTCCTCTGAGAATGCGACACTCCTCGATCTGACCGTAGGGGGAGAACATGAGCCGAATGTCGTTTTCGTTGCATTTCTTGGAGATCATCCCAATAAACAGCTTTCGGTCTTCTACCACTGAGACAGAAAGAAAATAATAAATATGAAATGCTGACCGTTTATTTGCACAAAAATACACAGTTAACAACATGGTCAGTATTTCACTACATGGCTGAATAATGAAATCCACCAAGCTAAGCTTTCCCCCCAAATGACAATGCAGTATTTTACAATTCAGATCTCTCCCGCCATGATGTGGCGATTTGGAATTCGTGTCACTTCATGCTGCATAGTAGTACTGTTAATATACGACCTGAAACCGAAATCAATGAAAAATCATTCTCAGAGAGAGAGAGAGAGAGAGAGAGAGAGAGAGAGAGATAGAGAGATAGATAGATAGAGAGATAGATAGATAGATATCTCTCTGTAATGCCAAAGGGGAGGGGGAAAAAAACAAAAACAAATGTGTTTCATCACTGGTCCACAAGAAATTTCCATCATGAAAATTCTCAGTATCTTTTTGTAGAAAAGGGGATTTATTTATTTTTTATTTAAAAACACAGAGATATTGAAAATGAAATATTTTACCATACATATTGATTTTCTTTTCCTACCAATCTGTACAACTTGAGTAGCTACTGAATTAAACTGCAGCACTAAAATAAATGCCCTCTCAAGGACTCAGAATAAACCAGCAAAGCGATTTGACTCTGTCTCACACACAGAGAGAGAGAGCGAGCGAGCGGGAGAGAGAGAGAGAGAGAGAGAGAGAGCGGGAGAGAGCGCGAGAGAGAGAGAGCGGGAGAGAGAGGGAGAGAGCGGGGAGAGCGCCGAGAGAGAGAGAGAGAGAGAGAGAGAGAGAGAGAGAGAGAGCGGGAGAGAGCGCGAGAGAGAGAGAGCGCAAGATTGCACATTCAAAGTAACACTCTTTTATAGGTTTTAGGATGCTGCAGTTAACATGTTTGTGATTAATGCTAAAAACCAAGCCCTGTTTCCAAGATCAGAGTTTTGGGAGAAGGAAATATGAAAACTACATACATGGCTCCCTCACATCACAGTGGTGCAAAATAAGATTTACACGCCCTATTAGTAGATTCAGTACTGACTGCATTCTCGTTCTGAGGTAAAGAAACTGTCAACAACTGGTGTGGATGTGACTTACAAATCAGATTCAAGTCAGAATTCATTTCTTAACCCTTTTTAAATAATAGTAAAAAAAAAAAAAACACACATAGGTCCATAGAGGACAAAAATGTCCGTGTTCCAAAACTGTCAAAAAAATTATATAATCATCACCTCCCATCGTTAACCCCCTCACTACTAAAATACCCATTAAATACTTACAGTTGTTCTTCTCGCTGTCTGCTGGCTTCATCTGAATGGGATGATGCATCTGGTACACGAGAGCACACATTAGACTTTCTAACCTTTATTCACTCACACAACAGCCATTTCTCAATTCAATTGCAGTCCACTTATAGCCTACTCACCCCTGGAAGAATTTTCATATTGTGAAGGGCATTTTGTGCTTCTAATGCTGATTTGCGTGTGTAATATGTGATGAAACAACAACCTGCAAAAATGGTGGGAAGAAAAAGAAGTGAAACAAAATGTTAGACCCACCATCAGGTCATTAACTAGAGCTGTTCTGAGATCGCCAACATCATCACGATTAAAATCAGACATTTTAAAATAGTGCTTGTGTGAGCTATGTGCTAGTAACATACAGCCTCCTACCAATTCCACATTAAGTTAATATCAATACAATTTATCCTGCAGAGAACAAAAAGACAAAAAGCTGAGACTTTTTGTAGCTATACATCCGCCATTAAGTGACCTTAAAAAAAAAAAAAGATCAATCCCACACCTTTGCTCTGGGGGGGGTTCTGACTCCTGTCTCTGAGGACATTGATTTCATAGACGGCTCCGTAGGGCTCAAAGAGCTCCCTCAGCTGCTCTTCTGACCAGGAACGAGGGATCTGACCCACAAACATTTTTATAGCATCAATGTCAGGCTGGTCTGGATGGTCTAGTGTCCCATTCATCTTCTTGGTTCTGAAAAGGAATAACAAAATCCCACTCAGAATAACGTGCCACGGTCAAGTTTCATTTATTTAGCAATGATGCAATATAGCAATAAACATGGGTGGGTTTAAATTCTGAGGACGGTAAAAACAAAAAAAAAAAATACGGTACGGAAACTAAAGCATAGGCAACATCATCCACTGATCTCCATTTGTAGACAAGTATACAGAACAGTTTTTATATATATATATATAAATAAATAAATACTGGAACTAGGACTCACTGTGCATTCAAGCATACCTTACCCTAAATTAGATTTTACTGATGTTAATGTGTTTTAAAAAGTTTGTATTCTGTAATACTTGGGTCTGGAAGTGTGTTTCTGAAGGTGATCCAGCTATAAAAACTGCAAGAAGGTATAACAATATATTCCTTACATTTCAGTAATTTTACACCGTTGTAGACTTGTCAACTCCGAGGTGAGGAGCATATGCATCATAAAAGTGGCACCGTGCAGCACAAGAGTAAGTTATATTGATGAGCCAAGTTCCCCATACGCTCGAATGCACTTGCGATCGGCAGAAAGCGTGACAGAATCTCAGTTACATGTGTGAGGTGTTCAGAGATGACAGTCACACTCGGGAGGGGACGGGTTATTAAATGTAGTGGGCGGCTGTGGTAGAGCGGTTTGTCCACTAATCGTAGAGCTGGCGTTTCAATTCCCGGCCCACGTGACTCCACATGTGGGCCGAAGTGTCCTTGGACAAGACACGAAACCCTAAGTTGCTCCCGATGGCAATTTAGCACCTTGTAGGGCAGCTCTGCCACCATTGGTGTGTGAGTGCGTGTGTGAATGGGTGAATGAGAACCAGTGGAAAGCGCTTTGTAGAACTGCTAAGGTTAAAAAAGCACTATCAAAAGGACCAAACATTTACCATTGTAGATGAACAATTGGTCAGAGGCTGCCATCTGGTCTAAACAGTACCTCAGGGCATGTACTAGGCAAGCAAGGAAGGCTCTGCAGATGTGTCGTCATGGAACGCTGCAAGGTAAATTGACTGCTAACAAAAAGGCAGTTTCAGACATTTGGGCATATACCCATATCCAGCAGACGCACACCATTAGCAGAATAGCCTCCATCTAACGGTATCTAGGGACTCTTGCATTCAGAAGTGTTTACCGGACTGCTGGTTTGCAGTCCAGTTAATTGGCAATTACAGGTGCACATGCCACTCCTCTGTATACACGCCATATAGACAGAACATACACTGTACATCAGTGGACAGGCCCATTTGGGGAAATTCCTTGCATGGTGGAGGAAGCCATTCAAAAGTATGACATCTGTGGTGACACTTGAACCCTTATTCATCTTCAGCAAGCTAAAGCCTGACCTCCTCACGCTCAGACAAGGACCAGTTTCTGTTTAGAAGTGGTGTTTCAGCCCATCACTGTATAGCAAATGACAAACTACACATGCAGCTCCAGCAAGCCTCCAGCCTGCGCTAGTACCAGCATCCTTAAAAGAAGCCACAGCTGCACATGCTGGCCTGGCTCAATCTGCCTGGCAAACACATCATGTTGCAGAAATAGTGCTTGAGGGCGTTTTACTCAACGGTATGTACAAAAGCAAATTAGTACTACTTCCAGATTCTGCAAGCAGCATTCAGGAGAACAGTAAAGTAAATCTCTAAGAAAGGGGGGTAAAGCCTTAAAGAGTTCAGAAAACAGTGCTGCATGTGCAACAATATTTCAGGAAGTTAGGACAAATACATAAAGTCACCTGTAGTAGAAATACAATGTAAAAATCCTCAGTTTTCTCCAGTTATTCATTTATAAATCAGTAAACCTCCATCAACCTACCCTAATTTGCGGACTATAAGCCGCTACTTTTTCCTCACACGCTTTGAACACCGCGGCTTAAACGACGACGCGGCTAATTTATGGATTTTTACGGGCTAACGAGTTTCATGCTGCCAAAACATTTAGCCTCGTCACATCGGACCAACGAAATGACCCGACAGGTCACAGTGGACCAATGAAACTGTTCGGAGTAAATCGAACGCGCTCACACTACATTCTTCAGATCGGACGTTTTGCGCTTCATGCACACCCCCTCATCAGGGAAACACACTGAGTAATGCAGATTGGTTGACGTCATGTCTCCGCCCCGTCCAGTCATGTGTTTTGGTATTGCCCGCAGCTGTTAGCAGTTCAGGCTAATATGGCTGGTGTGTATATATACCGGGAGCCATGACACACAACGCGGGTAATTAGATATTGAGTTAGAATTAGAATTAGGCTAGTTAGCTTATAGCATAGCCTGTAGCCTAGTAGCGGATAGTAGAGCTTAGAGTTGTATAGACTTAGTTTAGAATATAGATGTAGAAGTGGTTTATAGAGTATAGATATAGAGTCTTTGTTTCATGTCATAGTTAATGTTTAGGTTAGTTGGTTTAGTTAGCTTAGTTCATTGAGTTGTTCATGGTTCTTGTATCTCGAGACTGCTCTCCTCTGTTTCAATAAAAGCTCTCATCCTAACTGCACTCGCATCCGTCCTACTTCATTTATGTCACGAATCGTGACCGTTACGATGTGGACACCTGCGGCTTAGACAAGTGCGGCCTAAATATGTACAAAATTGTTTTTCTTTTTAAAGTTAGGGGGTGCAGGTTATATTCAGGTGCGCTCAATAGTCCGAGAATTACAGTAATCATGATGGCATACGTTTCCTCTAGCGCAGTGCCTGCTGTAAAGAAAACAGCTCTGCTTAGGTACAATAACACCACATACACAGCAAAAAGGGGTGGGGTGGGGGGACGGGTCGTCAACTTTGATCAGATTAGGATTGCATTCATTATAGTTGGAGAGAATTCATCTTACTTTCACATGGGATGCTACGTGATGGGCAACGTTTGGGAGTTTAACAATACGCAAATCTGATGGGACAACAGTGGTGTATTAATAGGATACATTTTTAATACAGCAAAAATAATATGACTTAAGAGTCGACAGTTAATAGCCAGAGTAAATTAAGTTCATTGGTTGGTGAAAAAGATCTAATAAATCCTTTCCTTTTTCAATTACACACAGGATAAACTTGCTCAAACAAGGAGGTTACACATACAATAAAACCAACGGTGTAACCAAAATCAATAGGTTGCTGTATTTTAGGGATGTTTTTTAATATAATAATATATAAATAAAATGTTATCTATCTATCTATCTATCTATCTGCGCGCCTGTTCTTGGCTTTGTTCAGCAAAATTATATATTGAACAATATTTACTGCAAACCCTCAGTAAAATTATGTTTCACTTCAACACTGCAGAACTGGACACTTTCGGATTCCAATACCACAGATCTCTCTCTCTGTCTCACACACACACACACACACACACACACACACACTCCTGCTCATACTCTTAATGGTGCTCTGTGGGACGCATTTGGATATCTGTGATTCATCGGGCAGATCCTGCAAGCACTTGAGACACTGCTATAAAACTGTTCCGAACAGGTTTTTTTTTTTTTTTTTAATTGTCTCAGTAGTCCCAAGCAAGTCTGCACACAGTCACTGGCACTTTTTAAAAGTAGTCCCTGAAGCACTGAAATAAAGGCAAAAAAATCACAATAATATATATTTCACCCTCTCAAAACCGCTGACTATATCGAAATCAATAAAAATTCTGTTGAATAGTGTTTACCTGCAAACCAAGAAGCACAAAATGTGTCAGTCTGCCAATTAGGATGAAACCGTTCCCATGATGGTTGTAAAGCAGGCATGAAGAAGAACATCGAACAACAAAAGCTACATTTGACCTGTCAAAGCAAGGGGGCAGTTTTCCAAATTAAGCCCTGTGCATTGCAGGGCTACTTCAGGACTGTTTGGTAAATGCTAAGTTACTAATGGAGAGGAAAAAAAACAAACAAAAAAAAAAAACAAGAAAACATGGCAGACACTTAAGTGTGTATATTTACACACACATCCAAAACTCTCCAGTAACGTCAAGGCTCAAAAAGCTCACTGTGTAATGGTGGCCAGGTTTGTTTTCCAGTTAAAAAAAAATGAATGTAAAAAGATTTGGAGGTTGTAGTTTACCTGTATTAAAATAAATAAATAAATCAATCAATCAAAATCACCAAACTTACAATCAAATATTTACCAAGTACAGAGTAGCTGTACTCACACTGAACTTGGGTTCAGACTGCAGTGGTCCACCATCATCTCTGGCAGAAAGTCCAGCTTAAACGAAGCCATTTTCTCAAACACAAATCCACGGCTGTTTCTCCACGAAGCCACGGCGAAAAGCAACCGGCACGCTTCGAGTTCACGTACAAAGCCTTAACAGTGTAAACCAAATCCACACAACACAGCTTCGCGGTCATGTACAAACGACGACAATGCCGCAGGAAGGGCCTGCTAAGTAAAGTGTTCAAGATTCAGTGGTTGTAAACAGAGAGCTCGAAGGGCCTGGGAGAGAAGACGAGAAGCTGACTTCATTAAGGTTGAGCAGGACACTCTGAGGGGGGAAAAAAACAAAAACGCAACACACAGTAACTGAAGACAACAAACTCAAATCAACATGGGGGAAAAAGACACAGCACTCCGAGATTAACACAGTCTTTAGCAGCTAACGGGGCAGGGTCTGCTAATTGGGCCAGGGCTGGACAAACCACGAAAAAACCACTCCCCTGACACAACAATGAAAAGTGCTGATGGACGGGGACTTTTTGTGAGCTTTTCTCTTAGCCAAGCAGAACGGAGTGCAGCGTCAGGTAAACAGAGTGTCAGATTGATGCTGATAAAAGCGGCTGATCGGCAAGCATGAATGGAGACCGGTAACACGCTGGTAATCCCTGTGTGGATGCACCCCAGGGGCGAAAACGGGGTTCCGGCACTATGCCACCAACCAATGCACTTTTCCAGTGAGGAGATGAGCTACTTCTGGTCACATGATTAGTTCTTATAGATCACTAGGTCATGGTCAGAGAACCTAACAAAGTACAGGATGCAATAATTGAACTTTAGGATGAAACAGCTGTTCAAAACAAAAAGATCTTAATAATGAGAGAAGTGATCGAAAGTCTCGAGCGTGACTACGCAAACCCTAGTTATAGTAGCCGTGTCCAAGTTATACAACATAATGTGAACAATTTCTGCACAAAAATAAATTGTGTTCTCTCTTGTAATACAGGTTTCCTTTCAGCCCATTACATGAACCATAATCGGCGGTCTGACTTGGTTCTCTGATGCATCTTAGCCTCCCTTGTCCGTGCTGAAAAACATAAAACTACGAATGTTTTCGCTCCGAAAACATGAAACCAGACTTAAATTAAGAAAATGACGTGTTGTTCATCACGGCAACTTCACTACTCCGTACACAGAGCACAGGCATAGGGGTGTACCCACACCTGTGTCTAAATGCTAATAATGCTAGTGATTGCACCTATAACCAACTTCGAAGCCAGCTTGCGGTATTTTTTTCTCCCTTGTAATGATGTAAAGCAGCGGTCCCCAACCTTTTTTCCACCACGGACCGGTTTAATATCAGACAATATTTTCACGGACCGGCCTTTAAGGTATGGCGCATAAATACAACAAAATAAAATGATACGACAGGCATAAAAACTGGGGTATTTTAAAAATATAATAACAAACGTCAATCCAATGTGAAATCGCAGCTTTATTAGCAGCGTACAGGTAACATCACGCTAGCAACCTAACATGAGTAACTTCCGCTCTACCCCTAAACGTGACCGAGACAAGCGTCTTGACTTGCATCAAGAGCAAGACGTAGACGGATGTAACGGAGAGAATCCGCTCATTTTTCAAAATAAAACATCATTCAGACAATATTCCGATAATAAATAAAACAGAAATAATGCAAGTTATTTTTTTTTAAAAGATCGAGGACGGTAGCCGTTCCGCGTTCGGGGTTGGGACCCCTGATGTAAAGTGTAAATCAGAGGTCCCCAACCCCCGGGCCGCGGACCGGTACCGGTCCGTGGGTCATTTGGTACCGGGCCGCACAGGAAGAATAAATAACTTACATTATTTCCGTTTTATTTATTATCGGAGTCTGAACGATGTTTTATTTTGAAAAATGACCGGATTCTCTCCGTCACACACGTCTAGGACCTCACTCTTGACGCATGTCTCGGTCACGTGATACGTTACTCGGTCGTTAGGGGCCATGCTATGTTGTTGGCATGATGTTACCAGGATGCTGCTAATAAAGTTGCGATTTCACACTGGATTCATGTTTATTATTATTATATTTAAAAAATACCCCAGTTTTTATGCCGGTCGTATCATTTTATTTTGTTGTATTTATCCGCCACACCTTAAAGGCCGGTCCGTGGCGCAAAAAACGGTTGGGGACCGCTGATGTAAATGGGACACGTTACATACAGTATAATCTGGTCATGCTGGTTCTTTTCCCTTCTCAAAGCCACCAACAATACTATTAATATTACCATCAACTGGCGATAGTTAGGAGGTACAATCGGACAATGGCATCTCTCACGGTCTCACAGGCCTAAAACTAAATGCGTGTTAAAGCTTTTGACCACAAGCACCGGTTATAATACAAAGGCAGGTAGTGATGTCATGGAGCACACTCCAGCAGACACGATGTTCATCAACGTGATCAGTGACGCAAGTGAAATACTTATGTCACTGAGCACATTGATAACGAACATCATGTCTGTTGGAGTGTTCTCCAGAACAAGCCACATCCTTCTCTGCATCTACATTTGCATCCTACCCTTACACCACTTTCCGACTAGAAAACAAATGTGAACACCACGACGGGGTTTTAATATAGTCGCTGAATTGAAAGTTACTGGAGAGCGTGTATGAAACGGTTGAAAATACAAGTAAAAGGGGCTTACTGTTTGCAACGTCAGTCAAATGACTTCTTACTGTGAAAAGTAGGTGGTTCTTAGATAGGTTTAACAAACAAAACAAAAAAAAACTGCCACCTGTTTAGGTCCCGTATGTCAAGTCTTCAGTTGTGTGTCAAACTAGAAAATGAAGCCAGCGCCTCAAACAATACCCATGACTCCCTTTTTTGTTCCATTTTGTAGAAGCGGCAATGATTCACTGGCCCTGTTCCTGACAAGAGCGCACATGCAGCAGACAAGATTCAAAGCAGGCATGGTGTAGGTTGGTAAAGTTCTCATGAGTTTGTAAAGTTAAAACAAAAACGCCTCCACACAGCTGCAAGCGTATGAAACTTGAAACACAAAAGTCTTAAGAGTTTTGTGTCAAACGAACACAGATCGTCTATTGTTTGAACAAAGTGAATGATCAAACAGATGACTATTTGTCAGGGTGAATGGAGAATGCCGAGTTCATTAATATGAAGTTACAGGGCTCCACAGCGAGACCATTTCACTCACATTTGCGACTGAAAGTATTTTGTGCGTCTGTTAAAAATAAATAAATAAATAAATAAATAAATAAAACAAACTTAGGCGGAATGCCCTGAACCTGCGACATGCTCATGTATACACACCGGCGTCGGGTGGAATAAATGAATACTAATGCTACAAGATTGGGTGCAACTCAAACTTCTTTATTAAATAATTCCTCACCAATCATAATCAAAAGTAGAAACTGTTTGGTCTGCAAACATACAGCACATGCTGCTCTCCTTCACGCTCTTCACCAACTCGAACAGACAGTGCATTCACTTCAATTAAACTCATGGTTGCCAGATATCACTAGTAAAGTCAACTCCAGTTGCCATGTTTTGAATGAACCCCCCAAAAAAAAACACACAATATGCAGACATGGCAACTGATCTAAAACTGATAAACAAAAAAACGAATAGAATGTAAAGACTGAAAATGTGCTTAGTTAAATAAATTATTTAATATAAAAAATATATATATAATCTCAAAATATCAGTAAAATGAGAAATTAAATGCTGTTTAATTACTACGGGTTGCATTCAATATCAATTTGACATGAAGCTTAGTTCGCGATTTCCTTACAAAGCTATTAGCCATTTTCCTAATATGGATCATGCTTGTGTTAATCTAGTTTTAATTAGGACTCTATTGTTTAAGATATTAAAATATATATATATATTATATATATATATATATATATATATATATATATATATATATATATATATATATAAAGCTGTTGATCAATTAACCAACAGTATTTGGCATTGCTATTATTTTAATTAAATTAGCAGTGACCACGAGCAGAGAGCTTACATTTAACTGTTTATGACCTCCTGATTAAAGCTTAAACAAACAAACAAAAAAAAAGATTGGTATCTGGATCAGTATCGGCTGTAAAAATCCTGATCGGAGCATCAGTAATGAGCACCATTAAACTAAAGCACTTTGCATCTGCCAGATAAATGAACTCAACCACTCACGTGCTATTCAGATATATGCACAATATACACGGAGCAGTTTGAGAATTGGCTTTGGAAAAATACTAATAATGTAGCCTTAAAATATATTTAAGGGGAGCAGACTTCAAACACTGAACATTGAGGTTTATTGTATTTGTTTACAAGGTGGAACAGGTTAACGTTTTTTTTTTTTTTTTTTGTATACAGCCTGTAAAATTAACCAAGAATATTACATTTAGTTTATCAGAAGGTAAATGAATTTGTCGTGGCTGACACCATGTTCCTAAATTCTGTCATAATTGACAAGCTCAAGTTCGACAAGCCTACTTGTGCATTATATTGTCGCACATTAACATTACCATCTCTTTTTAAAAAAAATAAACAAAATTTCAACTTTAACTGTGATCCTAAGTTTTTGTAATTAGGAGTGCTCCTAAAAAAAATATTTGTTACCGTAGAGCCCGGAATTAAAATCAGTGCTTGACTTGGCCAACATTTGACCGCTATGTAGTTCTCATCAGTTAACCATAATTACGAGAAATGCCCCTAAAAAAAAAAGCAACAACAAAAAAAAAAAAAAAAAAAAAAAAAGACACCCGTCTGAAAATGGTCTTTTTTTGGGGGGTTGGAATAGACATACTGTTAAAATAAATTATATACTGTTGATTTTTTCTGTTTACTACACATTACTACCGAATCCCCTAAAACGCCACTCAGCGAAGTACCGTGATTGTGACTAGCAGTTAAGATCACCACTGCACAGCTGATATTACACCCACCTCTACTCTCAAACACAAAATGGTCATCTTCCTGTCTCCTCTTAGGCCAATGGTTCAAGGCAATTAAAACATTTACCCTTTTTTTTTTTTTAAATAGCAAATCATGAACAGGGATGGGGGGGAAACAAGCAAGCAGATTATGCATCTGAGCTATTAGTTTTTTCTTTTACTGAGAGTTGCCGAGTGGAGAAGTAGGGTCAGTATGCTGCTGATGTAGTTGTGGTCACCAGCATTGTTTTTGTCAAAAAAAATACAGAGAAAGAAAAATCTTCACTTCCTTTTGACTTGCACAAAAACCATTTATTTGGTATGTATATTTCAAAGAAATGGTGAAGGGGGGAAGCTTGCTGGAGGTGCACAGGACAGTATATTAGGAGACGAAACATTTACAAATGTGTAACACCAGAAGCATTTCGTATTGGCAAAAAAACAAACATCTGATCCATTTTAACATGTGAAATCCTCTATGAAATACTCTTGGGCTCAATGAATACAGAATCCACAGAACTGTGGTTTCCAGAGCACTAAAATGTGCAAGCCGAAAGAGATGCAGCTGCAAAGTCCTTTGCTTCATTGATCTCAATATGGCAACGTGTGCTCAATTTTCAGAAACGTGCACCCGAAGAACATTAAACATGGTATGTTTATATTGAAATGTGTGTAACGTGATTTAGCTATTATTCGGTGAGTCAGTGGTTTTCTGGCAAGGCTCATGTCATGGGGACTGTTGCTAGCTGCACAGAGTTAGGGCAGAGAGTTTCTTATTAAATTAATGAGAGAAGACGAGTGTATTGGCATTGATGGAGATCTTAGCCTGAATGTGGAAGCTTTGAAAGCTCACCTCTTTGAGGAGACTGTACAGGTGAGGAGGGGAGAGCTAGGCAGACTAAAGCAGGGGTTTAGTCCTGCAGATAGACCTTTTATTGTTCAACTAAAGCAGGGGTTTTCAACCCTGGTCCTGGAGCCCTACCGCGCTGCACATTTTGTACATCTTTATTTAAACACACACTATACCGATTTAGCTACCATAATTTCTGGACTATAAGCCACTACTTGTTCCACACGCTTTGAACACTGCGGCTTAAACAATGATGCGGTTAATTTATGGATTTTTACGGGCTAACGAGCTTCATGCCGCCTGTTACACCACGGCCAGCAGAGGGCACTGTGGCACAGCTTCTGACTGGTCATGTGACTTTGTTTTGGTTCGCTCGCTTCCTGCTTGAGCATTTAGTTTAGATTAAGTATCTTTAATGTGCCCCAGGTGTCCATGGTTTGGTTTGATTAGGTTTACTATTTAAACCCCTCGGTTACTTATCACTTCGCTCAGTATTATAGTCGGTAAAGGTTAGATAGGTGATGTCATTTGCATCGTTTGTTTCCATGCCTTGATTCATGGTCTTGTTTTATGCCACGATTCCAGTTTCTCGTTTTCCGGTGAAGACAAAGTTCTTTGTTTATGGAGTTACGTGTTTAATAAAGACTTCGATCTGCACCTGCATCCGCCTCCAGTCCCGTCTCGTAACACCGGCAAAACATTTAGCCTCGTCACATCGGACCAATGAAATTACCGAACAGGTCACAGTGGACCAATGAAACGGTTCGAATTAAACCAAACGCACTAGCACTAAAGAGAAATGCATATGGTGCCGCTTTCAAGTTAAAGGCGATCGATCTGGCTGTCAAAGAAGGAAATAGAGCTTCTGCATGTAAGCTTGGCATCGATGAATCGATGGTGGAAACGGAGAGCGTGAAGAACTGACTCAATGCAAAAAGACGACAGAAGCTTTCAGAGGTTCTTCAGACACTGAAGACGACGACTTTAGTGGTTTTAGTGCGCAGGAGGAAGATGAAGATAGCAATCAATGACTTTTCCTGGTAGGCAACTGTATTTTTTATTTTTTTAACCAGCCGTGTTACAGGCAGCGGGGTGGCTATGGTGCAGGTGGTAGAGCGTGTTGTCCACTAATCGTAGGGTTGGCGGTTTGATTCCCGGCCCGGGTGACTCCACATGCCGAAGTGTCCTTGGGCAAGACACTGAACCCCAAGTTGCTCCCGGTGGCAAGTTAGCGCCTTGCATGGCAGCTCTGCTACCACTGGTGTGTGAGTGTGTGTGTGAATGGGTGAATGAGACTCAGTGTAAAGCGCTTTGGATAAAAGCGCTATATAAGTGCACATTTACCATTTTACATTGACAGGCACTGTTCGGGAAAAAAAGCATTTACGGTACGTATTTAATTTTAAAAAATCTTTATCAATATCTCATGTTACAACGTGGACACCTGCGAGCTTATAGACAGGTGTGGCCTATACATGTAAACTTTTTTTGCTTTTTAAAATTAGTGGGTGCGGCTTATATTCAGGCGCACTCAATAGTCCGAGAATTACGGTAATTAAGAAGAGAGAGAGAGAGAGAGAGAGAGAAAACTGAGTGCATCATATGAGAGACATACAAAATGTCCAGTGGGCCCCCAGGACCAGGATTAAAAACCCCGGAACTAAAAGGACTAAAGCACTGCTGCATCACTCTTTTTAAGTAGAGCTGAAGTGAGGACTAAATCCCACTTGCACCTCTATCAGCAAGTAGTCAAATGACATTATAGGTATTGCAGGAAACTGCTAACCAAAGTGAACTCGGAATTTAATTGTAAAATATATTGCTGGATGCTACAGAAGATCACATGCTGATTATAAAAGATTAATATGCAAGACATTCAGGTTGAATATCTTTAAACAAGAAATCCAAGAACTTTGAGACTGTATAAGTGGTTTATTGTTACGGTTACCAGTGACAATTTGCCATCAATATTTTATAAACCTGTAATGAAAATGACATTTTGTAGTTGTGTTTCTTGACTCAAACACCACAGTGGCCTAACGGTTTAAAGACAGCTGCACGGTGCGTGTGTGTGTTATTCATGGCTTGACTATGAAAGGTTGCTTACACCCAGGGTGGGGGTGGTTACAGCACAAGGAAAGTAATGTAAGCATATGGCAAGCAGCCTTCCACAAAAATAAATAAACAAACCAACCAACATGCCTTCCCAACTGCAGAGAGACCTGCTCTGACCTACAACCATCTGAAACAAGCATACAAATTCAATCATACTTTCATTCTGATTCACTTATTTCCTGTTAGACTTACTTTTATTAGCGGTTTGTTAACTTGACATACTAAGCATATGTTTGTAGCCTCGTTTTGAATCCAACTATTGTCAGGGGGCAAGTTCTAGGGTGTTTTATTTGCAGAGAGCCAAAGCAGATACAAAAGCATGAACAGGGGGACCTTTTTAAAAAGGTATTAACATGATGGTCCAGCCGATGGTATACGTCTGTGGTGAGGTGGAACAAATTTCAGATTAGAATTAGACCAGCCCCTTCATACCGATTTGTTTGAAACATTTATTCTGTTACCTCTTTTCCATTGTCTATAAGCCTTTATGTCCTGTTCTGGCTTCAATGTGCTCTTTTAACCATTTGGATGCTTTGCCACTGAAGCTTGGCAAGATCAGATTCTTCATGGGATTTTACCACATAAAAGTGACAACAAAACTGTAGGGTCTTTCCCAATGAGCCTACTGAAAATTCATTGAATCAACCAACCAGAATTTTAAATCCTATTCAAGGAATAGCATCTATCTCACTCACAGGAAAACGTAGAAACTGACCGTCAACAGAAAAGCTGCCTTAGTCAAAAACGTATACTTGCAATCAATTATTTCAACCCAGTCATGGCAAGCATATTCAGTACTTAACCTTTTTGCTGTTATGACCTGCTGCAAACGAGATGCATAGCCAGACACCAGCTTCTGGCAGCATTCCTGAGGAATATTAGCCCATTCCTCAAATGCAGTGGTTTCCAGTTCAGTAATATTCTTGGGTTCGCATGCTGCAAAGAGATTTTCTTTGGGGTTCAAGTTAGGGGACTCTGATGGCCCTGTTGAATCTTCCAGAACTTCTGCAACCAAGCCTTCGTGGAATTTGAGGTATGCATGGGATCATCACTATGTTGGAAGGTCCAATGATGCCAAAGCTTCAGCTTCTTCACAGATTGCAGGATGTTTCCTCCTAGGATTCGTGATGCTTCAATGAATCCATCTTGCTTGCCACATGGTGGAGGTTTCCAGTGCCAGAGGATACTAAACAGCCCCAGAGCATCACCGAGCCACCACCATGCTACACTGTGGACAGTGTTCCTTCTTCATTCTTCTTCGCTGATCCGTCGTGCCGAAAAGTTCCAGTTTTGTTTCGTTGCTCCACAGAACGCTAAAACATCTGCAGCTTATTTATATAGACTTTTCTTGTGCTTTTGGGGCAGTAGTGGTGTACGTCTTGGAGTTCTGGCATGGAAACAGTCTGCGTTTAATATCCGCCTTACTTAGCTCACTGAAACCCCAGTGTCTTTTGCAACAAAGTCTTGCTGCAGGTCTTTTGCGGTCACTTGAGGGTTTTTCACAACTTTCCTTCTCAGAAATCTGGTTGCAGCCATTGATAGCTTCCCATGTCTGCTCCGTCCAGGTATTTCATGTATTTTCTGACCCTAGCCAGTTCAGGTATTTCATGTGTTCCAGCTCACGCACACCTGGTGCAACTAATGAAGCCCTTGATTAAGTCAATACCTGTTTTGCATGTGTGCACTGTTATGAGGGATTCTACTCAGGGGGTTGAATAATTTTTAAACTGGAGAAGTCGTCACAGGTTTTGAAGAAGTAATTTTCAGTCAAATTTGGGGAAACCACTTCAAGAATTCATTGTGTTGAACTATTTCAATTGCTTTTGATTTCATCACAAACAGCAGAAGGTCTTGACAATAAACCTGATGGAGGTTGAATAATTTGATTGCAACTGTATTACCTACTTGCATCAATGACCCACTAATCATTACTTCTATTGCATCAACAACCAATCACAAGACCTGATCCCCATAGCCATACACGACATAAGCGGACTCTTGTGCATGCATCATTCGAAGATGGAACCATCAACCATTTTACCAGTTTATCCTTAGTGTAAGTATTTCTGGAGCTATTATTGTCTCTACATGGTCATCTGGGGGGGGTGACGATGACAAACACCCCACACAAAATGTATACCCTTTCTTACAAACTGACTAAATGTATATTTTTGATGCAAAGATTCATGTCAAAGACACCTTTACCAAACTACACGCTCTCAGATGCAAACAACCAGAAAAACTTGCATTCACATGAAATCTCAAACATTCATCACTACAGAAATAGAGGCTCAAAGTCAATGAGCACAGCCTGTCCGCAGTGCCAGATAATGGAGGTGTTGCCATGCAAGACTAAAATCCACCCACAGACAAGCAGCTACACATAAGTGGTGTGTGTGGAGGTGTGGGTGCAGGGTTAGCATGTAACCAGGGAAACAGCTCATCTTTTAATTTAAAGGCCTTCCAGCTTTTAAACAGATTCACTGCACACAGGTTTATTTCATGCTACACAAGTGAAAACCTACAGGCAACAAAATGTGGTGTAAATTCGTTAAACGGCTTCTGTGCATCAGTAACAGGAGGCTCTACCTCAGAAGTGTCAGGACTCCAGCACAAGAGTTCAGCAGTTCATCTACCTCTTAACACACCGGTTTTAATTCGTCAGCTAATTACCAATGCCTTCATAGCATTAATGTGTAGAAAAGGGAAAAAAATAAAAAATTAATTTACACCAGCAAATTCTGTCTTGAAATAACATCTTGAAATTTATAACCCACATACAATGGCCTAAAAAGCGTCACGTGGAACTGCTGAATGTCTCGACTGGTTTACATGTACTATGTGGCCAAATATTTGTGGACAGCTGACCATCAAACCCATATGTGGTTCTTCCACAAACTGCTGCCCATAAAGCTGAAAGCACACAATTGTATAAAATGTCTTTGTATACTGTAGCATTAAAATTTCCCTTCATTGAATCCGAGAGGCCCAAACCTGTTCCAAACAATGCCCCTGTGCAGAATGCGAGCTCCATGAAGACTTGGTTTGCCATGGTTCGAGTGGAAGAACTCAAGCGGCCTGCACAGAGCCGTGACCTCAACCCGACTGAACACCTTTGAGATGAAATGGAACACCGACTGCGCTCAGCATTAGTGCAAAGGCTGAATGAGCAAATCCCCACAGCCACGCTCCAAAATCTCATGTAAGAGTGGAGGATATCTGGAACGGGATGCAAAAACTATTTTTGTTTTTAAATGGTCATGTCCACAGAGTTTAAACAGCAGCAGCATCATATAAAGGTTGACTATTGTTTATGACCTAAATGTTTTTGTTTTTTTAATTATTATTTAATTCAGTCATGACACATTTTTAAGCGAAATACCAATCTGTCAAAAGGTTGGTAAACTTTAATTACATGTTACTGAGCACAGCTGCGGCTTATAGATGCCATCGGGTAGTCATTGGGATACCTGTATTTTATCATAGCGGACAGGTTTTACTACAGACGTCATCATGGTTAATACGACTAAACTAGGAGTAGCAGTTAATTGTGCTCAAGATTTTGGCTTGAAGCATTTATACATTTTTGCAGTACACGTGTATCAGTAATTCAATAGCTAAATGAATACGCTAAAAGAATGTAAAATGGCATTTAGGCAACATATCAGAGTGAATGTAAAAACTACGGATAATAACGCAGAGGTGGCTTGATCTCAAACAGTAAGCTGGCAACAGGAATGACCTGCCAATCAACAATCAATGTTTGGACTAATGTTTGTGTGATTAGTTCGGGGAAGAAGCTCATCGCCAAGCTAATCAAACAGCTGATTGGATATTTCTCTGTACTGTCACCTCAGGATGGTAGTTACAACCGTCGACTCGGATAAGTTGCAAGCCATTGATAAGGTAAATCTCAGGAAATTAACGAAGTATAAAATTTGATCTTGTAGCTAATGTGGCTTGGTAGCTAAAAAAAAAAAAAACTTCTGGTCAAAGCACCCCCCCTTTGAGACAACTGTAAGTAACTTAATCATACATAGATCATTCCTTATAAAATTGAAAGTGAGAACCACGATTTAATTTCTAAGCAAAAGGGGAAAAAAATCAAATTTTCATTAAAAATAAAAATGTAAAAACCCCACACAGCCCTAAATTTCTATACGTTTCATGACAAAATTGCGTATTTACTAACTTCACTGGGTTTCCATCAGAGAATATCAACGAAGTATAAAATTTTATCTTGTATCTAATGTAGCTTGGTAGCAACAAAAAAAAAACCCAAACAAACATTTACTAACTTCACTGGGTTTCCGTCAGAAAATATTCCGGCAGTGTAAACAGTGCGAGTTTGAAGTACATTACTACAGGTACTTTAGTAAGTTCATAATCAACAGGATGTAGAACTCGTTTGCGCCAGATTTCGTGACTTAGAAAAGTGTCTTTAAAACATTTGTACATTGTATTACCTGAAAGGTAACACAAAGGATGTCAAGTGCTCGTCTGAACAGAGTCCACAATAATCCATGATAATATGCATGCAAACAATTAACAGTAACAATCTAGACTATAAAGTAATCACTTACCCTGCAAGTAGCGTTTTCCTGTATGAATTTTCACTTTTTTCCTGCAAAAAAAAAAAAAAAAAAAAAAAAGAACCTCAGTAAACAGAGCAGCTATCACCACATACACTGGACATTATCAGGGTTCACATTACACCTCTCTGCTGCACCCAGTAACAGGGTTAGCTATGATAAGGAGACTCCCCGCCATTTCTCAAGTGCATTAAAACAGCAGAAATATTGGAGTATAAGCGTTTTTTTGTTCAACATAAAAATACATGAAAATACACCTTGTGCTATGCAGGGGCCATTTGTTTACTTGCTATTGCAAGGCTTTAAAAATAAATAAATAAAACCCGTCTCTTGTATCAAAAAGTAATCTGACCAGCAGAGTTAACGAATTCACAAACCCCTGTTTAGGCTAACTAACCAAACAATAATATTTTAAGGAGCTCTTAATACTTACAGCACTGAACATGCTAACTGTGTGCATGACCAAAATACTGATTTTGGTCTCATCGGACCCCAACACTAAATGACCGCTGTAGCGCTAATGCGGCCTGTTAGAAGTTAAATCGCTGCATTTTGTGAAATTCTCTCAGGAAGAGCTTCTTTCTTGCAACACTTACAAACGAACCAATAAACTAAACTGTGCAAATTCTAATAGAAAAGTCTAAAACCGTTAAGAAATGTTTAGCAGACATGCTCAGTAGAAATGTTCATCAGAAGTGTTCAATAAAAATGAAACAAAAAAAAACAAAACAAAAAAAAAAAGAGAAAAGTCTAAAACCATGATAACCCCCCCCCCTTCTTCATCGTGTGCACACGGGTCCAATTCCTGGCAAATTTCAAACTCTTTCAGCCACGTCAAACTTTGTCATGATCCTAATTGCAGGCCGTTGTATTTTTAACTGCTTATGTAATTTTTTTATATCCATTACCGGATTTGTGCAGGTCAACAAACATCCATCTGTTTACAACGTTATTTGCTTTTACCCCATGACAAAGGGATTTTTACCTGTTAGCAACCTCATTATTTATACACCGGGGAAACAGGTCATGGTTAAAGGCAACAACTGAATTCCTAAGAACAAACAAACAAACCCCACCCAAAAAGGTTCTTCCAAGAATGAATTTGCATTTATTTAAATTATTCCTGTGCAGCACAGACATGTGATTTCATAACATGAAATGCAACCATTTTTGGTTGGAGATGGTAAAGCTAAGCACAAACACATGATCAAATGTTGGCACACAGCCCCCCCTCACCCCCCAGAAATCTTGCTCATAATTTCAGCAATTAACTTAGAACAACTAGTCACTTCTATAGTATACATTTTAGCTAAAACGAGGGCCGTATATTTAAGATATCTTAAGACAACAAGGTTATAAGCCCAGGGATTCAGGGAGATGTTTCACTTTCACCAGCACACAAGACGATGGCTACCAAACAAAAAATAAATAAATAAAAAATAAATACACGCAACCTTTAAATAGATTGGAATGCCAACATTCCACTTGCTTAATATGATAGTTTCCTGTATACGTGAAGGCCTAAACACCAGCACACAATGAGCTCATTCAAAGTCTGCAAAGCAATTAAACTCCATTTTAGGGATGCAACTAATGATTATTTTCATTATCGATTAGTTGGACGATTATTTATTATTATTATTATTATTAATCTAGATTAATTGGTGGGGTTCACTAACACTTAATTTAATTTAAAATAAAATCCACAAACTGCTGCAAATATAAAAATTCAAAACCTACAGAATTATACAACTTTACATTAACTGTTTGTCCAATTTTATATATAAAAAAATTGGTTTAATATGCAAGTTCATATTATAAATATGTATGCATTACTTTTCCAGGATACATAACTTTTTTTGTTTCTTAAAGTACCGATAATTAAATTACAGTCCTACATTATTAATAAAATCTGACTTTCACCCATCATAGCGCTTTAATTAGACACTACAGATCGTACATGCTCTCCCACTGCGAATGAGGAGCAATGCGACCTTGTGCCTACAAAATCACTTCCATTACAATAAACGACAGAATTTACACTGCGAGTTTACCATATAATGACAAACTTGAATTAAACTAAACCTTTTAAGCAACTTCCACCACTTTCCCCAACCCCTTGCATTATTTTGGTATTTTGAGTATTTTGGATGTAAACATAAGTTTGTGTTCGTGCATCACTGTCGTGCTTCTGTGCTACAGACTCCACTTTGGGAAGTTTGCAGGTTACAGTCTTCTCAACGCATTTAAGATACAACTCTCTCCTGCCTTGCGCCTCCATCGGATAGTGACTGAGGTCATGGGTATAAAAGGTAATGTTGACAAACAGTAAACATAAAATTTATTTTCATTGACCAGTGTGTGGAGATCTGCTAAAGTTAGCAGCATCGCATTACGCGTATTTGATGTCATGCGTCATCGACTGGGAAACGGCGTATACGTCCGGTTAGTTTCAAAAAAAAAAATAAACAAACAAAAATATATAAAAATGCTCGTGTTCCATCCGAGACGATATTACCTTTCTACAATTCATACACTAGACGGTAGAGCAAAAACGCAAAGCAAGATAATTACTTCTATGAAGCCAATCACTTTTTAAAAGTATATACTGATTTTGGTCATAAGCATTGCCTAGACGATTTTAGTAAAAATGTTACTTTTGTAACATATGGTGGTTGAGATATGTCAAATGCAGTTACACATTAGGGAGGTCTCGATACCAAAAAAATCTAGCAGTCGGTACCAATACCACCAAAAGTACACAATACTCAATACCACGGTGTGGTATAAAAATAATAAAAAAAATTTAAATGCTCATGTGGACATCCTCCTCTGGGTAATACTGGCAAAGGGAGGGGGGAGGGAGATAACTAAAATACAGTCTGACAATGACTAATAAAACAGTGCTAATAAGTGCTAAGGTGCATTCCTAAACGGGCGTGCGTGCACACACACACACACACACACACACACACACACACACACCTTATACTCTGAATGCAAGCATTAGTTTAAATTCACTGATATGGTGGAAAACCAAAAATATTTATTAAAAGCATGAACATGTGAATAATTATTAGTGACAGTAGCTACATTTTGCTGACAGGACACGGGCTGAATGGCGATCCATGGTGGTCCATTAGGAGGTAGTGTATAACGTAATGCTTCAGCATTGTTAACAAATAACTGGCTATCGCTAACGTTACATGGAGCGTAACGTCCGCTGGTTTCACGGCTACAATTCCAGCTGCTTCAAACACACACACAACATAGGACCCGTCTTTCAGGTGCTTCACCAAATTCCAGGTGTTTCCTCGCTTTGTTTGAAATGAACGATAGCATCGGCTGCACCACCGGCGACTGGCCAACCTTTCCTCTCTGCCTCTCAACGAGTTGGGCGGAGCTAAAATCGTCACCATTTTCTGTAGTTTTCCCTGTGTTTGTAGCCGTTTTCTTCTTCTTCTTCACCACTTGTGGACCGACAAAAACCCTTGTGCGTATTTGCCGCCCCTTTCAGTTCCAGAAGAATTGCAACCTCGGAACCTTCACAACCAACAGTACCAATGCTACTGCATAAAAACAAGTACCGTCACGTTTTAAGAATGTTGGTACCGAAGTATCGGTTCTTGTGCCATCCCTACTACAGATACAGAAAAACTGTGCTTAATATCAAACTTTTTTTCAGGTAAAACACTTTTGTTCCATATTTTGTTGGAAGTTGATAAATGAACGATAAACTACATTCAGCAGACGTATCCTCACGGTCAGTTCGCATCGTAACGCAGATGTCGAGAACTCAGGATAACCGTCTCCGCTGAAGCCAGATGCGAGTCTACACAGTAGTGTGCTCTGAGCTCACAGTGAAGCAACAGAGCTTTTGCTCTTTCACCTGGTAAGAAGTAACTGTGACAGTCACACGGACATGCACAAAAGTTATTGAGGTAAGCAGATAATTATACCCTCAGAGTCATGCACACTTGGGTTGCCTTCCAAACAGCATACCTCCTTATGGTTCGTAGCCATGATTACTCTGTGCAGTGGACTAGGACAGAGCACTGAATTGCGCTGCATCCCAATTCGCCTACTATCCACCCTAAATACTATCCGAGATTAGAATTAGGGTCCCCCGAATTGTAGTACATTGAAATGAATATCACAAGTGTACCCGGATGGTTTGCTATTTGTGGCAGATATTCGAAGGGTGGACCCGTGCACACTTCTCCGGCTAATATTGCCCACAATTTGTGTGACAGTTTGCTTAACCAAATTCAAAGATGCATTTTAGAGAGGTGTAAATGAAACGTAGAAAAACGACATTAAATTAAACAGTACAAATTATATAAAGGAATAATGAACGAAGAAAAGCTGAACTGTAATGGGGAGTTTGTTTACGGTTACAGCGTGCTTCACTAGGCAACAAAGTTCCCTTCCTTTACATTAACGCGTTAGTATGTACTTGCATATTCGTCTGCTACATACTCAAAGAATGTACTTTTTCTTCATAAAAAGAATACTATAAATGAAAAGTACGTATATGTGGGGAAACTGAGATGCAGCGCTGTTCTCTCACAAGCGAGATGAAATTCTAAAAAAATGTTTAATCCAGCAGCCTCGAGTCTGCTTTCTTTTTATCAGTGCATCTATAGAAGATGGATTCTGATTGGCCACAACGAGCTGGATGATGACTGGTTAACCCTAATACCAAGATTGTCTTAGTTAGAACTTTCGAGAAATATTTTATAAATAGAAAAGTGCATTTTTCCCCAGTTAAGCCACTTATTTGTTCTCCAATTACCTTAAAGCCTGGTCAAATAAAAACATAAGAGCAGAGAAGAATAAAGTATTCCCCAGTGGTTAGGGCTATGTGGTTAGCTCATTTTCTACCAAAATGCCAGAACCTTATAATACCGAGGACATGAAATGTCACCATGCTGTTAACTGAGGTACGCGTCTGATCATTTTTAAGTGATAATTTGCTTTGTGCAGTTTTACAAAACAATTACTTTGAGAGAGGGGGAAAAAAAACCCATATCTACATTTTAAAGCAACAAGAGTATGACGTAAAGGTATATTTACTTAAAGCGCACCCATGATGGTTTTGAAACGTGCAGAATTTTGTGTGAGGTCTTATACAATAAATTTACATGCATCCAAGGTCAAAAAACACTTTAACGTGATGATCATTTAAACTGCAGCATTACCTCCCCCCATGTCACAAATGACTCGTTAAAAGATTCGTTCTAAAAGGAGTCATTCTAAACAACTCCTTTCTGACAGTATTCTCTGCTCTGATTGGTCAGATGTCCCAGTCTGTTGCAGCGAGCAGCCGATGAAGACTAGAGACAGGGTTTTTTTTTTTGTTACAAACCTACGTAGGTTAGTACAGGAAGTAAGTCTGGAATCACTGACGACTCGTTTCAGCTGTTCAGAATCGGTTCCTTCTTTTGGGAGTCAATAACTCCGTTTGTCGTGCGCTTTGATTTTTGAAACTTTGCAGACCTTTTTTTTTTTTTTTTTACATTCACAAACAGCTCGATCACACACTACATGAAAGGTCATATTTTAAAAAACCATAATAGGTGCACTTTAAGACTTCCAGTCACACCAAGCAATCACACGATCTACTTTACTGAGAATCCATACTGCCAGGGGGTGAAAGTGGAGTCATAGGTTATTGAGCTAATATTACATCATTAACAAAAACCCCACAGTGGTAACGTCATTAAAACATAGTCTATCACTGTATTATGGAGAGAGAGAGAGAGAGAGAGAGAGAAAGAGAAGGAGGGGAAAAAATGAAAAATGCCAACGTAATTTGGAGTTTCTCTATAGCTTTTTAATAGGAAACGCTACCATGTCCTTCAAAACGTCTAGCACAGATGTCACTCTGCTCACCAGTTCCTGCACCGTATCCTTCATCTGGGACATAAACGAGAAGAAATGCCTCACTTAAAGGCTTTAAACAAACTCTTCAAGTGCCCTTTAGGTGTAAATATAGACAACAGCTGATCAAGTTACACAGGTTCAGCAGTAATAGGCTCTCTCTGCCGTCTGCCTCAAATTAAACGTACTTCGGTTTACTTACACCTCGACTCATCTAGAAGAGAGGCTAAAAAGCGGAGGTCAAGTCGTATCGAATCCTGACAGGTGCTCATCCGAGCAATCAAACCGGTTGTGGTTTAAAAGGTCACCACACGTTAATGATGGCATTTCGAATTCTACTGCTCAAAAGCCCACGCTTCTTTAGATCCGTGGCTTTCAACCGGCGAAGCATAACCGAGTGGTTTGTTATTTTATTGTTTTTAAAATTCAATCGCACATTTAAAAAAAAAAAAATAAAAAATTTTTTTTATCATTATTATTTAGTTCTTAGTTATTCGCCTGTTATTTTTGACTCGAACCTCTATGAACACAGGCAGGTCTACGGAAATCACCAACCTGAACGCCGCTAATAAACACACATTCGAAGAACACTTGTGAAATAAGTCAGCGCGGTGGGATCCGAGGACTTTCGTTCGCATTTGAAGAACCCGTCTCCACGAGGTTCGAGAATCTCCACACACACACACACACACACACAGAATACGTCCTGTCCCACTGTGTTAGAAACCCCACATGGCCAGGTTCACGGTTCAATGTACACAATACATACTTTTACTCAACACTTCTGTCCCAGTGTCTTAACTCGAACATCTCATCACGTTGTATACCAGCAGGATAAAACCCTGACCCAGATCACTGGCATGTTAATGAGTCTATTATAAAGACACAGCTGCTGTGAGCCTATAGGGCTGTACCTGGTGCTGAAGGCCTGGCTCAAGAAAGCAGGCCAAGAACCTCCACTTTTCGGAAGAAGACCCAAAAAAAATGCTTTGGACAAACGGATTATTATAATTCCTCAAAGCTTTATATTCTGTTAACCATATGAACTGGATAAATAAGAAACCAGTCCGACTTAAAGGCTCGGATCCCTTGGATAACGTTCCACACCAGAATGGGGTGTGCGCGCGCTCACTTTCGGGTTAGCTAGCACGCTCACGAACATGTTTACACCACACATCCCAAACCTCACCCACCAGATTCAAGACTAAAACTAGGCCCAAGTCTTAGGTTGTTTTTTTTTCTACTTCTTGTGCTCGGTCTCGGTTAAACCACGCGGTGAGCAGAAACGCCAGCACGCGCCTGTGTAGCGACATCACAAGCCACAGGCCTTGACGCTTAGCTTTCGCGACTAGCGGTTGCACAACTTACCGTCGCTGCTCGGTTATATTCACCGGGAGAGGAGGACAAACCAGGGAATGGCCACGCGGGGTTTCATGCGCGTGCTGCGCCAGAGACCGCGCGGTAGAACACGGAGATGCAAGGGGGAGACGTTGAGGATTTAATGAGGTGGTAAAGACGGCTTCAGGTGCATGCACACAGACAGCGCGCGAGCGAGCGCGCGACTCCTTACGAGTCAGCTTTGTCTAATACGCGAGCTCGTGCACAAGTAGCGAAAACATTTCCGACATCTTCCTCTTAAAGAGACATGACGAACTACTGCATAGTGTTCAACTGGCCGCAACTCACGTCCCCAACCGACTCGCCTTTACGGTGACGTACGTTACTTCGCAAGCCACAGGAGGACCACAGTAAACAAGTTAGCGGCTAATCTGGAGAGCTAGCTAACTTGCTAGCGAGCTAATTTGGTGATGGAGGTAGTCAGCGTTTTCCCAAAGCGGGTATGGTTAACAAGGAGGAACAATAAATGTAGACTTACCCCTGAAGTCAACTGGTCCAATGTCTGGAAATACGTGCTCTGACACAGTCGACCAGGTTTTTGTTGTTTTTTTTTCTTCTTCTTCTTTTTAACTTGTGGGATTTGTTTCAGCTAATTATTGTTATTATTATTCTTTTTTTTACTAACCACGTCTTCCCACGACAGCCCACTTTCTACCAGGGACAGTGTAAAATGGCTGTCTTTCCTGCATTTACCATTCATACTTCTAAAAGGGGAGTGGGGTGGAGCCATTGATCATATATATGGGGAAATTCGATCATTTAGCAACACCGTTGCAAATTAGGGTGTGCGTTGTGGTTGTGCCGTGTATGTTTTATTGAACTCACTCTAAATAAAAGTAAGTATTTTTTATAGGAACGCGTTGGAGCCATATGGAGCTCCCCCACGCGCGACAATGGACCTTCTGGTCACGTGTTCATTACAATCAATACAATTCAAAGAAGGCTTGTCAGTGACACGCGAGGAAAACACATGGGGTATGTGAACCACGTCCGAGCTCTCAGCTGTTATAAAGTTACCCGATTACAGATTGTTGAATATATAACAACACAGCAGGAAATAAAACTATTATACAAGCATCAGTCAACTCTCTGTGCCAACAAAGTCACGTCTGTAAACCTGTTTGTTTGTTTGTTGTTATTTAACGCTACATGTGAAAAAAAAAAAAAAATATATATATATATATATATCTCAAAGAGGGTGTTTCACAGTCGATTGCTGATGTTCTTACAATAATTTTTGTAATGAAATATATAATGACATTTAGTTATGCAAATGACGCCTGGTCTAATTAAATACATTTGCATGCTATATAAAACAATACTCATGAGAGACTTTTACACAAAAAGCTGTAGGAATATAATTTATTTATTGTTTCATCAAGAAATACCATACACTGTTACGAAAAAATACTTATCATTATTAAAATAAAATGTATGAAGTCATAGATAAATATATAGATAATCTATAGTATTAAAGACAGGGAAGGACATATACCATTTCATAAATGCAGTTCATCTAGAAACTGAATTTATTTATTTATTTATTTTGAATATGGGAAGAAAATTTTTTTTAAGAACGTTTAAGAGAAGACAGATTACCAAGATTGTTATTTGTAGTCGTAGTCTCTTGCCTTAGATGTATTCCTTTGATTATCTTTGCGTTTGGTAGGTTTTATCAGTCTATTTATTTAATTATTTATTCTTTCATTCTATTTTTAGCGTACTTTATTTGTTGCACTGTATGTGATCTATCTATCTATCTATCTATCTATCTATCTATCTATCTATCTATCTATCTATCTATCTATCTATCTATCTATCTATCCATCCATCCATCCATCCATCCATCCATCCATCCATCCATCCATCCATCCATCCATCCTCGTGTTGACACCGAGTTGAGTTGAACTCCCTCCCGTCCAGCAGGTGGCGATAGCTCTTCACATGTAGCGCTTCTCGACGAAGAAGTCGTCCCAAGACAGAAGCGTGTTAATGGGGCAGGATAAGCAACTACAATGTCGGGTTTGTTAGCGAGGATTTTATTTTACCCCACGCTGGCTTACAATGTGATGATGGAGAAAATCTCTTCTCGGCGATGGTTTGATCGCGTGGACCAGACTGTCATTCTCGGGGCTCTTCCCTTCAGATCCATGACCGCGGAGGTACGAGTCTTTGGGCAGTAACTTTAGTGAAGTTCACACACAGTGCTGCATGTGTAGATACGATTCTTGAGCTGTTCACGATTACTGTAATGTACGAATGAAAAGTCGAGCATCGGGGGTTTGGATAGGTGTCGTGTTTACTAAAGTAATAAGACTCAATGTATAGGCTCTTCTACTAATCAAATGTTTGAGCAACTCTTATCTTTTCTGTTAATGCAGCTGGTTCAAGCGGAAAATGTCCGGGGGGTGGTGACGATGAACGAGGAATACGAGACAGAGTTTTTCTGTAATTCAGCAGAGGTGAGGTCTGTGTCTGCCTGTCTGTGTGTGTGTGTGTGTGTGTGTGTGTGTGTGTGGACATTAGGATGCCCCCTGCACCCCTCCTATAACATGTTTATTCCCATTACTTTAAAATGTTTCAACTTTTTTTTATGTCAGTTTATTATAATTTAATTAGAAATGACTCATAAATCCACTCTGACTGAACATTTAAAAGCAGCCACGATCCCCCCCCCCCTTTTTTTGTTTTGTTTTTTGTTCAGTAATTCATTTATAGTAACACACCCACCCACTATTTAGATAACAAACAGTTTTGCGTACTCTATATATACAGTAAAATGGGGGGGGGGTTTACATTGATAATATTACATTGACAATTTTACATTTCTAACAAATAATTACAGATGAACACTTCCTGCACACCACTTCAGTAAATGAACAGCTTTATGGATATGGACAGGATTACCCCCTCCTACTGAACCAATATAGACTATAAATCTAGATATATTATTGTATTTATGTGCAGTACCTTAAAAATGCACTATATACACACACAAATCAACTGCTAGTGGAAGTGAAAGAGACAAATTACTAAGCAGAAAGAATAGTTAATTTCTTCAAAAAATTGTATGCTTATTTATCAATAAATATAACGAGTATGTATGATTTGAAAACAAAAATGAAGTATTATGAGGTACTTTTTTATGTTTTAGTGTGTTTGCTCTTTGACTATGAATACAAACTTCTTTGCTTTTAACTTTAGGTATTTTGCTAGTCAGCTCCCGACTCAATATCATTGTACACCTGAATCCAAAGTGTCCGACAGTCTCGACAGCGCGCAGACATTGCTCGCACTGAAATGATCAACAAGGCCGAGTTTATTTTTTACAATCACTCCAAATTGCCCTAGGCGTTTACCTACTCTGCCGATAGGTAGCGCCGGCCCTGTCTGTAGGACAAATGTAAATGATAAATGGTCTGCACCTTAGTGGTTCTGCAAAGCGCTTGGTTCTTATTCACACACCAATGGAAGCAGCCTGGGGGTCAGTGTCTTGCCCAAGAACACTTCGTCATGTGGGACGGGAATCGAACCACCAACAAGTAGAATCCTCTTTGTAACAGTGCCTATTCATGACGTTGGTACACTCTATCAAATGACACGTACAATTAACATTTTGTAGTCATTTTCACAATTTAAATGAACAAAAAATACAGATCAGTCACATGGGAAATTAAGTACACCCCTACATTTCACACCTTAAAATCCAGAAAATTAGAATCAGGTGTTGAAGATATATCTCCCATATCTAGTGGCTGGTGTTCCCTTTGTTATTGAGGTGTGTGGTGTCATCATGCCAAGATCTAAAGAGTTCTATAAGGCCTTCAGAAAAAAGGTTGTGAATGCCTATGAGTCTGGCAAGGGATTTAAAAAGATCTGCAAATTATTTGAAATACATCATTCCACTGTAAGGAAAATGATCTACAAATGGCGCAGATTTCAAACGATTGCCAATTTGTCCAGGACCGGCCGTCCCAGCAAATTCAGCTATCTAAAATCTGCTGCAAAAAGAAGTCTCCAAGAACACTAAAATTTCATCACAGGATCTGGTAGTAAGTCTTGCAACAGTTGGTGTCAAAGGGCATGCAATCAGAAAGAGATTGCACAAATTTGACCTGCATGTGAGGTTTGCTAGGAAAAACATTTGCTATCTAAAAAGAACATTAGATCAAGCCTTCCCTTTCCCCTTAATGAGCATATAGGCAAAGCCCAGGCCTTTTGGAATAGTGTGCTCTGGACAGACGAATCACAGATGGAGATGTTTGACCACAGTCACAGCAGACATGTTTGGTGCTAACCAAAGACAGCTTTTCAGGAGAAGCCCCTTATATGGACTATGAAGCACTGTGTGAAATGTTATGGTTTGGGGTTGCTTCGCTGCCTCAGAGACTGGACAGCTCGCATTCAATGATTCAACTATGAATTCTGCATCATATCAAAGAGAAAATGTGAGGCCATCTGTCAGAAAGCTGAAGTTGAACTAAAAGTGGAACTTTCGACAGGATAATGATCCTAAGCACACTAGCAAATCCACCAAGGAATGGCTCAAATGGAGGCTTATGGAATGGCCTAGTCAAATTGTGTGGAAGAGTGGTCAAAAATTAAAAAAGCCCAGTGGAAAATTATACACAACTCCTCCAAGAAGTTATTTCTGCTATTAGCTTCTGAGGCCAAGGGTGTACTTACGTTTTCCAAAGAAGAATAAACACGCCAAACACGCTTGACACTATCTGAACCATATAAGTTTATCTTGTTCTCAAATTCCATGTCCTTGGTCTGCTTGTCTTCGGCAAATTGTTTGCGGACTTTTTTGTGCATCATCTTTAGAAGAGGCATCCTTCTGGCACGACAGCCATGCAGACCAGTTTGATGCAGTGTGCGGCGTATGGTCTGAGCACTAACAGGTTGACCCCCGACCCCTTCAACCTCTACAGCAATGCTGGCAGCACTCATTCGTTGAGGGAACCATGAATGCCAACATGTACTGTGACATACTGAAACAGAGCATGATCAGTATGCAGTATTCCAGCATGATAACGACCCCAAACACACCTCCAAGACAACCACTGCCTTGCTAAAGAAGCTGAGGGTGAAGGTGATGGACTGCTCAAGCATGTCTCCAGACCAAAACTTTATTGAGCACCTGTGGGACATCCTCAAACGGAAGGTGAAGGAGCACAAGGTCTGTAACATCCACCAGCTCCGTGATGTCATCATGGAGTGGAAGAGGACTCCAGTGGAGACCTGGGAAGCTCTGGTGAACTCCATGCACAAGAGGGTTAAGGCAGTGCTGGAAAATAATGGTACCACACAAAATATTACACTTTGGGCCCAATTTGGACATTTTCACTTAGGGGTGTACTTACTTTTGTTGCCAGCGGTTCAGACATTAATGTCTGTGTGTTGAGTTATTTTGAGGGGACAGTAAATGTACACTGTTACACAAGCTGTACACTCACTACTTTACATTGTAGCAAAATCTCATTTCTTCAGTGTTGTCACATGAAAAGATATCATCAAATATTTACAGAAATGTGAGGGGTGTACTTACTTTTGTGAGAGTGTGTGTGTGTGTATATATATATATATATATATATATATAAAATATACACACATATATTACACACACACAGTCATGGACGAAATTATTGGCACCCCTGGAACTATTCCAGAAAATGCACCATTTCTCCCAGAAGAGTGTTGCAATGACAAATGTTTTGGTATACACGTGTTTATTACCTTTAAGTGCATTGGAACAGCACAAAAAAGCAGAAGAAAAAAGGCAAATTTGACATCATTTTACACAAAACTCCCAAAATGGACTGGACAAAATCATTGGCACCCTATTAAAACTGTGGGTAAATAATTTCATTTCAAGCATGTGATGTTCATTTAAACTCACCTGTGGCAAGTAACAGGTGCTGGCAATATAGAAATCCAAACTGAAGCCAGTTAGAGTGTATAAAAGTTGGCTCAACCTTTGTGTTGTGTGCCTGTGTGTGCCACACCGAGCATGGAGAAGAGAAAGAAGAGCTGAGAATTGTCTGAGGACTTAAGAAGCAAAACTGTGGAAAAATATCAACAATCTCAAGGTTACAAGTCAATCTCCAGAGATCTTAAAGTTCCTTTGTCCACTGTGCGCAATATAATCAAGAAGTTTATAACCCATGGAACTGTGGCAAATCTCCCTGGACGTGGACGGAAGAGAGAAATTGATGAAAGAATGCAACGCAGGATAGTTCGAATGGTGGATAAACAACCTCAGTCAACTTCCACGCAAATTCAGGCTGTCCTGCAGACTCAGGGTGCATCAGTGTCAGCTCGAACCATACGTCGTCATCTGAATGAGAAGAAGCGCTATGGCAGGAGACCGAGGAGAACCCCACTTCTGACACAGAGGCATAAAAAAGCTAGACTGCAGTTTGCAAAAATGTACCCGAGTAAGCCTCAATCCTTCTGGGAGAACGTTTTGTGGACAGATGAGATTAAGGTAGAGCTTTTTGGCATTCTACTGTTTACAGAAAACGAAAAGAGGCCTACACAGAAAAGAACACAGTACCTACAGTCAAACATGGTGGAGGTTCAAGGATGTTTTGGGGTTGTTTTGCTGCCTCTGGCACTGGGTGCATTGACTGTGTGCAAGGAATCATGAGATCTGGAGACTATCAAAAGATTTTGGCCCATAATGTAGGGCCTAGTGTCAGAAAGCTGGGTCTGCGTCAGAGGTCATGGGTGTTTCAGCAGGACAATGACCCGAAACATACCTCAAAAAGCACCCAGAAATGGTTGGAGACAAAGCGCTGGAGAATTCTGAAGTGGCCATCAATGAGTCCGGATCTAAATCCCATAGAACTCCTATGGAGAGATCTCAAAATTGCTGTTGCGAGAAGGCACCCTTCAAAACTGAGAGACCTGGAGCAGTTTTCAAAAGAAGAGTGGTCCAAAATTCCAGTCGAGAGGTGTAGGAAGCTTGTTGATGGTTATAGGAAGCGATTGGTTTCAGTCATTTTCTCCAAAGGGTGTGCAACCAAATATTAAGTTGAGGGTGCCAACACTTTTGTCCGACCTAATTTTTGATTTTTGTGTAAAATGTCAAATTTGCCTTTTTTCTTCTGCTTTTTTGTGCTGTTCCAATGCACTTGAAGGTAATAAACATGTGTTTACCAAAACATTTGTCATCGCAACACTTTTCTGGGAGAAATGGTGCATTTTCTGGAAAAGTTCCAGGGGTGCCAATAATTTTGTCCATGACTGTGTATATATGTGTATATATTTTTATTTTTTTATATATATATATATATAATATATATATATATATATATATATATATATATATATATATATATAATTATATATATATATATATATATATATATATAATTTGTATATGTGTGTGTATTTGTGCATTACATGGCATAATATCTCAATGGAGTGGATGAATGTGTTATGTTAAATACTATATATGGGCCCTGTGTGTGTGTGTGGTGTGTGTGTGTGTGTGTGGCATTTGCAAGTTCTCCCCGTGCCTCAGGGATTTCCTCCAGGTACTCTGGTTTTTTTCCCCCAGTCCAAAACCCAACATTGTGGTCTGAGTGCCATTTCCTGTAGTGTGTGAATATGTATATATGTGTTTTATGGACTGATCACATTATATTATCTCAGGACATAAATAGTACTTTAACTGAACTACTAACTAAGCAGTCGTACGTGTGGTTTTTGTAGGAGTGGAAAGCAGAAGGTGTGGAGCAGATCAGACTCAGCACAGTGGATCTGACAGGAGTTCCCAGTCTGGAACACATTCACAGAGGGGTCGAGTTTGTCCTAAAACACCGTGATCAGGGCACCAGTGTCTACATCCACTGCAAAGCAGGACGGTCTCGCAGTGCCACTCTGGCTGCCGCATACCTCATCAGGGTAAGTGACCGATTGCAGGAATGCAGATGAGTGAAAGAAAGCAAAGGTTATTAGTGAGAAAAAGAACAGTGGCTGGAATATGAATACCTCACGATATTTAGCTAGTTGTCTCAGCAGTGGAGTATGAAATGTTCAGGCTTTTAGGCTTTTACACAAACGGTTAGTAAACTAGCTGACTCTGCAAGCTTCAGTTGCCAATGCAAATGGCGGCATGCTGTAGGGCATTTGCTTTTGTCCTATATTCATGTGTTGTGTTTATATATGTGTATATATGATATTATCAGCTAACACACTTATCCATGGCATAAAACATCTCAGTGGAGTGGATGATGTGTTCTGTTAAATACCATATATGGCCAAAAGTATGTGACCATGACACCAATATATGACCATTCTAAATCCACAAATATTAACTCAGATTTGGTCGTGTCCACCCCATCCCCCCCCCCACCCCCACCCCTTGCCGCTTTCCTTCTGGGAAAGCTTTCTACACGGTATACAGATATTGAAGGTGTGAATTTATCCCAACTGAGCAAGCCACTGAGTGGCGACGGTGGCAAGGAAAAACTCCCTAAGATGTTCTAAGAGGAAGAAACCTTGAGAGGAACCCGACTCAGAAGGGAACCCGTCCTCATCTGGGTAACAACAGATAGTGTGAAAAAGTTCATTATGGATTTATATGAAGTCTGTAAGGTCTTAGGAGCAGCCGTAGTCCCAGCAGTCTGGAATTAGAGAAGATTTGAGCTCCATCCAGAGGCAGAAAGGATCTGGGTCTCTAGTATCTCCATAAATTTGTGTGTGGCTCGGCAAAAGGAGAGAGGGAGAAAAAAGATTATTATGACTGCGAAGTAGTGTGATATAATCTAGTCAGGGTAGGCTTGAGTAAACAAATACATTTTAAGCCTAGACTTAAACACTGATACTGTGTCTGAGTCCCGAACACTAATAGGAAGACTGTTCCATAACTGTGGGGCTCTATAAGCGAAGGCTCTTCCCCCTGCTGTAGCCTTCACTATTCGAGGTACCGTCAAATAGCCTGCATCTTTTGATCTACGTAGGCGTGGAGGATCATAGAAAACCAAAATTTGTGCTCATTCAGCCATAAGAACATTAGTGAGATTTAGGACTCGTGTCAGTTGAGAATACCTGGGGTGCAGTCAGCTTTCCAATTCATCCAAAAAGGTGTTGAGTGGCGTTCAGGTCAAGGCTCGGGCCACTGGGGGTTTTCAATTCCTATATGGACCTGGCTTTTTGCACAGGGGCACTGTCATGAATGTTTGAGCAACCCCCCTACCTCATCACTCTCCTTGAGGCTTATCTGCGATCGATTAGCAACAGACGCTTAATAGTGCCTACTCAGCATGGCTCAAGGTCCCTTTCCAGAACCTTCACCCCCAACTGTCCCATCAGTGGGGGAATGAACTTCCAACCTCAATCCGGAATCTGTCACTATCTTCAAAAAACAGCTAAAGACCGACCTCTTACGTGAGCACGTAACTAACCCCTAAAACGCCGACACCACATTATTTAAAAAAATAAAAAAAAATTATAATAATAAAAAATAACACTTACTCTGGCTCTCACACGTTAATTATAAATCTTGTATTGTAGCACTACTTGTATTGTTCTCTGCTTGAAGTATCGCTTTGCTTGTATTTTTTAAATTTGTAGGTCGCTTTTGGATAAAAGCATATCCTATATGAATAAACATTAATATGTATGTTTTTATGCCTATAGTCAGGGGAAACGTGTATACTGTATGTCTAATTTATAATTTGTTAATTTTTTAGTATGTAGCCTTGCTTCCTCACAGCTTCAGTCCCTGGGTTCGATCCTGAGCTCAGGATACGATCTGTGTGGAGTTTCTCATGTTCTCGCCATGTTCTCTAAATGAGATTCCTCCATTCCACAAGTACATTTCAGTACGTAGATGCTACAGTCTATTGCCCCTAAGTGTGAATGAGCGTGCGCGTGTGTGTTCAGGGTGTATTCCTGTCTTGTGATCCGTGTTCCTAGGATAAGTTCAGGTTGTCACAGTGAATGTGGTTAGACTGTTATAAATACAGATTTTAATGTCCTTATGATAACCATATTCTGTTTTTGGCAGGGTTTTATTTATTGACCGGCTAGCCACCACGTCTTTATTTATAGTATAATCACCGTACCAGATAGATGATTTTGAAAGAACTCATGTTTTCAGTAAGTCTATAATGGTTTGTTTTGGGGGGGGGTTTCTTTCGTTGTTTCGGACACAATAGGGGCAAAAGTTCTGTTTATTTTTGCATTGCTAGCAGAAATAGATCCTGAAGAAGCCACACTCGCTTGACTCACACATTGATTTGTACATTGCTACTAAAGGTGCTTCTGGTAAAATTGCCCCCCCTTCATTTTCATCTTCATTGGATGAGCTTTCATATTATGAGTCAAAAGTTATATTTTTGTGTTTATATTATGGAACTTGTTTTTCCTGCCAATTTTGCTGCTATACTTTTATACATTAGTTTACAGCCCATGTCCTGCGTATCTATTATCCTGTTCTGTCCTGCGTATGTATGTTCTGCCATGGCGGTTCTGTTTTCTGCTGTATTTATATTGTCTTGTCCTGTCCTGCATATGTATTATCCTGTCCTGTCCTGTGTATTTATTGTCCTGTCCTGTTGTGCGTATTTATTGTCCTGTCCTGTCCTGTGTATTTATTGTCCTTTGTATTTATTGTCCTGTGCTGTTCTACGTATTTATTGTCTGTGTATATATTGTCCTGTCCTGCGTATTTATTGTCCTGTCCTGCGTATTTATTGTCCTGCCCCCCCATGTATTTATTGTCTTGTCCTGCATATTTATTGTCCGCTTATTTATTGTCCTGTCCTGCATATGTATTGTCCTGTCCTGTCCTTTGTATTTATTGTCCTGTGCTGTTCTACGTATTTATTGTCTGTGTATATATTGTCCTGTCCTGCGTATTTATTGTCCGGTCGTGCGTATTTATAGTCCTGTCCCTCATATTTATTTTCCTGTTCTGTCCTGCATATTTATTGTCCTGTCCCATGTATTTATTGCCTTATGCTTGTCTCACGTCGTTGTGTATTTGCACTTTATGCAGTCCTGCGTACTGTTCTGTGCTGCACCATGGTCCTGAAATGACATTTCGTTCAAGTGTAAACAAGCTACAGTATATAGAGGAATGACGACAACTCACTCGATTTGATACTTGACTTGAAAAGTCGCCATGTTTGCTGATGATGTCGCTAACGCTCCTGCAGTAACCGCTTCGAACTAAGCAGTGGAAATGTACGAGGTGAACGCAGACGAGCAGAGTGATGCACAGGGACATGTCCCAGTGCAGCTATAGGAAATATAGGAGCACTCTCTGAACGCTGCTCAGCCAATCAGTCTAGTGGACCAAAACTTAACTGTTCTATACTTCATCCTAATCAAGTTTGTGTCCTAAATTTGTGTCACTCTAGACCACTTTCACATCATTTTTCCATTTTCTTTGACGTACATTTCCACAGTGCTGTATGTGCACAGTACATGATTTCTATGTTTGTCTTTTCTCCGTGTAGATCCACTGCTGGAGTCCAGACAAGGCCTGTAAACAGTTGGCAGCTGTCCGTCCGCACGTACTGATCCGCTCTGCTCAACGCGACATGCTGGACAAGTATCACCAACAAGTGTGTGGACCAGATTCAAGCGGTGTATGATACAAAGATCTGTGTTCCTGTGATCGGGCTTGTTTGCAACCAGTGTGCATTTTCTTCTGGTCTATGTTAGTGTTTTTTGTTGTTGTTGTTGTTGTTGTTGTTGTTTTCCTGAAAACGTGTTAATTTATGCGCATATGTATTTGTGACTTTGAAAACACACCAATGCAAAAAGGAAAAAAAAAAACTAAAGATTACTGTACACTGTCTTGTTTTATTTGTACTTGTATGTTAATTTTCAAAGTAATTAAATATTTTAGAAAATGTCCTACCATAGACTCATGTTTATAGTCGCTGTGCATAATTGCATGTGCAGTTCATGATTGAACTCATGGTCTGTTTTGCATATTTAAAATAAAAGAAACCCGTGTGTACAGTAGGACAGGGAAAAGAGCTGTTTTACATGTTCGTTGTTATTCGCCGTTTCACCTGGTGATGGCGCCGTCGCCACTTCAGCAACACGGAACAAAAAAAAAAAAACAAAACGCGAAGAAGACTCTGGGCGAATGAGTCAAGATGGCGGCTTCCCTGCTTAGGCTCACTCGCGGGACTTTAGGTAGAACCTTGAACGGTAAGTGCCGAATATATGTAACACCTTTGCCTGCTAAACATTTTATTTATCGAGGTTATTGGTGTCTGTGCAATTTCCCTTAAACAGTCTCCTTAACACTGTGTTGTCCACCGCTAGTGACCTTTCTCCTAGCTCCAAAGCTAACTGCACATAGTAAGGTTGGGCTGAATGCTAAACTGATCCGTGCTACCTAAATAAGCGCCCTACAAAGTGTTTGAGGAAATGACGTCTGCACTCCATGCAGTGCACAGTTCAGCCCAGTAGGGAGCCGTTTGAGATGTGGCTTGGTTTAGCACGACAATGGCAAAACAGATTATTAGTAGATCGCAAGCGGCGTTCTATCGGTCTTGTATTACGTAAAATCTGGAGGCTGTCCTTAAATAAATGTAGACATGGAGACCTGGACATTTGCAGTGGTAAAAACTAGGGCTTGGTAAAAAAAAAAAAATCGATTCTTTGATTTTTATCGATCTTCAATGTATCGAAATGATGTCGATTCGGGAAACCCCTGAATCGATTCGCAACGCGCGTGCTTTACTTGAGCGGATGTGAATATTATCTGTAGTTCGCTTGTCGTCCTGAAGATGTCGCCACCGTTCATAAACGTTTTAAGTTTTTAATGAATTTCACTGTTGCACATTTACACCGTTTTTATTTTTACAGCAGTGTGCAGTTTGTGTACACCGTATGCACATATCTATTGTTGTTGTTGCTCGTAGTAAAAGTAAAAAGTAAGTAAACATAACTGCGTGGACCCTATTTTTAATAAAAACATGTATTTCAGTAATATAGCTAAGTAGGGGGGGTTTCAGTTACCTGCATTTATATCTGCATTTATGGAACTGAAAAGATGGGTTCCATGTCTGCGAAACTAACATTTCAAATGAAATATTGATAACTAATTGATATTCAATCGAATTGAAACCATATGAATAAGAATCGAATTGCCAGATTGGTTGCGATCTGCACTGGTTGTGATGTATAAGCTGGCGAGATATGATGACAGAAATAGACTTGATCCACAGTGCATTATAAGTAAACACGACATTAATCCATTTCTAATTTCTACCTACTGGTACAATGCTGTATGATTTGACTTAATGCTTTGACAGAACTAAAGTATTAACCAACCGACCAGAAGCAGGTGTAAGTGTAATTGTAGAACCAACAAGGGCTTCTGATTATGATGATTATTTTCATAATCGATTAGTTGGCCGATTAATTTTTTCGTTTAATTGGGGGGTGTTCATTACCATTACCATTTTTTTTCATATATTTAAAATAAAATCCACAAATTGAGTGTTACAAATATAAACTTTAATCTAAAACTTTACACAACTGTTTGTCCACTTTGCCTATATAAGACTGACTATGTTTACATGGACAGCAATAATCTAATTATTGACCTTAATCTAAGTAAGGTAATAATGTGATTAAGGTGTTTACATGAGTCGCTTTTAGAATACTCCGGTCATGTTCCTGTTTTACATGTTCTAGATCATAATTAGATTAAGAGCCCGCGTCATTACGTCACCGCGCCACGCCGTCTGACGTCACGCCAAAATTTCACGTATCAATGTACAGTTCGGTCGTTATGGGACCGTATACAGTTTTGGGTGTTTTTGTTTATTTTTTTTACGAACGCTTTAAGTGCAGTTAATTATTTGGCAAACACAGGCAAACACCTAAATATATTTACACAGGCAAACACCTAAATATATTTAATTCATTTAGAACTGAAGTTTGATTCAGTGATTTATTTGCAACCATAAAAATAATGCTATATATCTATATTAGGGCTGCAACTGACTTAACTAGTGTATGACAAACTTCATACACCTAGATGGGTAGAGAACGATTTTCATAATCGGTTTGATCAATTAGTTGTTGCAGCTCTAGTGCAAACATTGCTTACAAAGTGTTCCGGCTAAAAATGATCTAATCTTAAAGATGACATAGGGTTAGGGTTTGTCTTAAAACACTGTCCTAAAACACGTTGTGTTTAATAATTACGAATGAAATGGTACTGAATTTGAAATTGATGGGTTTTTGTTTTTTGTTTTTTTACTTAATCTTCTTTGTCTTTGTAGGCATTATGTGTTTTTTTTTTGTTGGTTAAATTAATTAATATTTTAGTTTATTTTATTACTGTTTTGCAGACGGTTTGTTGGCTAAATTATATATCATGATGTGTATCGTAAAAACATCCTCAAGTATCGTAATATTATATTTTTGTCATCATATCTCTCAGCCCTACTTTTGGGGCATTTATTTGGGTGGCATTCTTTGCCTCCTTGGAGGGACAAGAAGTTATTCTGACTGATCAATCATCTTCATCCTATGAGGAAACATTTCTATTCTGATAGGACAGGTCTTTTCCAGGATGACCTTGTCCCCATCACCAGGGTTTATTGGACAAGAAATGCATTTTAGAAGAACAATGTTCGTCCCTCCTGTACAGTTCCAGAGACAAGTAGCTTTAAAGCTGTTCTGATGGCTTGTGTTGGCCAGACACCTTACTAAAATAAGCAGCTAGAGTGGAACTGTGGGCTGTCAGGTACTGGGTTATATATTCAAAAGCAATATATATTACCCTGGCTCGAGTCTTCGTTGGATAAAATAGTGATTATTTTACAGTGCCCTCCACTAATATTGGCACCCTTGCTAAGAGCAAAGAAGGCAAAGAAAAAATGTACTTTATTGTTTAACCTTTTGATCTTTTGTTTAAAAATTTCACAAAAATACTCTGCTCTCATGGATATCAAACAATTGCAAACAAAACATAGGTTTATCAAAAAAATCTTTGTTAAATATAGGTGTGCAACAATTATGGGCACCCTTTTAGTCAATACTTTGTACTACCTCCCTTTGCCAAGTTAACAGCTCTGAGTCTTCTGCTATAATGCCTGATGAGGTTGGAGAATACATGGCAAGGGATCTGAGAGCATTCTTCCATACAGAATCTCTCCAGATACTTCAAATTTTGAGGTCCACTCTGGTGGATTCTCTTCTTCAGTTCACTCTACAGGTTTTCTATGGGTTTCAAATCAGGGGATTGGGATGGTCATGGCAGGACCAGGATTTTGTGGTCAGTAAACCATTTTTGTGTTGATGTTCATGTATGTTTTGGATCATTGTCCTGCTGAAAGATCCAACCATGGCCCATTTTAAGCTTTCTGGCAGAGACAGTCGTCATGTTTTCATTTAATATCTGTTGATATTTGATAGTCCATGATGCCATGTATCCTACCAAAATGTCCAGGTCCTCTGGCAGAAAAACAGTCCCAAAACGTTAGTCACCTCCATATTTAAACATGGACATGAGGTACTTTTCCATATGGCTACCTCTCTGTGTGCTCCAAAACCACCTCTGGTGTTTATTGCCAAAAATCTCTATTTTGGTTTTATCTGACCAGAGAACTCGATCCTATTTGAAGTTCCAGTCGTGTCTGGCAAACTGAATATACTTAAGTTTGTTTTTGGATGAGTGTAGAGGCTTTTTTCTTGAAATCCTTCCAAACAACTTGTGGTGATGTCGATGACTTCAGATTGTAGTTTTGGAGACTTTCTGACGCCAAGACGCAGCAATTCTCCAGCTGTGATTCTTGGAGATTTTTTGGCCACTCAGACCGTCCTCTTCACAGTGTGTTGAGACGATATAGACACACGTCCAATTCCAGGTCGATTTATAACATTTCCAGTTGACTGGAACTTCTTCATTATTGCCCTGATAGTGGAAATGGGCATTTTCAATGCTTGTTCTATTTTCTTATAGCCACTTCCCATTTTGTGAAGCTCAACAACCTTTTGTACATCACAGCTATATTCCTTGTTCTTCCCAATCGTTATGAATGACTAAGGGAATTTGGCCTATGTGTTACCTCATATTTATACCGCTGTGAAACAGGGAGTAATGATAGAATTTCCTGTTCCTAGTCACCTGTGTGTACTAAAAAAAATGTAACCAATGAAAAAAATCAGTGGGAATACTTCAAATATATTTTTCTGATATGATTTCATAGGGGTGCCAATAATTGTTGCACACCCATATTTAACAAAGATATTGTTTTCTGGATAAACCCGTGTTTTGTTTGCAATTGTTTGATATTTTTGTGATTTTTATTATTTTTTTTAACAAAAGATTAAAAGGTTAAACAATAAAGACAATTTACCAAGGGTGCCAATATTACTGGAGTTCACTGTAATGTACGTCATTTATGGAAAATTGTCATTTAACGTGTTTTGAAATGATACATTACTTCCCGTGAAAGTCGTTTTCATTATCATCATCATTTTAAATAAATGAATGAATACTTTTCAAGCAGTATTTAAGTTTGCTTTAGCGTCCAGGAGTAATAGTCAACAAATCCTCACGTAATCATCATATAATAATCATAAAGAAACATCTTATTACCATTATGTCTTGTTTATATAAGAGCAATTGAATAGAAGTACATAGAGAGGTCAGAAAACAATAAATTATTTGTATAAACATATAAAGTGTCTTTCCTAAAAGTATTACATGCACGTCGTTAACCGTTTTCAACAGGCACTTATTAGAGTTGCTGGTTTTTCTGTTGGTAAATCTAAACTAGCACTGTATTGGGCACATGGAGCACTACACACCTTGTAATGAGGAGCACACCAGCCAATGTAATGAGTATATTTATTAAACTGATTTGATTGTGAAATTTTTTAAATGTCCTGCCTTCTGCTGAGTTGGATGTTTTATTGTGTGGATTATTCAAATTCATTTACAAATAATTCTAAGTAGGTTACATCTTTTCAAGTAATTAAAATTCCAACAGATGTAGTGTGTGTGTGTGTGTGTGTGTGGGCATCAAGGAGAGCTGTCTACTAATTTAATGGTTTATAGGTGAATTTTTTGAATTGATATCCTAAGTTAGTTGGTCAGTGATTTATTTATTTCCTCTGTCACTCGGTTATAGCTGTGAGTCGGAATGCTGCACTGATCCCAGCGCGTTGTGAAGCAACAGCAACCGAGACAAGACGTGAGTAGCTCTAACTTATTGGTGGACCATCTGTACTAAAATATTTTCTACATAGGAAATTGCATGTCTGTCAAAAACCGTTTCCGCAAACTAGAGACCTGCGTTGGGCACATTTGTGCCTAGAATATCTAGAGTTCTTATGCTAGGTTTATTTTTATACTATTCATGTGTATAGAAATATTTCACAGGTTTTAGGTTCAGTTTGTTAGGTTGTCATTTTCTAATTCGGCCGTGTTTACTGTGTTTTATAGCTACGGTTAGGCCCAAGGATGCGGTGACTCATAACCAGCTGTCCCAGTTTGGGGAATATGTGGCTGAAATTCTTCCCAAATATGTGCAGCAAGTTGAGGTATCCAGCTCGAAGCAGCTTATTGTCCTACTGGTTTCCCCTCATCTAATGCAATGCTGAACACCATGCCAACATCAGTCCTTACATTTTAACTGACCTTCATAGCAGCTCGTGCTATTTCCTAAGCTGCTATAAACATCTCTTATTTGGCATGTGAGCACAATGTTAGCTCAACTAATACGAGATGTGTGTATCTTTAGGTCACATGCTACAACGAGCTGGAAGTTATGATCCACCCAGACGGAGTCATACCTGTACTTACTTTCCTTCGGGATCACTCCAATGCCCAGTTCCGCAACATGACCGACCTCACCGCAGTCGATGTTCCCTCTAGGCAAAACCGCTTTGAGGTAGGAACGCACACAGCCTGAAGGAAATGACATTACATTACAGTATTTCACAGACGCGCTTATCCAGAGTGACTTACGATTATCTCATTTATACAGCTGAGCAGTTGAGGTTTAAGGGGTCTTGCTCAAGGGCCCAACAGTGGCAGCTTGGCAGTGCTGGGGGTTTGAACTCGCAACTCTCCGACCTTCTCTAATAAATCCCTAAATTACAATTATTTAATAAAAAAAAATATTTACAATCCTTTCTGATTGAATTGGTGTTGATTAAAATCGTTTCCACTTTTAAAGTACCTTTTTGAACATTCAAATTTCTTTTCTGATATGGAAACCTTGATATTAAAGGTTTGACGACTGATTCTGGGAATAGTAAAAGCATTCTCTTAGAGCAGAAGTCCTTTTCGGTTCATTAAAAAGATGTAAATAACCCGTAACCTGACTGTAGGGATAAAGCAAATACCAGCTTCTAATATCCCTCCTTCCTCCGTCAGCATTCAGCCTTTCTGTGTGTTTAAGAGTAGAGTGCTTCTCTTCTCTATGCTACCGCGCGGATGTGGTTTGCCTCAGAGTGTATACGGCGCTGGAGAGAGTCTGATTGAACCACACTGACACAAAGAGTATTTCAGAGAGACTTCCCTAGATTACTGCAGATTTCACGGAGGTTCTACACAAATAGCCATGCATAGGCATAGGTTTGGAAATAATATGGCAGTTAAACTGTCGGGCCACGTCCGTGAAAAACATCTTAGGCAATACAAGAACGTAGAGGTTTCTGAACATATATGGTATGGTTTGCTTAAAAGAAAATAGGAAGTTCCTATGGTGACATTTTAACTGGCACGTATACAGCAGACAGGTCTAGAAAAGTTCATGAGACAGAAATTAAACTTCAACCTAAACATACTTCTACATATCTGAGGGAATAGAGAATAGCGAGTCTCCAACACTGACGCTTCTTAAAAAGATGTAAATAACCTGTAACAGTAACGATGCTCACGAAGTAAAACTCATTTTTAATGTGTCGAAACCGCATTTATTTTACGGTCTCACAACAATCCAAAGTGAATAATAGTATTATATCATATCATATCATATCATTGCATATTATGTAACAGTGATACGTTACATAATATTAAGAAACGATGTACCTGTTGTTAATATTGGGAGGATTTTGTCTATCCAGTGAAAACTAATATTATTGTTTTCCTGCTAATAATCAGGAATTTACTTCTCTTGAGTCCTAAATATTAGCTGATGGTAAAAAAAAAAAAACAATCCTTCTGTTTAATCATGAATGCGATTTTAAAAGGTGAACATAAAAAAAATACTTTACAACTTGTGTCTTTTTCGCTCTAAACAAATATGGCAGTCTGAAATATCTGTGAAGAAGTCGCAAGTTCTTTGTGTAGTGTGTGTAATTATTTCACCCGTGGTAATGTGTGTTTGTGGTTGCGATCTTGTTTTCCAGATTGTGTATAATCTGCTGTCATTGCGCTTCAACTCTCGCATTCGAGTCAAGACCTACACCGATGAGCTGACCCCCGTTGACTCGGCTGTCCCTGTCCATGAAGCAGCCAACTGGTATGAAAGAGAGGTACGTGATCCATTCTCACCTTTTCCACCCATGCTTAGATACACTTTTAAGTACCCAAAAGACATGCCATATGTAGGTTTATCATTTCTATAATGAATCATGCTACATTTCCTCTTATCTTTAGGTGTGGGACATGTTTGGAGTGTTCTTTGCAAATCATCCGGATCTGAGACGAATCCTAACAGATTATGGTTTTGAAGGCCATCCGTTTAGAAAAGATTTCCCGCTGTCTGGATACGTAGAGGTAAAGATATTGTCATGTTCCACTACTAAAGACATTTTAGTATGTAAATAACAATGGCATGGTGCAATTTATGAGTTTATAGTTTTAGCAGTTTATAGTTATGTTTAATGTAGAACCTGCGACCCTTTACACGTTTTAACGCCAGGTTACGCTGCTACGACTTATCATTCAAAAATACCCAGAATGAGTAGTCTTCATTTTTCCACAAAAACCAGCAGATGAGCCAATCACCAATGTGAATCTGGAATGGTTGACATTTGTTTCCGATATTAACTGACACCCTGTAAGTGACCTCCATTTCCCTCATTTCACATTAGTAATGTCTCCTCTAATCTCAATTTTCCTGCATGAAAGATACGATATTAAATTTGCGCCAGAACTATTGAAATGAACAAAAATATACAATGAGAGAAGAAAAACACTGTGAAACTGAAAGGAGAGCTCGGTGGCTAAACATGGTCTTCAAATAAACAGCATTCTTTAACAGCTTCGTTTTTGCTCATCGTGGTTCATGAATGCGCTGCCAGAGTTCTCATTTGCACTTTCAAACTTTTCGTCTACGCTCCACAAGTTGACGTTCGCCATTCTGACACAAATGTCTCATGTGGGCAGGGCTTAACAGTGATTTTTTTCTCTCATTGGCTAGTGAGATTTGGATCGACAGCTCCATGACCATGAACTATACTCATGCAGCTGTCCATATTGTTTTATGTCAAAAGCAGGGCTCCAGACAAACAAACAAAAAATCTATTAAGGAGCTATTGGCTTCAATGATTTTTTTTTTTTAAAGTGCCACATAAGAATTAACCTGCGTTTAAAATTTTTAAAGCACTTACTTTCAGTCATCCTGTCGTGTGTATGTCTCGCCTCTTTTACAGCATCTGCATTTTCATCCAAGTTCATTTAAACTGGGAACTGAACGTCTTTTTTTTTTTTTTTTTACTAACTAACGTACTAATATGCTGAATAAGTAAGTTGTTTCCACTTCAAAGTGCAAACACTATAACTATGCAGAAAACCGCATCCAGAACGAACGCTCTCCAAAATTCACACCACTGAAGTCTCTACTTCATGGTTCTCTCTTGCCAGTTGAATAATAAAATCTGACCCACATGAGCAACACACGTTTTTATTTTGTTAAAAAAAGAATTCAAACTTCGAACGTGTTTTTAAGCTCTAAATAAAAGTATTGCTTTTCTCTTGACTTCATTGACATATCTGACCTTGAAGTAATCCAAAAATAATCAGACTACATTACTTTCATATTGTGATACATGGATTACGTTACTCATTACATTTTTATGAAGTAATCAGTAACGGAATATATATATTTTTAAGTGACCCTCTCACACAAGAGCTTGTACTAGAATGACAAACCTTGCGTAACCTTGCGGAGCATAAATGAAAACTTTGAAAGCGTAAACTCTGGATGCACATTAATAAACCATGATTAAAAAAAACTGTTAACGAAGTATACTGTTTATTTGAAGAGTGTGTAGAGAGTTGCTGCAGAGTTCACCGTTTTCAGCTTCAGAAAGTTTTTCTTCTTTCTCATTGTATATTTTTTTTTGTTCATTTCTTGAAATATGTATAGGGCTGGAACTAACGAATATTTTCATAATAGATTAATCAAACGATTATTATTATTATTATTATTATTATTTAGACTAATTGGATAATAACCTGTTCAATACCATTTTTCATTTATTTATTTAAAATAAAATCCACAAACTGAGTTTTACAAATACTAAAACTTTACAAAAACACAACTGTTTGTCCAATTTGAAATATATATTATTTCAAATATTATATATATATATAAAACATAATAGTAATAATATACTGTTATGATATATAATAGTATTTATGCATTATTTATTCATGGATGCAAAAAAAAGCAATTAAATTAAGTCCTAAATTAATAATAATTAATAATCAAATCTTAATTTCACTGCACCTTGTGGTTTCTGTTACTCACTGCCTTTAGGAATATTGTTTTACTTGCATTTAAATTGATTGTACCGTTTTATTTAGACATTACCGATCTTAGTTGCGCTACGCTGCGTATACACGTTGTGAGTGAGGTTCAACGTGGCCTTGTTACAACTGATCACATCCCTTATAATAATGTATCTAATTGTATCTACGTGGGCTATGCTATACATCGCACAAAGGATTCAAAAAATAAATGCTAAAAAAATAAAAACACAAGTAGAGACAAAGTGTTAACTGGTAAGAGGTTGAATGTTCAGTAGTAGCACACATGTTCAATCTGAACACAGTAACATATTACTTTATTCTGTAAATGTATTACACTTCTTAATGTATGTACAATACAAGTACATAGGGTTAGGGTTAGCGTACGCGTGGACTTGCGCTCGTTCAGTGAAGTTTAATCGAGACTCACTTGCTGTCAGGATGAGTCTTTATGTAAAATGGAAATACTGGTGTGAATTTCTAACACTTACAGATAAGGATATAAATCTACCGTAATTTCCGGACTATAAGCAGCTACTTTTCCTCACACGCTTTGAACACCGCGGCTTAAACGATGACGCGGCTAATTTATGGATTTTTACGGGCTATCGAGTTTCAATGCCGCCAAAACATTTAGCCTCGTCGCATTGGACAAACGAAATGACCCGACAGGTCACAGTGGACCAATGAAAGTGTTCGGATTAAATCTAACACGCTCACACTACATTCTTCAGATCGGTCGTTTTGCGCTTCACGCACACCCCCTCATCAGGGAAAACACACGGAGAAATGCAGATTGGTGACGTCATGACTCCGCCCCGTCTCGTCATGTGTTGTCGAATCACGTGTGTTTTGGTATTGCCTGCAGCTGTTAGCAGTTTGGCTGGTGTGTGTATATATATACACCGGGAGCCATGACACACACAACACGGGTCATTAGATATAGAATTAGAATTAGATAGTGAATATAGTTAGAGTCTTTGTTCATGCCATGTGTCTTAGTTCTTGTTCATCTTTCCTAGCCATGTCTGAATTCATGTCAAGGCTAGTTAGCTTATAGCTTAGCCTGTTGCCTAGTAGCTTATAGCATAGCCTAGTAGCTTGTAGCATAGCTTATAGCCTAGTAGCGGATAGTATAGCTTAGAGTTGTATAGACTTAGTTTAGAATATAGATGTAGAAGTGGTTTATAGAGTATAGATATAGAGTCTTTTTTCATGTCATAGTTAATGTTTAGGTTAGTTGGTTTAGTTAGCTTAGTTCATGTCGTGTCTGGAACACATTAAACAGCCCATGCATCTGTCGCAGCATCAGACACGCCATCCGTGTTAATACACCCGGTTTACAGTAACCACCAGGCAAGCAGCATCTCATGTATTAAGTTTTTACACCCAGTCCACTGTCCTAAAAAAAACTTACTGACCATTACAACACACCGACACCGACAACGTTAAAGAAACATCACCTTACTGAAAGCGTCACCGTATCAATCAGTATGTTTACATGGATAACAATAATCTGAGATTAACTCGATTAAGACAATACTCAGATTAAGAAACTACCATGTAAACAGTGATTATTGATGACCTTAATCTGACTAAAGTTGTACTCGAAGAAAACACAAATTGAATTAAAACATGTGGAGTATTCCTGGTTTAGTCACATTATCAAAGTGTATTACAGACATGTACACACCTTAATCACACTATTAACGTCATCGGGGAGTTTTCACGGCGTTTTGCGACAGGACACGATCACACAAGGCAGTGCTCCACCGTTTGACGGCAAATGAGAGCACAGCTGCTTCCGAAACCGCGTACTTACCTACTATACAGCAGGTGAAATGCCTGTATTTCTATATACTCTATAGTAGTTAAGTATCACTGTAATTGATGGCAGGTGTATACTAATTAGTGTTTAATATGAGTTTGAATGTGATTTGGTTGTGGCAGTGTTCAGAATCATTCCCAATTATAAAAGGGTGTGTGCACATACATACACACGCGCACACACGCGTTATGCAAGCTGGATATTGGAAGTTTTTTCTGCATTCCCCAAAACATTTCTGGGTGTTTGTCACTTGATATTTATTTGTTGCAATTTCACAATAAAGGCGAAGAAGATTCGGACATGATTTAACTTCGTTTCATTTCTTTACATAACAAAAACCCTGAAATTTGAATAAGTGTGTAGACTTTTTAAATGCACTGTATCTCATGAATAATGTGTTTGTCTCTTAGGTGCGCTATGATGATGAGCTGAAACGGGTTGTAGCAGAGCCTGTGGAACTTGCACAGGAGTTCAGGAAGTTTGACCTGAACAGTCCGTGGGAGGCGTTTCCTGCGTACAGGAGGAGCCTAAAGATGCGCCCAAACTAGAGGCTGGTGACAAACCTGCAAAGTAACATCCTTTCTGATGTGTAGTCGAATGACGCCTGACACACATCGACACCTTTCTGCTACCGTATTTATAAATATGAGACCATGTGTTGACTTATATATCCCAGTCCTTATTTCAGAGACCTCTCAAGCATCTGAATAAAGTGAATTCCAAAATAACCACTGTGCTCCCTCATTGACATTTTCACAGCTTGGGAGCTGTGATGTTCCCCCATCCTCCTCTCACCCCCATGACGCTGCTCTATACATACATACCCCTGCATGACACAAATGAAAGTGTTGTGGTAGGAAAAAATACACATTTAGAAATCGCATACATATAGTAACCGTTAAAGAATTATGCAGAATTAGAAATTTATACGTGCCGTGGAAGTGTGACACGTATGCAGGATACTGGCACGTAGAATACAGACATCCATTCAGACATACATATGCATTCATGTTTAAAAGAACGCAATAAGAATCTTTAATTCATGAATCTGAATTGAATTCTGTTAACACTATATTGCTCATATACAGTGTAGACAATAACTCTTGCATCTGCTCGCCTCCAGTGTTTTTATTATTTGAGCTGTGTTCATTGTGTTGTATTTAGTTATCTAATCTGTGCCTTTTGTTCTTCAGCCCGTCAAAACGTTCCATAAAAAGCAGACACGGTAAGGGTGCGTAGATACCACAGCTCACTCACTGTCATTTGTTGTATAGTACAAAGATACTAGGGCTGTCGAGCGATTAAAATCTGTAATCAAATGAATTACATGGTGTGCTAATGAATTAATCACACATCAAGAAATGATCCCCAAAAGCTCATTTAAAGCCGTTATTGTGTTGGATGAGAAAAGCATTGAATAGACATCACAAAAAGTAGCTTTAGAAAGAAATATATTATTCTTTATTTGATTCAACGTAGAATTTATTGCAGAAACTTTTAAGTTGTACCAGAGGACGCAATTAGGAATACTTCCATCAACCCTTCTTCCACCAAATATACAGGCCTACAGTCCACAGCAATCTACGGAAGCCCTAAGCGGCCATGTGTAATTTATTTACTTTTCTTTTCTCGTGATCTCAACATAACATCATAGTTGTGTTCTCGTGATCTCGACTTCAAGAAAGTCTTGCGAAGTCTTGGTGAATGGGGCTGGTTCTGTACGTGCATTGGCTTCTTCATCATCGCCTTCATAAATGTAATAATGACCTGCTATAGAGATCGACTTAATCTCAGCATTAAGAAAGAGGGATGTATCTGTCTCAAGACACTAATGTGGAAGGATGAGTTTTGAATTGAAAATTTCCCTTCAGAGGACTAAGCAGACTTTTGTCATCGCCTGGCCTCATGCCTGTCACTAAGCAACTGTGTGCAACATAAGATGCGTTAATTGTTTTAATGTGTTCATAACCCCCACCCCCCGTAATTAGGTGCATTAAACTAATGCATTAAATCAACAGCCTTAAAAAATACATAGAAATACACCGACACGTCCCGTTAGTCATTAGCTGGCTATCAGCTCAACAACTTCACAGCTGTGCACCAACAAATACTCCACAGTGAAAATAAATCCACTGACTATAATCTATTATTCACTAACTTCTCAGCAAATTATAGAACGTATAAATACGCCTTACTCATTCAGAAAAAAGATCAAGTACTGAATCCTTTTTCCTCTTATTACAGTTTTTTATTGATCTCTCCAGCTCTCACTCTCTCCCCTCTCCCCCATTGGTTTACGTTGGACTCTCACATTCTCACCGTCTTGATGAGCTGATAACTCTCTGATGATACTTCTTTCTTGTCTAAAGTTGTGGTGTGTACAAATGTCTCTGCAAGTCCAACCCAATGCCTTTCCGAATTACTGTTACAGAATCATGAGAATGGTTTGAAAGGTAATTAATAATAATAATAATAATAATAATAATAAGCAATAGAACTATAATCATTTTATTAATTATTTTGCAAGCTCTAATGTTGAAGGTATAAATAAAAAAGAAACTGATTTAGTGACAATTATTGAAAAGCTAAACCGATTTAGGGAAGGAAATGTAAATACAGTCTGTGTACGCTGTCAGGAAATTGAACCATTTCTCTGATGAAAGTTTTTTATTGGTTTGTGAGTTGGAATCTTTTCCTTAAGACAAGTACAATATCCTGATAGAACAGGGGATTGCAGCTAAGGGCTCTTTCAGCAGTCAACATCCACCAAAGCTGGCATTTTGGGAATGAGGGGAGACACGAAACACACTAATAGAGATGGTGGAAACACAATAAAGGCAGACTAGGCTTAGAGTCAGTGGACTGAATAAAGATGTTCAAGATATTACTGTCCCTTTTAACTGTGCTGTAGAAAGCATAGTCTTGACGCCTAAGCCCACTAGTAAGAATTGCTTTTATTTTAGTTTATACCACCGTGCAATTGACTTTTCCAGTCAGATAAGATTGTGTGGATTCATTTTCTATAACAACAGCTCTGACAGCAAACACATGGGGAATCATACGTGGATGTGCCATATGATCTAAAACTACCCCTTTTAATTATTTTCCTATGTTTTATTGCATAGTAAACACCCATCTTCAACTGTCCTCCTGTTTATTCCATAAAATGAATCTAATATTCATCTAAAAAAAAAAAAATTCGAAGAGATGGTATTCTAGGAAACACAACTCTTCTTGAAATAATTTCCCTTTTTTATAAGGCGAAAAACCGCACGCGAGCTTAATTTATTTTTGCATTCAATTTCATGGTAATATTAAGCAACGTTTTTTTTTGGTTTTTTTTTACTAAATAAAAAGGAAACCTGTCCATCATTCACTGTGTGACAAATCTGCAGACACACAACAGTAATTACATGCTGAATTAACTACAATAATTACAAAATGATTGCGCACACACAAAAGACACTTGTGCGGTTATGTTTTAGGCTAACTCATCACCTGACTTACGTGGCTGTTTGTAAATCATTTTATGCAAATTAAGGGAACTCATAGGGGATGCAAACTTCTAAACTGAGCAAATGTATAGGTTCATGGATAGATAGTATGTATATGTAGGTCCAAATATAAAGGTCCATGTGGACCTGTGCTCCATTACATGAAATTACGTCAACTGACTAGACTGTGGGTCACAAAGGAAAACCCAATATAACATGTTAATAAGGTTTGATTTCATCCTAAATATATTTTCACTATTGCTTGTGGAGAGCACAGTTTAACAGATCATCCCAACGGTGTTCAGTTACGTTGAGATCTAGTGAGTATGAAGGCCATAGTATATGATTTTTCATTTTCGTCCTCATCAAATTAGTCAGAGAGACCTTGTGGATGGGGGCAGGGGCATATTAGAAGAAACCACTTCTATTGATATAGAAATATTTCATCATAGGATAAAGAAGAAATTTGTATAGAAATTTGAGTGAACCAAAACTGTGCCAGCAAAAAGCCCTCTCAGCATAACTGGACCTCCTCACTGGGCCAAGCATTCAAGTCTGTACCTTTCTGTTGGTATGCGTCACACTCTCACACTCACACTCTCCCGCTTGTATGGTGAAGGATGACTCATCTGACCAGATCACTTTATTCTCTGTAGGCCATCGCCTGTGGTTTTTGCTCTACTGAACCCTCACATGTGAGTTTATCTTTGTAATGAGATGTTTATCCACTGCAAGCCTACTATAATACCCTGTTCTATGTAGCTGTAGATGGATTATTCTTGCTGCATTAATATTAACATCCTGTTTACATTTTCAGTCACCTGAACAACAATTACATTTGAGTACATTACAATACTGCCGGCATTGCTGCAGAGGTTAAAGGGGTGGGGCGTCATCCTGTCAGTGCTCAGATCATACACCGCACACTGCATCAAATTGGTCTGTCGTCCCAGAAGGAAGTTTGCAAACAGTTTGCTGAAGACGAGCAGACTAAGGACATGGATTACTGGAACCATGTCCTGTGGTCTGATGAGACCAAGATAAACTTATTTGGTTCAAATGGTGTCAAGCGTGTGTGGCGGCAACCAGATGAGGAGTACAAAGACATGTCTTCGTTACAGTTAAGCATGGTGGTGGGAGTGTCAGGGTCTGGGGCTGCATGAGTGCTGCCGGAACTGGGGAGTTACAGTTCATTGAGGGAACCATGAATGCCAACATGTACTGTGACATACTGAAGCAGAGCATGATCCCCTCCCTTCGGAGACTGGGCCGCAGGGCAGTGTTCCAGCATGATAATGACCCCAAAAACACCTCCAAGACGACCACTGGCTTGCTAAAGAAGCTGAGGGTGAAGGTGATGGACTAAACCCTATTGAACATCTGTGGTGCATCCTCAAACGGAAGGTGGAGGAGCACAAGATCTCTAACATCCACCAGCTCCGTGATGTCGTCATGGAGGAGTGGAAGAGGACTCCAGTGGCCACCTGTGAAGCTCTGGTGAACTCCATGCCCAAGAGGGTTAAGGCAGTGCTGGAAAATAATGGTCCCCACACAAAATATTGACACTTTGGGCCCAATGTGGACATTTTCACTTAGGGGTGTACTCACTTTTGTTGCCAGCGGTTTAGACATTAATGTCTGTGTGTTGAGTTATTTTGAGGGACAGCACATTTACATTGTAGCAAAGTGTCATTTCTTCAGTGTTGTCACATGAAAAGATATAATCAAACATTTACAAAAATGTGAGGGGTGTACTCTCTTTTGTGAGATACTGTACATGGACTTTTATATTTGGACCTACATATACATACATCTATACATGAATCTATACATTTGCTCAGTTTAGAAGCTTGCATCCTCCATGAGTTCCCTTATTTATATATATATATATTGTTCAAATATTTATTGTGGAAAATGATCCAATATTACAGATCTGTGAGTGGCAAAAGTATGTGAACCTTTTCTTTCAGTATCTGGTGTGACCCCCTTGTGCAACTAAATGTCAGTGGTAACTGTTGATGAGTCCTGCACATCTGCTTGGAGGAATTTTAGACCGTTCCTCAGTACAGAACAGCTTAATCTCTGGGATGTTGGTGGGTTTCCTCACATGAACTGCTTCCTTCAGGTCCTTCCACAACATTTCAAATTGGATTAAGGTCAGGACTTGGTTGACTTGTTGGTAGAACAACTTGTGTGCTTAGGGTCACTGTCTTGCTGCATGACCCACTTTCTCTTGAGATTCAGTTCACAGACAGATGTCCTGACGTTTTCAATTAGAATTTGCTGGTCTAATTCATAATTCATTGTTACTTCAATGATGACAAGTCGTCCTGACCCAAATGCAGCAAAACAGGCCCAAACAATGATACCACCACCACCACCACCATGTTTTACAGATGGGATAAGGTTCTTATGCTGGAATGCAATGTTTCCTTTCTCCAAACATAACGCTTCTAATTTCAACCAAAAAATTCTATTTTGGTCTCATCCACCTACAAAACATTTTTCCAGTAGCCTTCTGGCTTGTCCCAGCGATATTTACCACACTGCAGAGGGACAGCAGTGTTCTTTTTGGAGAGCAGTGGCTTGCTCCTTGCAACCCTGCCATGCACAACATTGTTCAGTGTTCTCCTGATGGTGGACTCATGAACATTAACATTAGCCAATGTGATAGAGACCTTTAGTTGCTTAAAAGTAACCCTGGGTTCCTTTGTGACCTCATGGACTATTACACATCTAGTTCTTAGAGTGATCTTTGTTGGTCGACCACTCCTGAGGAGGGTCACACTAGTCTTAAATTTCCAACATATGTACACAGTCTGTCTGATAGTGATCGGAGTCCAAACTCTTTATAGGTGGTTTGTAACATTTTCTAGCCTGATGAGATCCTCAGAAATCCCCAAACATGCGTCTCTAATTTCATCTTAAAATGAGCTGCTCAACCTAGAGGTTCATATACTTTTGCCACTCACAGATATGTAATATTGGATCATTTTCCTCAATAAATAAATGACCAAGTATAATATTTTTGTCTCATTTGTTGAATTGAGTTCCCTTTGTCTACATTTTTTTTTTTGGTGTGAAAATCTGATGATGTTTTAGGTCATATTTATGTAGATATATAGAAAATTCTAAAGGTTTCGCAAACCCTCAAGCACCACTGTACATGTATGTGTTCACTAATAAAGAAAATACGTTTTTTCTTTTGATCGTTTGATTACAATTCTCTCACAAGTATTACAAAACTACCCACCAAAATTTGAGCTTGTGAGAGGGGAAAAAAAACACAAAAATAAAAGTCCTACAGTGACAGAAGGAGGATACTCTGTTTTGCTATTAAATGAGAAAATTTCAGATAATGTGGAATGGCACATCAAAGCCACTGTTCGGTTTGACTTACTTTGAGTTCCATTTATGTTTTAGACAGATTTTCTTAGTGGTCACTTATTGCAGGTTTTTACATAAACTAATTTAACAACGGCAGTCCCTTGTGTATGTGATTTGTGCCATTTGTTTTCCTTAGTGGCCATTTGTATTTTGTTCTTGATAGCGAATATGTGCTCTATAATGCATAATGTACACATGGTGATCTATTAGATTAACATTTTTTAGTACCGAATAATGCACTGCTAATGTACAGGACCTCAAACTTGAAATTGTTTACAGCCAGTTTTTATTCACATTAGTGTTGGTCACAAAAACATCCACAGAACACTGTAAAAGGGATACAATCTTACTGAGCCTGAGCTCGGACCACACGAACAAAAATAGCTAGTCAGACAATATTTTAGAGTTAGGGTAGATCTCGGTATATTCACAACATTTCCTTTTATGATCGCATATTGTAGTGTGAATCACTATGACACCAGTTACAGAATAAAAATGTGAACATTCATGAGAGTATAAATGGACAGAAATCAAACAAATGAAGTATATCCAAGTGTGGAATTGTGCACATGTGGCACGGGTGCAATAACAATTTAAAAAAATAAATTATATTAACAAGTTCTCAATATGGAGCATGCACTAGTAAGCCAAGCAAAACGATTCAAATAACTGCTTGTGATAAGGAATGTATTCTTGGGCAGATGATTCCTGTGGTCAATGTTTACAGCGAGTTGGTGATCACAACAATAACACCTATAACTGTCACTTTTTAAGTTGCCCAAAAATGTGTACACACTGTGTGCAAGGGAAATACCCGCAAGGCTCCAAACAACCGTGTCAGAGAAGTCAACAATATTCTACATGCAAAACAAGGACTGTGAACAATATTTTCTCATGAGTGAACTACAGTTGCATGCAATTTTCCCACTTTTCCCATACTTTAGCTTTGTCGATGGATGTGTTTCCACCGGAAACCTTAATTGGACAAGGGGCTGTATTCACAAAAATGATCTTATCTGAAGTTTAAATTTTTTCTTGAGAACTATTTACGTAGCTCTGACCTTGTTGCCACCCAAATTCCAAAAACGTTGGGACACTGTATAAAATGTAAATATGAACAGAATGCAATGATTTGCAAATCTCATGAACCCATATGTTATTCACGATAGAATATAGAAAACATATCAAATGTTTCAACTGAGTAAATGTAAACCGTGTAAATGTCCCAAAAAAAGTAACAAAAGGCTGGAAAAGTAAGTGTTACTAAAACGAAACAGCTGGAGGTTAATGGCAACAAGTCAGTAACATGATTGGGTATAAAAGAGTATCTTAGAGAGGCGGAGTCTTTCAGACGTAAAGATGGGCAGAGGTTCACCAATCTGCGGAAAACTGCATCTACAATTTGTAGAACAATTTCAGAATAATGTTTCTAAATGTAAAATTGGGAAGCGTATGAATAGCTCATCATCTACAGTACATAATATCATCAAAGGATTCTGAGAATCTGAAGAAATCCCTGCGCAAGGGACAAGGGCGAAAATCAATATTGCATACCATGTTCTTCGGGCCCTCAGGCGGCACTGCATTAAAAACAGGCATGATTCTGTAATGGAAATCACTGCATGGGCTCAGAAACACCTCTAGAACTCATTGTCTGTGAACACAGTTCGTCGTGCCATCCGTCGTGCTCTATCATGCAAAGAAGAAGCCATATGTGAACAGGATCAAGAAACACTGCCATCTTCTCTGGACCAAAGCTCATTTAAAATGGACAGAGGCAAAGTGGAAAACTGTTCTGGGGTCAGACAAAACTAAATTTTTAATTCTTTTTGGAAACCATGGAGGCCGCGTCCTCTAAACTAAAGAGGACTAAAGAGGAGAGGGACCGTCCAGCTTTTTATCATCATTCAGCTCAAAAGCCTGCATCTCTGATGGTTTTTTGCTTTAGTGCCTATGGAATGGGCACCTTGCACATCTGGAAAGGCAACATCAATACTAAAATCCATTCAGATTCAATCCCATCTTTACTTCTGAGAGACTCTGCCTCTCTAAGATGCTCTTTTTTTTTTAATATATACCCAATCATGTAACTGACCTGCTACCAATTAACCTAATTAGTTGCAAAATGTCCCTCCAGCTGTTTCTTTTAAGTAACACTTACTTTTCCAGCCTTTTGCTGTCCCTGTCCCAACTTTTTTGAGATGTATTGCGGCCATCAAATTCAAAATGACCTTATTTCCTCCCAGTTTATATGTTTTCTATGTTCTATTGTGAATAACATGGGTTTATGAGATTTGCAAATCATTGCATTCTATTTTTTATTGACATTCACACTTAGACCAAAATAGGAAAAGGAAAAAAATCTTCAATTGGTCACTTTTGACCTGCTTTACTCCTATTGTGAGCTCTTTTTTTTTTTTAGCTCATTGTGAACACAGCCCCAGAGCTCTAGACTTTTGAAATTTTTTATTGTTTTAATATTGTACTATTAGCTATGTACACTGAATGAAGTGCCACGAGTTTGAAACTTTTTTTGCTCAGGAATCTGTAGAGGACAAGACTGAAAAATCAAGGCATTTTCAGTGCATAGATCTCTTTGGGGATTGGTGACACGACATGTAACGACTTTTTTGCCCACCATATCAGTAATACTTTTTTCGTAATATTTTTCATTAAGCTTTTGTGCTCATAACATAGTTCCTCCACAAGAAAATGATAAAGCAGGAGAAGCTGCAAACATTCAGTGTCCAAACAGAAAAGAACAGGACCAAAAGATCACAACTTCAGGTTTCCCTGCATGAGTTCACAAGAGCCGACAGATTGAAAGAATTTATTTGGATGCAGTCCACATGCAGACAAACCCGTCGTCTTTTCGAATTCTGATCACCGACAGAGACAGAGACCTGTGCCTTGGTTCCACTTAAACTGCCCTACCCTGCTTTTGCTGCCGAAGGTGGTTGCTGGGGAGATCTGGGTACACCAGAAATCCAGTGAAGGTGATGTATTTTGCATGATTACTGTAGGCACCAAATCCTTCCCTTTGGTGACTGTAGAGCCACACTGTATCTCCTTTTTGCAGTTGCAGCATCAGGCTTTGACTCTGCAAGGCCTTCTCAGTGTCGCTGTCATCATATATCATTGCCTGGACCTCCAAGTGATTCTTCATCAGCTTCACAGAAAGGGTCTTGTGTGGCAGCTTACCAGCATTGAATGAAAAGTAGTAGGCCCCAGGCACACGACATATGAATACACCTGAACTCACGTTAAAGTCATTGCCAATGTTAACAAATTCAGTATCGAATGTTATTGGCTTGTGTTCAGGATAGCCTTTATCTATGCCCAGAATGCTCTGGGTGCGACCAACTGAGAAAGCAGACCTCTGGTCCTCTTCCTCTTCAACATCCCGCCTCCCTTCGTTGATCTCTTCCTCTTTCTTTTCTTCAGTTACGGTTCCCTCTATGTGCACTTGCTGAGGTGTATCGTGGGTGAATATTGTTGCTTGGTCCTCACTGGTCTGTTCTTTGTTTTCTTGAAATGTATATATATCTGGGTAAATCAGGTATCCACTGAACGTAGTGTAGTGCCCTGTGTTGCTATATATTGCATAACGTGGGTCACCATGGAGACGTAGCCAGACAGTGTCACCAAAGTCGAGTTGCAGCATGGCGCTCTGACTCTGGACCTTGCGTTCCTCACCACCATTGTCATCATAGATGATTGCCTGTACCTCATTCCTGTTCTTCATCAGCATCACTGACAGGTCTCGGTGTGGGAACTTCCCCACAGTGAAGGAGAAGTAGTACGCTCCAGGGATCCGGCAGCGAAATAAGCCTGTTTTTGGTTCAAAGTCACCGCCGATATTCACATAGATCTTGTCAAAGGTGACGAGCATCTTTGGCCCACCCTCCATACTAGTAGTACGAGCGACTGAAAATGCAGAGCGCAGCTCCACCGCATCAGGCATGCGTGCAAAAGCCCACACGGCCACCCCATGACACAAAGCACACCACAGCAATGACCTGGCACCTGGCAACATCACTCCTGTTGGGAAAGAAGTCAGAAACAGGATTTTTAAACACATAAATGATATGAAATAAATTGTTCAATCTCAAGTGATTCTGTTTTCTATTTTTATCTGTTTTATGGGAATGTCACCCTGAGTCAGAAAATTGAAACCATCAACTTTACTACAATGGCACAAGGACAATGTACAGCTTTCTTTCCGAATATCAGCAACAAACTCCAGGTCTGAATTTTAATCTGGTATACAGGAGATTATAGATAACCAGTAACTTCAATAACCAGTAATTCAACTGTCACAAAACAGCTTTGCAGAAATGTATGAATTCAGGGTGTACATTTAAAATTCATCAGTTTATCTCTAACGAGCGAGCCAGAGGTGACGGTGGCGAGGAAACACTCCCTGAGACGATATGATGAAGAAACCTTGAGAGGAACCACACTCAAAAGGGAACCCATTCTCATCTGGGTGACACGGGATAGTGCGATTATAAATCATTTCTTTCTATTACTATGTATGGACAAATATTGCAATTGTGTAACCAGGAAATTCATTGTAGTTTTCACATGAAGTCTATTTTGTTGAAGTTATCAACTGTTCACTGATGGAGAGTTGAGTGCAAAGCTCTTTGTGGCAATTGCACTTTATCCTGGCAGGCTTGAAGTGCATCCAGAGATTACCCAGGAACACTGTTATCAGTGCAGATATACACACCAGACCTTCTGCCGTTAAAATTTTTTTTATAAATAAATCTGCCTTGATCCTTTTGAAGACCAATTCTTTATGGCTCAATATCTTAAAATCGCAGAACTGTCAGACTCTCGATGGTCAGTACTCTAGCTAGCCAAGGATGGGACAAATGTATGAGGAAAGAAAGTGAGAGAAATGTATTAGGATCATACATTATAAATCTTTTTCTGTTTTTAATAGATGGAAAATATTTCCTCTAAATTAACCTAAAGAGTTCAGGTTATATACCCAGGATTTGCAGTTCGCCTGTGTGTTTGTATTCTGTTAATAACAACCATTATTGGAGCAAGTGCCAACGGGAGGTAAGATCAAAACACGGTATATTACTGCCTTTGGTGACTGTTGTACTACAAGAATACTAATAGCAGGCTTCGCCCTTCTTCCCTTGCCTGCTGAAAGGAGTTTAATGAGATACTAGCTGGATCACAGTAATCGATGGTAACAGAAGCTGTCTCAACACCATCGCATAATGTGTTTTTATCTCAGATGTGTAATCATTTTAAAGAGAACAATATTTTAAAAGTGTTTAGTTTTTTTTTTTTTTTCTCCCATCATGGTGTCGAGACATCACAGTAGCCTAGCCGTCAGAGAAATCAGGGTCTTTCTAAAATAGCACAAAATCTGTTATATAAATTTACCACTGGATTTGTTGCCACTTAAATGTGTGCATGTAAGTGTCACCTGAGTCTCTGTTGTAATCAGAGAAGCGTTTAATATTGCCACAGCTTCAGTCAGCCACGACACGACACGACACAAGAACTGCTTCCTGCCAGCTGAAAGCATGCACAAATAATTATGAATATTAATGGGAATCGGGTTCTTATAATGAGATCTCCCGAGATTCCAGAAAAGTAAGGGGGAGTTGGAGGATGTCACAATAATGATGTGGTTTTTAAAATCAGGTTTTTAATCTAAATGAACAAAATACATAACTGAGATGTTGCGTGTATGTGAGAATCTGAATACATTCTGTAGCCAAATGTACATCCACACTTGACCATCACACCCATATGTAGGCCTTCCCCAAACTGTTGCTACAAAGTTGGAAGCAATTGTATAGGATGCCTTTGTATGCTTTAGCATTACCATTTCCCCTTCACTGAAACTTAGGAGTCCAAACTAGTTCCAGCATGACAATGCCCCTGTGCACACAGCGAGCTCCATGAAGACTTGGTTTGCCGAGTGTGCTATGGAAGAACTTGAGTGTCCTGCACAGAGCCCTGACCTCAACCCTGCTGAACATTTTTGGGATGAATTGGAACGCTGACAGCAACCCAGACCTCCTCGAATAACATCAGTGCGTGATCTTACAAATACTCTTGTTGATGAATGAGCACATCCCCAAAGCCACATTCTTGGAAAGCCTTCCCAGAAGAATGGAGGTTAATATAACAGCAAATCAGGACTAAATCTGGAATGTTCAAAAAGCACATATAGGTGTGATTGTCAGTTATCCACATACTTTTTGCCATGCACTGTATACCTCTTTCCACCACAAGATGTTTAGTTTCTCTGGTCAGACCTGTCTGGCTATATGTGTATGTTCAAGTCAAGGTCAAATACTGAATCATTCAGTGTGTGGACTGTAGTAATGGGGATTCCAGCTCTTTTTAGTGAGACATTTAGCTAAGCTCAACATAAGAGCTGACACTTTCAACTCCCAAAGACTAGCTGCCATTGTTTTATGCAACTCAGATTGTTATAGTATCTCACAAAAGTGAGTACACCCCTCACATTTAAAATGTATATATATTTGATTATATCTTTTCATGTGACAACACTGAAGAAATGACACTTTGCTACAATGTAAATTTGCTGTCCCCTCAAAATAACTCAACACACAGACATTAATGTCTAAACCGCTGGCAACAAATGCGAGTACACCCCTAAGTGAAAATGTCCAAATTGGGCCCAAAGGGTCAATATTTTGTGTGGCCACCATTATTTCGCAGCATTCGTGCAGCCCCAGACCATGACTCTCCCACCACCATGCTTGACTGTAGGCAAGAGACACTTGTCTTTGTACTCCTCACCTGGCTGCCGCCACACATGTTTGACACCATCTGAACCAAATAAGTTTATCAGACCACAGGACATGGTTCCAGTAATCCATGTCCTTCGTCTGCTTCTCTTCAGCAAACTGTTTGCGGTCTTTCTTGTGCATCATCTTTAGAAGACGCTTTCTTCTGGGACGACAGACATGCAGACCAATTTGATGCAGTGTGCGGCGTATGGTCTGAGCACTGACAGGCTGACCCCCCACCCCTTTAACCTCTGCAGCAATGCTGGTAGCACTCATACGTCTATTTCCCAAAGACAACCTCTGGATATGACGCTGAGCACGAGCACTCAACTTCTTTGGTGGACCGTGGCGAGACCTGTTCTGAGTGGAACCTGTCCTGTTAAACCGCTGTATGGTCTTGGCCACCGTCCTGCAGCTCAGTGTCAGGGTCTTGGCAATCTTCTTATACCCTAGGCCATCTTTATGTAGAGCAACAATTCTTTTTTTCAGATCCTCAGAGAGTTCTTTGCCATGAGGTGCCATGTTGAACTTCCAGTGACCAGTATGAGGGAGTGTGAGAGCGATAACACCAAATTTAACACACCTGCTCCCCATTCACACCCGAGACCTTGTAACACTAACAAGTCACATGACACCGGGGAGAGAAAATGGCTAATAGGGCCCAATTTGGACATTTTCACTTAGGGGTGTACTCACTTTTGTTTCCAGCGGTTTAGACATTAATGGCTGTGTGTTGAGTTATTTTGAGGGACAGTAACTGTACACTGTTACACAAGCTGTACACTCACTACTTTACATTGTAGCAAAGTGTCATTTCTTCAGTGTTGTCATATGAAAAGATATCATCAAATATTTACACAAATGTGAGGGGTGTACTTACTTTTGTGAGATACTGTATGAAAATCGTATTCTAACGTCTGATAAAATAAACAACATTAACAATAATAACAAAAACAAATTTCATGTTTTAAAATAATCAAAATGAGTTAATTAAATTGTTAAAATCACAACGCACTACAAATTTGCACGGACCGATACAGTAAGCACAATGTCATCGGGCCTGCTCTGTCTGTACTTTTAAAAAAAAAAAAGGAAGAAGCATTTTCATTCATCCAGATAACTGATACTTAGCCTTAGACTACATACAATACATCAACAAGCAACGGTGCACTCATCCATACCAGTCACTCTGCCTCATACACACAGCTTATATTCAAACAAATGAATCACCATTCAAAATAACATACAGCCCAGACACTGAAAAAGGTTTCCATAGAAACATTGTTACACGGTAAGAGTAACAGTATTGCTTACAGCAACAACAACAACAACAAAAACCCCCCACATCTCGGTGTTCACAATGGCACTCGTGGACTGCTCTTTCTGCTGAATACAAAACGCCCCCCTTTCACGCTAACATGGATTCATTTTTCAAAAGGTGAATCCAGCGGCATGTCCAGGCTCTCTACTGAAGCGCAAAGTAGGGAATTAAATGAGATAGTGGAGAGAATATATAGGCAGAGGGGGGGGAAAAAGTGAACCATTTCCACCTGGGCTGGGTTTTGATGAGAAAAAAAAATAATAAATCAATCGAGTCTGAAATAGCTCAATAGCTCGGCTAAAACCAGTTCATTCAAAAAAGAATTTAAAGTGTGTCTTTTGGTTTCAGGCAATTGAGCACTGCGAGTCGAGTTAACACAGTTTCGCTCTGACGCCTTGCTTTACGGTTATATCAATTATGTTAAGAGTACGATTACTGATAAAATAATTGACAAAACATGTCTACACACCTGCGGTAATTTAATAAAGACCTCTCTACAGAACATTGTGTGTGTGTGTGTGTGTGTGTGTGTGTGTGTAGGCTTGTGGGGGGATGGAGGTTTACAAAAGGTCTCTGTACTGAGAGCACTGCACCAATGTCTAAGGCTCCTATTTCTCTCTTTCTTTCTCTGTCATGTATATACAATGGACTGTCTATCACATACATGTCTGGCTATTCTTATGAGGACCTTCGATTGATATGGAAATACTAGATTTACATCTAAACCATATAGAGACATTTAGCACGCACACACACACACACACACGCACACACACACACACACACACACACCCCACCTGCTTTGTTTAACTCTCTTTTTCCTACCTCTCTTTATCTCTTCTTTCATTTATCTTTTTTTTTTTATCTCCCTCTTTGAATCTCTCTATAATTCTTTCAGCACTTTTTTTTTTTTTTTTTTTGCATGGAGCTTCTCAGTAGTGCTCTTTCTGCTTTCGTCTGCTTCTGTGCTGCAAAATTCATCCCTGTGTCTTGGTAGCGTTTTTGGGAAAAGTCACCTCACTACTTGCCTGTGTGATGATGTTTGAATACAATTTAAATAACGCATCCGATTTTAGCAGTACTAAAGCAGAGGTTTTATTTCCCTTTGAAGAATTCAAAACTGTCCCCTTTTCACAAATTGTCCGCCACCTCTCACGATCCCACAGTAATAATGTGCTCAGAAAAAAAAAAGTGTTCAGTATAATTCTTTATACTGGCTGCAAACCGACGTTACGCCGATGCAGTGCATTAACGTAATGACCATGCGCAAGGATAAGAGAGAGAGGAAGATGCACTTGGTTTGGGCACAAAATACACGCTCGCACATAATATTTTGCTTTCTATAGAGTTGTATAAGCTGTAGATATAGACAATATACTTTCTCTGTGTATGTTCATTAGATTGCTAAAGTGTTGGGGTGGTTAACATGAACATTCGATGAACGCGTGTCAGTGAAAATAACGCGTGCATGTCAGAGAAAGTAAGCAGTAGACACGTCTCATTTTACGATTTGGAGGACTGGAAGAAAAGATTATAGGAGGGGAAGGCATATAAGATTTTTACATGGCACTAGCAAAATCTTGCTCCTGACTTGCTGCTGAAAAAAAAAAAACATTTGCAAGATACATGAACACGCACACAGGTGAACAAGCCTAATGTTGAGAGAAAGGTGAAAAAAATTGAGTTCCCATGACAACAGTTCACTGTGTCTGGGACTGTCTGGTGATAAGTCATATGCCACTAGGGTAGATGAAATATATAAGTCCAGGGAATACCACAAGTTCTGCGACATCCACAGAAATAAGTGCAAGTCCACGAACATAAAAGGACAGAGAGACAGAGAGAGAGAGAGAGAGAGAGATATTTACAAGGACAAAGAAGGACAGAGGAAGACAGGTGCACAGAGCTGTACATACAAACAGGTGACAAATTGAAGTAAAAAACAAAAACAACAACAACAGCGACTTAAAGTGTCTTTAGTAAAGTGTTTGGTCACTGTGAGCCACCAAAAGATGCACATTGGCACAGATTCTACAAGTCTCCATAGCTGTATTGGAGTGATGAAAAATATTCTTCCAAATATATTCCGCCGGTTGGTGTTTTGACGAGAGTGGTGGAGAGTGCTAACACATTGCTCCAAAATCTCCAGATGAAGGTGATCAGTCAGATTAACCCATTCAATTGATTTGCAGTGATTCCTAATTCTAAGGGTACAAGTGGACCCAAACTATACCTCGGACAAAAATGCGTCAGACAATATAACAGAGCCACTGAACCAAACCCAATTTCCAACCTTACGTACTGACGCCTTCCACAGAGATCATTGTTCCAACTGAAACACAGCCAGCTGAACAGTGACTGGAGATTCCGCCGTGACCTATGCCCCAATAATTAACCATCTTTCACAGTCACTTTCACAGATATTTTCCTCTTGCCATCTTGTTCCAAAATCAAGGTCAACTGGGCCTTCTCAGCATCTTCATACATGCCACAGAGTATGGATGTTAATTGTTTAATTGTTTAATAGTATAAATGCCTAAACGAGTCTCTACTTATGTCTCTCCACTCGTTTATTCAGGATTGTCCTTTCATTCATTAGGTGTTAGCAAATAGAGACAAACAGAAACTGAATCTCGGTCTAAGACAGGGATAGAGTCGGGGTCTTAAACAGAGACTAGGCACGAGGCAAGAGGTTGTGACCAGCAGGGGCGGCTCTGATATTTCTTACCGTAGGGAAAACGCATGCGCAGGGTATAGCCCAGCTGAGGCTTGCAGAAAAAAAAAGCAACCACATAGATAACACAACCATTGTTTGAGACTGCGAAATCGAGATAAATAAAGCCAGTAGATCCAGGACTTCAATAAAACTGCAGCGCAGGTTTCTGAAAGAGCGATACCTACAGCATATCTTTGCCTGCCAATTCTGTTTTTATGCAAATGCTTATACATTCATCATGAAATCAGATGGCATACATTACATAGAATTACTAAGGCACATTGTTATTACACGCATAACAGTATTATTTGAGGGGGGGAAGCTCAAATGCATTGATGTGTACTGCATTTTAAAGGGATTTTTGACAGCTAATTAGATGTTGAATTTGTTTACTCCCTGCTTGCTGCTAATGCTGTGTTATCTGAGCCTTCTGCAGATTTGCTCATGAAATGCATAACAGAGTGTACCATTCATCAACATTTCGTCATTAGCACAAAGGGCCAACGGCTTCATTCTTTTGACTCACAAATAGTTTTATTGTTACTCTTTCCCACAGATTTTAGGCTTTGTGTTTTCACTGTGATCATAGATTTTGTTCGGGGGCGAGAACAAGATTAGTAATGACATATTCTCAAACAATATTAAGTCAAGAGACGACTTGAATTTTTAGAGTAACCCTATAATAGGCTTTTAATAAATTTCAGCCTGTTTTGTAGCATTTTACCTTTGTTCAAGTGTGTTCAATATACAGTATGTGTGTTACCTGTGTGTGCACAGAAGAGCTAATATCATTAACCAAGGTTGCCAGATTTCAATAAAATGTCCAGGCTAACAACAACTCAAAAACCACATAAAGATATGAAACCAGCCCAAAAAAATTCAGACAAATGTTTCTTCTTTTACGCAACCTTTGCTTTGGAAACAAGGTCAATGTGGTGCACATGCATGTCTGGTGTACGGACATTATCCATGCCATAATCCCCCTTTCCATCTGCCAATCTTTGCAATATATCTTATAATAATATAATATATAATATAACCCTAACCCTAACTCATACACATCATAGACACAGTCTGCACACACACACACACATACACACACACACACACACACTTAGTGTGTTCCTTAATGGCCTTTGGAAGATTAATAGTTCTAAATGTCTAAAAAGGTTCTGCTTGGAACGAATTCTGAAGTATTTGATGTAAGGTTCTACACAGGTCCAGTGCCACCAACCATTAAGTGTTGTATGATGTATGGTGATATACCTAAATATTAGATATAGGCTAAATATTGCATCATAAGGCTTTTAATTTTAAAGAAGATTATTAATATGCATGAGCAGTCCATGGTATAAGAGGGAGATAACTGTGGTTATGACATTTTCTGATTCATGTACACTTTTTCATTTTCTTGTGGCTCTATAATTTGAATGTGCTCTACCAATTACTCGATGAACCCTGGCAAGCTTACCCTCTGCATGTTTGTTTATTTCCTGACAAGCGGTAGGGAAATAGATCTGCAGATGATGTAAGGTGATACATCTACTAACACTGTTTGATTTATCGGCTGATGGATGCCTAATGGTTTCAGATCAGCACTACTGTGCTGTTGCCTCTTCCCTGTTGCCAAGAAACACAACAACTTTTGGAGTGCCTCACGAGGGACAAATATTGTGCTCTTTCTAACTACACAGTACCACTTAAAAAGCTTGTCATCATTTAAACTGTCCAAAAAAATAAGTCTCTGTTCCTGTGTCTCTGTTAAGCATCTAACTTGTAAAGATTTATGGAGCTCTGAGCACTCATTGGGACACTTGGTAACTTGCTGTTATTCTGTTAGTGTAGGACTTATCTGCTCTGAGAGGGTAAATATATAGACTCAGGATTGATGATGGACACTAGGGAAGTATCATAGGCTGAAACTGAGATGGGGAAGGGTGAGTGACTGATGCTGGCTCTGAGGAAGGCACAGAACGCTGGACAGGATACTGGTCATGGGCCTGACACCGAGAGAGATGCAAAGGATAGTTTTGTGCTTTGTCAGAACAATCAGAGAATCTGGAACAATTGTACATTCTTAGCTGTTAGCTGGCTTGAGGAGAGAAGGGTATTGTTTGGATGGTGGTTCAGCTCTGATGGATCCAATGTCTTTGTCAAAAAATAAAACATGTTTTTGCAAAAAAACAACAACAAAAAAACTATCCAATGAGCAGCAAATTTGCAGGCAGAAACATCTTTGGTCAGACTGGTTTGCGCTGATAGGAAGACTACTGTAACTAAAATACGCACTCTTTACAACCTTAGAGAGAAAAAAATGCTTGAACCTTGATGTGGATGGGTTACAACCGCAGAGAACATCAAAGTACACTGCTGTCAGAAAACAAAAGGAATCTGAGGCTACAGGGCGCACAGGCTGATCGAAATGGGACAACTGAAAACCGGAAAATCATTGCCTGTTTTGTTTTTCTTCAATATTCAACTGTCTAATTAATCCCAAACGTGATCAGTGGGGTTTAGATCACGGCTCTGTGCAGAGGCACTAGAGTTCTTCCACTCCAACCGTGGCAAACTTTCAGGCGCAAAAGACTTCACGGAGCTCGCTTTGTGCACAGGTGCGTTGTCATGCTGGAACAGGTTCAGGCCTCTTTAGTCCAGTGAAGGGAAATTGTAATGCTACAGCGTACGAAGACATCCGGTACAATTGCATGCTTCCATCTGTGTGGCAACAGTTTGGGGAAGAACCACATATGGGTGTAATTGTTATATAATGTAGGAAGGCACCATCCACACACTCATTCACAACTAGGGGCAATTTAGTGTTGCCAGTTCAGCTACCAGCATGTTTTTGAGAGGTCGGAAGAAACCAGAGAACCCAGATGAAACCCACACAGACACCGTGAGAACGTGCACAAAAACCCTGAGCAGTGACAGCAGATCTACATATTTTTAAAGATGGCATATTTTATCTTTAAACAGGTATTAAACATATTATTTAGCTCTAACTAATTGGGCTGGGTGATATTTAAATATAATTAGTATGATATTCCTTTGTTAAAAAAAAACAAAGTGACTGTATTACATTGTCTGTTTACAGCATGACAGCTGCTCAGAGTATAAAGCACTGTTAATAAGCTACTTTGGTCGAAACGTGGCTTAAATACCATCCAGTCTTTGTGGTGAAAATACCCAGCCTGAACAAAGAGCAGAAAAGATGAAGCAATATATGGAAGTACATGCCTGAATTATTTTTTGTTTCGTTGTATTTTAATAGTTTCATAGCCGACCTCTCGCATTTTTTGAATCCTATGAAATCACCGTGTAATCGCCATTTTTTTGTAGCTGATTTTGTAAACGGTTTTCGCGTAATAGACTCCTATTTCACATAAGTCTAAAACTGATATCTGATAACGGATATTCACAATATCTGATTACATTGTCCAATCTCTCAGACTTTACTTATTCTAGACAAGATGTCATTATTGTGCCATGTGCCTGTAATATAGTGTTATGCAGTTAAAAAAGGCATTTGCTTTTCTTTTTCTTTCGCTATAAACGGGTCGTCATTATTGTGTCGTTTGTCACAGAGTGTTTATGAACTTGAAAATGTGTTGTCATTATCACTTTAGCGATGGAAAATATGTCATTATGGTGTCATGTATATATCGAAGATGGGTACAGTTTAAAAGGTTGCTTTATGTTTACCTATCATTATTATTTAAACATGGGTTGTTTACTTAGAGTCATTAATCAGGTATGTCCGTTTAGCACCTATACCAGATTACACAATAAATCCCTTTGAATCTCATTAAGATACTCATAAAGTACAGTATTTTAGGGCAATCTACATTAGCATGAGGGTGTTGTATTATACACAAACTGTTTCAAAAAATCTGCCAATCTTTACAATACTTTTTCATAGAGTGATTTTCACGATGTGACATAAGACGTTATATCGCCAGTGTTATGACTGTTGTCATAATTTACAAGCATGACAGCATTTAACATGCAGCATGACAGGTGTATGGTTGCTTCTGTGTCATGCCACTGGGTTCAAGTCAAATGTTACCCTGTTTTATTTTGGTGAGTTATAATGGCGTAACAACTCAGGCGTGAGAAGGTTTATTATAAAAAGTTTTTAATCAGGAACCAGAACTGTCCAAGGGCAATATAAAAAAAAAATCCACAATAACCAGAGATCAGCAGGGCAAATCTAAAGAATAGTCAAGAGCTAGGCAAGGGTCAAAACATGATGGCGAACATGACAAGAAGCAGCTCAGGACTCGTATAGTAAAGGGATATAAGTAATGGGAATGAATAGTCGTGACAAATGAATGTAATTTTGGAAAATGTGCAGGGGAAGTGGTTGTACAGTCCTGTGTTAAATATGCGTTCTGAAATTGGCTGAACTTCTGTTGGTTTTACAAGCTGCTCTAGTGGTAGATTCAGGCTATCCGTCATTCGGGGTAGATGTCACACTGTCTGTCATCTGTGACAGCTTTAATGACTCATTGTGAAGGGACACAACTGCTCCTACGCTGCTGCTACACCGTTATGGCGGTCAAGGTGATGTTGAAAACATAACTCTGAAAACAAGCCTCCAGAAATGTTACTGTACAGCTGAGTGTTGATTCTTTATTTGTTTTCAAATTCACTCATTCACACAACCAGTCCTTGTTTACAGCAAACTTATTTTGCTGTATTGCTTAACATTAAAAAAAAAAGCACAAGACTATATCCCACTATATCAGGAAATCCTTTGACACGATCCAATAAGCACTCACATTTGACCTTATGCAGTATACTCTCAATAGTAGAGACAGACAGCATGGCTTGGCTCATTCCAGTCACTACGCAGCTTAGCAGTCAGATATCTGGAGATAGTTATTAGTGTCTCCGGCCAAGCCGATTTGCATCCAAAACAGATATTGCTGTGGTATGACAAGTAATAGACTCAATGGGGCAAACAAATGAAAACCAGCGCATTGTGCTGCCATACAACATCTTCCCAGCCTGGATCTCTCTAAACCAATGACAGCTGTGCATTTCCAGAGGGAATGTGTTTTTTTTTAAGGAGAATGAACTGCTCAGGTTCACAAAGATAACCAAGTAGAAGCCTTGAATGCACTGTTGGTCATATAATCATTCAACCAATTGACAAACAATAAAGCCCACCTCAACAGTTACATTTTTGTTTTTTTTAGAACGACTAGTTAAATCAAATTGACTTCATGCATCTCACCATAAATGAATACAGCACCATCACGAGACCATTGAGCACCATTCATAAATAATACATCTTATTATAACTGTACGTAAATCAGCACGTTGGTCATTGTGTATTGTACAAAGCAGACCATTCAATAAACTATAAATACAGTCAATTATATATATATATATATATATATATATATATATATATATATATATATATATATATATATATAAAATAAATTAACCACTATTTAGATACAATCAATTTTGTTAACTGCAGTGTATGTGCCCTTATTTAAAAAAAAAAAAAAAAAAGACTGTGGCAACATAATCAAGCCACAAGTGTGTTTGAGCTAGAAAAATGGAGCCATTAAAGTCATTCACACACATTCACTTAGCGACCCACCCAACCACACATTTTCAATTCAGCTATTCATTTTCCAGTGCAATATCCTCTCTAATGGTTTTTCTATTTCCTCTTTTTTCTCAAATTTTTCCCTTAACATTAGTCTAATAATGTATTAGGTATATAACTATTTTGTACTTTGAATGACCCAAATATTGGAAAGTAATACATAACAACTGCTCCTCATCTGTAGCGGGCAACGCAGTTAATACCGCACGGACTCTATCTACACTGTATGAAGGTTGGATTTACAGAACAAGAAAACAAAAAAGCAGAGTAGAGTAGAAAAGCAGAATGAGAAACAGATCACATACACTTATCCTTTTCTGCCTCCAGCTCCACTTCCTCATGTAGATCGATGTATACTAAACACACATGTAACGTGATTATAAACCAAAGACACATTTCTTTATGTAAAAGATGCAACACAATATAAAGGCACGCGTGAATAGAAATCCCTCGTATTTATCTGCCGTTTAAAAATAGCATGAGTCCTTTGAGAGCTGGCAGTCTCACACTGTCTCATCTTTCCTGCATACACACACACACACACACACACACACACACACACCTGTGAGCTAAGTAGGCTTCTTTGTGGTGTTTATGTCAATTTTATTGTCTTGCCTGAGGGATAGAACAGATCAGAGTGTACTGCTCTTGTTAATATCACCCTTATACATGCTGTGTGTGTGTGTGTGTGTTTAAATCCCCTTCATTACAAAGCCCAGGTTCACCTCGTGCTTCAATCCAGTTTTTAATATAGTACTTAATACGGATAACAAAGTACTGCACATGAGAGAGACTGTGAGCAAGGAAGGGAGATGTTCAGATAAAGAAGCAGAGATCACGTGGCATGCAGAAATATATAAACAGGTCTGTCATCGTATAGCTGTTTGAGATTCTAATCAGCTTCACAGTTGGAATGAAACATGCTAAGAAGAACACATGAACAGGTAACTGCTTTGATGGTATGTTTATGCAGACGTGAAAGATGCACACCATGCTGTGATCCACATCGCATCAGATCAGAAAAAATACAGATACACTGATTCACAAATACATGATGAGATGGATTCACGGATACACTGATAGAGAGATTATATTCTTTGTTTTTTATTTTTTAATTTTTATGCTCACCACTGAGTTGTAGGTAGAAGGAGGTTTACATAAAGTTAGTCGTATTGTGTGTTGTCCTTCTCTTTCTCTCCTTCTCTCTCTTCCCTTCTCTGCGTGTTTGTTCTCAACCTGCTGCTGATGTCTGGCAAACTGCAGGCATAGCACACACTCACACACACACACACTCACACACACACACACACACACGCACACATAAGCACTGAGAGTCATACATTCATTGGAGGATCTAAGAGAAATCGGGGGCTACGAGCCGATCGGGGGACTCTGGAGAGGACGAACAAAAGAAATGACCATCTGGGGTGACATCAGGGGGAGAACGCGTATGTGTAAAGAGGCACATGTTAAGAATCAGTTCATCTTTTCTCAAGCAGATATGCATCTGAAGAGAATTGATAGATTAGAATGAGCAAGAATGAGCATGGACACGTTTGCGAGTGCATCTTACATTCTGAAAGCTGATAGTCAGCATTCGCAGAAAATATAATGCTGACATTGTGTATGGTACACTGTTATATGTATATACTTTATATTTAAACGGATTCATGTGGTTTTCACTAATGGCATTCCACAAAGCAACCTACACATCCCTCATTCATTTCCAAACTCTCAAACTCATTTGTATTCGTTCTAGGAATAGATGAAACTGTATCCTCATTCATACCTGGCCATGGCATGGATCTTGCACACGCAGTTACGCGTATAGCCAAATGCATCCCCGGTTGGCCAGAGAGAAACTGTATTCTCATTCAAATGCAAATCAGCGCATCACATTCGAACCGTCTTCTAGTGATCCGTTATGTTTTTCTTGCTTTATGAAAATGATGGTCGTTGCATCAAAAATAATGATTTTTTTTTTGGGTACTGTTTTTAATCTTGGTAAGCACCAGCATCAGCATTCACCTGGGAGCTGTGTCATCTATTGCTATGGGCTTTGATGCATTCACAACTGTATAATGTGCCTAAAATGTATTTTAGGCACATTATATTTACTGTTTTGGTTTTTTTTTGCTGACAATCTTCATCTGCATATAATACCGAGGCATGACATGGTCAGATATAACCAGTGCACTATTGGTTTATTTTTATTTTTTTCATCACAAGAAATATGACAGCTTTACACCTCTTCACACTATTCAGTCATTCCCAACCCCTGAGGAGAAAGATATTAAAGAGGCAAGCTCGATAAGTGCACTTCAATTCACAGTTCCAGTTGCCTGACGTTATACTAATATCCATCCATTACTATATGATATCAATCTCTCTCTCTCTCTCTCTCTCTCTCTCTCTCTCTCTCTCTTCCACTTATGGAATATAAAATCACTGTTCTTTATGTAGAGTAAGATCAAAGAGTTTTTATTATAGGGTTACCGCAGGTTTTACTGGAATATTCCACTGTACATGTCAGTGACATATTGTGAGGGAAATGAATAATATATTGACATAAAATAGTATAAATTAGCTATGTTCAATTTGTGACAATTTCCTCAATTATATTGAAACAGGCAGTTTACAAACATATGCATTATAGTTTTGACATTCATATTCACTCAGCTGTAATCTGCAGGTTTAAGCAGGTGTATTTTAGCATGTTGTGATTGGGTAGCAATCTCTGTTTCTCTTTCTCATGTGGTCTAGTATATTCACCTTCAGTTCTCAGACATTTGGACAGTGTGTCGGTTTTGCTCCTGAAGTCAGCATAAAACGTATAACATTTTGGAAAATGATGCTGAAATGAATGGCTCAGCAGCCTGTCTGACATCTTGAGAGAGAATTGAATTCATCCAAACTTATATGACCTTCATCAACAAATCTCATGGTGAAAAGCTCTTGTGCTCTGCTTGCATTTCATTGGTTTTTCAGTCTCCAATATGGGAAGACACGGGCATGTTCTGTGTGAAACCTAATCCGTTGAATCTCCCTCACACTGCATGTCCCCAGCCACAGTCTGAGATTCAGTGACAGAGTGAAATGAGATGCTTTTGCAATAAATCTCTGTGCTTAGGAATTCAAAAGGCTTTTTTTTTCCACTGAGCTGCTTTAATCTTAATTCCCCTCAAGGGTAAGACATTATCCACGGACAGGTGTCTCAGCGGTGATATCCCTGTTACTGCAACTATTGACAGAGCTCATCATTTTTTTTTTTAACAGATTCCAAGTTCAGTTTGAACATCTTCCATTTTTAGCTGTTTATGTAAATATATTCAGCTGTAACACATAAATAATCTCATAATGACTATACTGAGAACACTCTGTGCATCCAGATTGAAGAACTGAAGAGCTACATATCAAAAACCTGACTGCTAATAAATAACTGGATTGGATTGTGCTGCTCCGATTATTCTCATGTCAAATTGAATATAATTTATTAGGCAAGAAACAACAGATCCTAGATTTCATTATTCCATTGTGCTGTGCTTGCATTGTGCCTCAGCAAATATTATAATTGAAGTATTGATGAATTTTTTTTTTAATGGGGAAAGAGGAGTGGGATGATAATAAACAGATTAGCACTCGCAAAACATTTTATACCGTCTTATATTTATAGGTCGATAAAAAAAGGCCAAATCGAATGTTCATATGCCTTTCATGACGTATTGTATTTGTTGTGTTGTGTTTGTGTGCATGGTAGTGGGTAGGCATAAGCGTGGCTATTTTTAGATCATTTGTTTGCCTGATCACACACACACACACACACACACACAACACACACACACACACACACACACAGCCTTACATACAAAACCACAACCGCCCACCCCTAATAAGGTTATATAAGCCATCTAATTCAGAAAGTCCATTCTACCTAATTTTTCCCTCCTTTAAATCCACCTAAACAGACACCAGTCCATTTAAATGCAAAAACTCATACAAGAAAAAGAACATGAAAAAAAGTACAAAGAGTAAAACATCAAAATATATCTGTTATAAGTAATCATCGGCCAAATGCTCTTAAAAAATGTTCTTTAAAAAAAAAATATATATTTTTTTAAACAAATCCTCAGAAAGGAATGACAAATTTTTTTTTTGATTATGGCAAGGTGCAAAACTGTTGCTGGTTAGCTGTTGGCATGGAATTAAAGCAGAGTTTAGCTCCTTAGTAACGACAGCATAACTGTGACATATGTCTGGCAGCCTAGCCAGAAGCTAACTGAACCACATGAAATCAGAAGTGCATGCAATTTCATGCTCAGCTCCTGACAAGCTGCTGTGGGACATTATGTGACAAAGTTGCAACCTTGAGACATCTGTGACAAATTGACACATTTGTGTGTGTGTGTGTGTGTGTGTGTGTGTGTGTGTGTGTGTGTGTGTGTGTGTGTGTGTACCACTGCATACCTGCAGGTTGCAGTTATAAGAGTAGAGTATACAGTGGTAAGGGTGAATAGATTTAGGAGGAGGAGAAGCAGACAAAGACCCCCACAACCCCTCCCATCCAAGATCATGTTTTATCATTGTACTGCAGTGGTGTAGCCAGGAATTTGAGTATATACTAAATAACACTGTGCGATCTGTAGTAGATAGTAGAAGCAGTGATGGCACAGATTTCGCATGTAATCATTTAAGGCAGGATCTACCACCTTGCCATGTGAGTACCATTATCATAAAATACCTTTATGAAAGTTCTACTGAAAATGACTAAAATAAGATTCTAGTAAATCAGGAAAATCACATTTTATCTTGCAACATCAGATCTACATTTGTTTACCCCCTTCTTGAGGAGACCTACTTCACCAGATATTCCTAGATATTCCTGAGATCAGTGTAGCTTGCTGGCTTTCCAACAGAAATGCGAATAAGGCACGCTTCTGATTGGTTAATCCTGCATCTTAGCATAGGATCTGATAGCTAATAACTAATTGTGATTAAACAAACTAACTGGATGCATGCGCTTGATGTTAGTGTTTAAAAATGGAACTGTAATGATGACTTCACGGATCTATTATGAACAACCATATATTTGCACAAAAATGTGCTATTTAACATGTATTTATTCATCTGCACTATATGTGTGTTATGTTAATCACCCATGATTGAACATTTAGTATAATCTATACTATAATATTAATAACATGATAATTCAGAGGAAATTCAAACCTGAACATTTAAAGTTTATTGTGATTTTTTTTTTTAATTGGTCACTTTTACATTTACATTTATAATTTATTCAATTACCGGACGCTTTTATCCAAAGCAACTTACAAGTTCTAGAGAAGCAAAGTGCGCAGAGTAGAGGTGTAAGAGCCAGAGTAAGTTTTTTTTTCTTCTTATAAATAATGTGGGATTGGCATTTTATGGGTTAGTTAGGTGTTCATGGAAGAGGTGGGTCTTTAGCTGTTTTTTGAAGATAGTGACAGATTCTGTGGTCCGGCTTGAGGTTGGAAGTTCATTCCACCACTGACGGACAGTTAGTGTGAAGGTTCTGGAAAGGGACCTTGAGCTGCACAGAGTAGGCACTACTAAGCGTTGGTCGTTAATCGATCACAGATTGCGTGAGGGAACGTAAGCCTCAAGAAGAGTGTTGAGGTAGGAGGGTGCTGTTTAGGACATGGTCTTGTATGTGAGCATCAAGACACGGGTGGCTACAGGAACCCATTGGAGGGAGATGAAGATGGATGTGACATGTGTCCTTTTGGGTTGCTGCATTCTGAATCATCTGAAGGAGCTTGATGGAGCTGGCTGGGAGAAATTATTTCTAATATCACTATCCAGTGTCACCCAGATGAGGATGGGTTCCCTTTTGAGTCTAGATCCTTTCAAGGTTTCTTCCTCATGTTGTCTCAGGAATTTTTTTCTTCTTGCCACTGTTGTTTCTGGTTTGCAAAGGAGCTGGCTGAGATTCCCAAGAGTAGTACATTGTAGTAGTCCAGTTTTGAGATGACAAGGGCCTGGACTGACATGAGCTACAATTTATTTAGTGCCATAATATGGAGAACAATTCGATTCCGACTCTGTTCGATTCTATTAACTGGGAATGACTATCTTAGCAAACAGGTACTGAAGAGCGTACATTTTACGCCAAATAAAATTCAAAATCTGAGGGAACTCTACAAGTTCAACTGACATACACATTGCATAATATTCTCAGATTCAAAATACCAAAACATTTGCTTGTATTTTCTGATTTGTAAGTCACTTTGGATAAAAGCATCTGCTAAATGAATAAACGTAATGTAATGTAAAATTAAACAAATAACCAATTCCAGCTATACGCTTTCACAATTTGTCCTCCTAAAAGACGCGGGAACGACCTTAAAACCAATGACGGTTTCGGGCTCAGTGTACCAAAACCAAGTTTGAAGGCCTGAAAGTGAAGTCCTGCTCTGATACTCTTTCGGATAAACTGCCATCTGGCACAGAGAAAAGGATGGAGAGGGAGGGAGAGAAGGAGCAAAAGAGCAAGCTTGAGAGAAGGAGGGTGTGGTGCCAAGCCCGGGGGAGATCTCAAATCCATTCTCACCTCCCAATGAGCACGGAGACAGATGGGGGAGAGGACGGGATGCAGAATCCAACAATCTGGCAAACAGGGTTGTTCAGAAAGCAATGACCATTGAAGCGGTGAAGAGGAAGACAGAATTGCCATTCGCTGAATAGAAGTGAGGAAAGACTGTGTGACTATATCTGCTATAAAGTGGAAAGGTGTAAATAGGTTACATCACTCAAAATGAAGTATATGTGTGTGGCGTAAAAAAAAAGAAAAAAAAAGAAAATGACTTTTTGTTGGTCATCACAATGACAAGGTAAGATTAAAGTAATGATTTTAAGGAGATTTTTGACGGTCCTACTGAACACACAATTGTTCAAAAAGAAATTTCATTCTTGATACGGCGCAAAAGGTTAGTGCAGTGAGACTTTATCCCAGCACACAATAGCTGCAGAGTATATTTCAAGTTAAAAGATTTTTTTTTTCTTACTACAGGTTTTGCTACAGATATATATCATGATGGTATCAGTGCATCATTTGCAGGGGGATGTCATCCTGATGATAGAATCAGACTAGAGGATTCTCCGCTTCCTTATTTCCTATTTTTCCTCGTGGGCTGTATGTGGGCTGTTGCTAAGAAACTGACTGTCTACCACATAGAATCTCACACGTTCTCAGTGCACTTCAGTTTCACACCTTCTTCCTGGAGAAAAACACCCATATGCACATTCCCTTATATCTTAGGATGTCCTCCCCGAAGAGCAAAATACAAACCTCAAACGAACAAAAGAAAAAGCTACCCAGTGTACAATATGTATCGTTGTCAGTTCCTTTTTTATTATTTTGCTATTCTCAGAATGTTATTGGCACAAAATTAATTGCATAACATTACATCATTGAAATATTACATGACTCACTACATGCAAAATTACACATTCTCTTTTAGCAATATAGCGACGGTAATAATCACAAATAAATATCTAAACACTAAGTAACATTTTTAGAAATATATTAGAAATACTACTTCCTTGATTTGCAAACCAGAAGTGACAGTGGTAGGAAAATACTTTTTCCTGAGACAACATGAGGAAGAAACCTTAAGAGGATCTAGACTCGAAAGGGAACCCATCCTCATCTGGGTGACACTGGATAGTGTGATTATAAATCATTTCCCTTATAACTGTATACTATATAAAAAAAAAGGTAAAATTGCTTAAACGGGAACCTATAAGCTGTTCAGTGGTGGAGACTTGAGTGACAAACTCTTCTTAGCAATTGCAATTCTAAGGTCATCCCAATAAAGAACATCCACAGCCATCTTTATGGATTCTATGTGGTACCATTTATAGTAAATAAATAAATAAAGCTGTCATCTGCATTGCATTGACGTAAGGCATTTGATAAGTTTGGTCACATGAAAATTCAAATAGATCACCTTCTCAGATATATATATATATATATATATATATATATATATATATATATATATATATATATATATATATATATATATATATATATATATATATATATATATATATATATATTTTTTTTTTTTTTTTTACATCATCCAACATGCCTTATTTCTAACAGTATGTGTCTTGTGTTCAGTCTCTTTGGACTTGTAACAATCACTAGAACTAAAATCAGGCAAGATACTGAGTAAAGTAAAAAGACAGAAAGCGTGTGTCTTTTAGGTATATAAGAAAAGATTTACAGAGCAGTGTTTGGGTTTTTTTCCCCGTAACTGTAGAAGTGGGTCATGCAGAAGATGATGTGGGATGCATTTTCCACAGTATGAGCTACATGGAAGCTGCTTCTTTTCTGCCCTATTATAAGAAGAGTTGTGTCTGGACAGATTTATTTATTTATTTATTTTTGATATATCGAGAGTGACACAGAAGACGTGATGTGTTTTGGTTTTTTTTTAAACTTTGTGGTTAAAATAAAATTCTGGGGATTTCAAGAACAGCACTGAATTGACTCAGATGTCATAAGGCTCAGTTCCGGGGCCTCTTATATTTCGCATCTACATGATGCCTCTTGAGCTATATACGTGCAGACCATTTACCATTTATAACTCCTGCAGGGTCAGGAACCTTGGTGACATGTTTGACAGTCAGCTCTCATTTCAACTGCATATTCACAACATAACCAAGACTTCCTTTTCTCATCTCTGTAATTTTGCTAAAATTAGACCAATTTGTCACTGTAAAAATAATTCATCACGACTGTTACAAGGCATCCAAAATTGTTGTACATCTCCCCACAACAACATATAACTCATATTCTTTATACCTTACACTGGCTTTCTGTTCACGCCCACATTGATTATAAGCTCCTCTCTGAATGCTGCTACTACAGTCATCTCTGACGTCTCTGACACCTTCTTGCTGTGTGTTTTTGTGTCATAACTATCTCTAATGTTTTCATCATCGTCATTTATCATTACTGATGCCCTACTTCTGGTCGGAATTCTCATCAATTGAAAAACAGTCACTGATGCTAAGGATGGCCCTATATGGACAGCCTAAAGATCAATGAGATTACTGTGGATGGTACCACTTAGCAAGCATACAGATGTCCTAGGACTACGATTGCTATGTACCGAAGCCATAAGCGGCCATGCATTATTACTTTTTTTCTGTTGTTTCCTCGTGATCTTGAATCTTCCTGTGTACTGGACATCCATCATCCCAAAGTCGATGGGCTTTTTGAATGGGTTTTTTTTTGGTTAAATGCCTGAAATAAGGTCTGTGATTAACACAAGCTCAATATATGTTCATGTTTTATACTACGCCATAAAATACATCAGTAATACCCCAGTCAGGTTTTTTTAAAAAACCTTTTACGTGTCTTGAAAAAGACGGTTGCTAACAAGTGGCTAAACAGAACTACAGAGGTTGTCAGGGACCTCAAACATCATCACGTCGAACAGGAAAACTCATCTACTACAGCCTCGTTGTGTTTATACTCACATGCTTGCAACTCAAACTTCCCAACTTAAGTTAAGATCATGAGAAAACTGCAGGAAAAAAAACCAAAACGAATAATGCATGGCCGCTTAGAGATTCCTAAGCTATAAACAGTTTTGCACTCAGGTCTCCATCAATGAACAGTTGATAACAACAAAATAGACTTTCAGAAATATTCAGAAATAACTCTGATGCTCATACTCACAAGTTGCCCATAAAAACAGTTCCTGGTCACACAATTGCACTTTTTGACTATATACAGTAGTATACAATTATAGAAGGGGAATTATTTACAAATTTATTTACTGAACAGTTAAACTTGGAAAATTATTGGTAACACGTTGTAGGAAATGTAGGGTCCACATAACACATTTACATTAAAAGGATGTGTCTAACCATACTGGTTTAAAAAACCTCAAAAACCTTGGGACAAAAAATGCATGAAAGAATTTAAAAAGCCCATGTTGGTGTGTTTAATTTCTTTTTTAGGTTAAATGTATAGAAACTGATATATATATATATATATATATATATATATATATATATATATATATATATATATATATATATATATATATATATATATATATATATATATATATATATATATATATATATATATATATATATATATATATATATATATATATATATATATATATATATATATATATATATATATATATATATATTTTTGTTTTTTTTTTTTTTTTTTTTTTAAAAACATAGAAACAAGTTATTTTAATATTATGAATAATTTCACTATTACAGGTAATTTATTGAAGAAAAAAATTAAGAAAGAAGTAAGCCACCAGGCAAAATAAAGATGTGAAACAATATACACACACTGCTCAGGTTAAGACAGGATCAAGCACAAGCAGTGGAATACAAACGAAGACAATGCAACACATACCCAAGTGAAGGAGTCACAAAAGAACAAAACAAAAAAGAACAATGCAAATGCAAGACACACTACCAAGCTAGCATATGTGTGGCCTTTCATTGAGATGCAGGTTGTTTGGGGCAAACCACACCACATTCTTGTACATGCAGCAAGACAGTGACAATAATCACAATAAGACACAAAGAATTCAGAGGAGCGATGCTACATAAAAAGATTAACCTGTGCACTAAAGCACTCAGCTTCATACACTGGAAAGGTTGATCAAACCTGACAAGTGGTAACTAGGGACAAAAAAAAAAAAAAAAAAAAAAAACGGAAAATACATGGAAGAATACCTTCAATGCACACACTGCATTGTACCAAGCAGAACAAAAGAAACAAAACCACAAAACTGACCGCGAGACATAAATATATCAATTACAAAACATACTGCTCCAATTGAAGCTGTATAATTGTAGCTATAAGAGCAAGATGGACCACTTTCTCCAAGCCTCACATTGTTTTTTATTGCAGTTTGGTGTTCAGGAGTTCATAGAACACGGTTAGATATATAACATAACATTCTTACATAAAATAACACTTATGTATAACATAACATTTCATACCTCCTTTTTGCCATGGGTTTTAACACTGGGACAATCTGTAACAGTAGGTCACAAGGAACCAAGAGACTGTAAGACTGAATGGATGGGCATTCATTTAAGATTGCTGTACCACTATTTTTAGAGGAACTCTAGAGAAGTGTATGGCAATCCCCAGATACACTGTAAATATAAGGATATATGCAGTCGAAGTATTTTAAATATAAAGTGATGGGGGAAACAAAAGTGTTGGGGGATTAATACATTTTGCAAAATGATGTACGACTAAGGAAAGTAAAAATGACATATACATACACCAGTCCTGGGAAAGCCGCAGAGTTTGCTAGAGAACATACCAAACACACAGCATCATGAAGGACAAAGAGCTGTTAAAACAAGTCTGACACGATGTTGGAAATGTGTCGACCGGGGATTGGTTATAAACTATCCCACAGAACACTGTTAAATCCACTATTTAAAAACAAAACAAAACTGGAAACAATTGGCACAAACATGCCTAGATCAGGACACTCACCAAAAGTCAGTGAGCGAGTTAGGAGGACGTTAGTCAGAGAAGTAATCAAGAGGGGAACATGAACAAAACTTTACTTTATGGAAGTGTGGCGAACCATATGAAATCTAAAGGAGGCAGTTAGGATGCATGCTACACACTCAACAAACATCTGGAAACATGTGGTCTGATGAGACCAAAAACCTTTCACAGGTTACATTTGGCAAAAAAAAAAAACGGCACTGCTCATCTGACAGTCAACAATGAACTAACAACACCATCCCCACAGGGAAGCTTGGTTGATGTGGATTCTTTTGTCAGCAGGGATTGGGAAACTGATCGGGGTGGAGGTCGGCAATCCTAGAATAAAAACAAACAAACAAAAAAAAAACAACCTGTTCCAGATTGCAAGAGATCTTGAGACGGGGCCAGAGGTTTAAAATATCAAGATCCAGATCTGCAAAAGTAAAAAAGTGTTGTTAAAAAGAATTGAGTCCATTTCAATTCCAGGTTGCAACACTACAAATGTGGGGCATGAATTCTTATGGACAGCACTTTATAAGCAACGATTCACTCTTTTCCCCAAACGTTTAGTGATCCTTAGCATTATCACAGCTACTATTTCACTTCTGTTCCATTCAGTCTGCATTGAAACACAAGAACTTCATTACGCTTTTCATTTTCTGCCCCCTAGAGGACATTGCAAGAATACAGGATGACAGTAGGTTGGACTGGGAATAAAAATCAACCCAGAATCTGCATTAAATGAAAAGTTGCCCGCATTGTTTGGGCACCAAGATACAATGTGTGCGCATGCAGTCTGCAAATAGGGTATCACACAGAGATGAAAGGCTCGGCTAAGTTTATATCATCCAGCTTGTCTGTGTGCGCTATGTAAAATTTTAATTGTTGTAATAGGTTGTTAAATTGAAACCATTACTACATTTACTATGGGTTGTTAGCCAGTCTGTGCCGTGCATACACACACAACGCTCTATCCAGCTCTGGACATCCGAGAAAGAAGGGCCTACTTCAGGGTGCTAAATGGCATGTAAAGGACTCTGGCAACATGTGGTCTGATGACCAGATAATCGTTGAGCAGAACAACAAGCACAATATCTGGTGAAAAACAGGCACTGCACGTCACCTGGTTAATACCTTAATAAGGTGAAACATGGTGATGCTAAGGGGTGCTTTGTAGTGACAGGGACAGAGAGACTGGTAACTATTGAGGGATAGATGAATGCAACCAAGCGTGTATGTGATTGTGCCCTGTGATGGACTGGCACACTGTCCAGGGTGTACCCCGCCTTATACCTGATGCTCCCTGGGATAGGCTCAAGGTTTCCCGCGACCCTGATGAAGGAGTAAGTGGTAGAAGATGGATGGATGGATGGATGGATGAATGCAGGCAAATACAGGAACCTCCTTGAAGAAAACCTCCTCCAGAGCACCTCATCGTAGAATGAGAAGGACTATGTCACCATTGAGTCCCTTGATGGGTGCGCTTTTTAATTTAATTGCTTTAAATGACACACACACATTTCAAAAGCAATAGCTGAAATTCAACATTTCTCAGACGCTACTCTTCACTTGCAAAACAAAATGGAAGACAGATGGAAGAGAGTCAGACGGTTCTCTTGCCTGTTATGGGTGCAATTCCCTCAGCACAATCCAGCCCGAGCCGTTCCATTCTCTGGGTTTCAACCATGAATATTTTCTCTTTAATCGCTGAGCTGGGAATAATGAAATGGACACTGGGTTCTGTTTTCCGAGTTTATGGAACCTGATCTACGATGAACAGAGACAGCTGGTGGCATTCACATTTCTCCACTAGAGGTCTCTGTTGGACTTCCAATTGTTTAGCTGTCTTTAAAATTATTTAGCTACTGTAAGTATTTAACACCTCTTGGAAAAAATAAACAAAATTAAAACTAAAATGCTCTTTCCAGTGCCCGTTGTCACTATATTTTTAAGCCAGTAACCATGATTACTGTCGTGTTACTCAAAAGAGGATCTGTTTGTAAATGGTATCCATGATAAAAAAGGGATAAAGTGATATAGATGGGATAAGAGAAAACTAAGGCATGACCAAGAAAAACAAAGAATCTAATCTGAAGATAATCCAGAATTGAGAATAAGAGAAAATGAAAAGATAAAGAAATATCTCTGATAATATACGGTATAAAGTGAAAACTACCGTCTGAAGAGTTTTAAGTCAAAGGAGCTTATTGCCCTTTCAATATTTTATTTGCCCTGATTAAATAAGAAGACTCCCTTTATTTGGCTTCTTCTTTGTTTGATTTTTCCAGTCCTTTCCCCCCGGCTGTGTGCATGCCTTATTAGTAGTTGCTCCATTTAGTGGTAGAGTGCACACTGCAGTAGTTATTTCATACACTTTCAGTCAAAGTGATGATTTATGACCCTATGTGCTGGTAATTTTTGACCCCCTGTCCTTCCCTGATTGACAGGTCGTCGGAGGGGTGGTGAGGGGGGTGAGGGAGTACCCCTTATCGGTCATATCAGCTAATCAATCTGGCTCCTTTGTGTCTGGACATTGGGGGAGAAGGGATGTGTGGGGGAATAGTCCCCCTTCCAGCAAAGGGGGTGTGAATGAGTTTGTTTTTTGGCGGGGTGAAATACGTCTGCAAAGAAATAATGTTTTTAATATGGGGATATGTTTGTGTTACTGTGTGGCTTTATATCGTTTGTGTAAACACAATGTTAGAAAAGCACGATGTTTGAATGTGTACATATAGGAGTAGAATATTTATTTTGTGAAAATGATGAAAACAAATGTTGATTAGGTTTTTAAGGATCCCTGCTTACCTTTGAATAAAAAGTTAAGGAATTAAAAGTTAAAAAATAAAAAAGAATCTGATTAAAAGAGTCATTTGTATTACACACATTCTAACCACAAAGCTTTAGGATGCAAAAATGTTTAAAAGATCTGTTTAAAAAAAAAATTCCGTATTACCAGGCTTCCAAAAACACATAAAAACTTTAGTCTGTAAAAATAGTGAAAAGAGCAGTTTAAAAAGAATAGCGCGTATTACATGACTTCTAAACAAAGATCCTTACGAGGAAAAAATGTTAGTGTCGTCTAAAAGAATCTCCGTATTGTTTAAACTAGGAGATAAGTATTTTCCAGAGATGTATTCCATTCGATGTGTAAAAGCCGTATGAAGTTGAAACGAGCCCAACCTCTCACTCGCTAAACCCCGCCCACACATATGTGTATTCAGACACTCCTCTCTCTCTCTTTCTCTCTCTCTCTCTCTCTAAACACACCCACACGGTAAACATATTTGGTTCAGATGGTGTCGAGCGTGTGTGGTGGCAAACAGGTGAGGAGTACAAAGACAAGTGTGTCTTGCTACAGTCAAGCATGGTGGTGGGAGTGTCATGGTCTGGGGCTGCATGAGTGCTGCCGGCACTGGAGAGCTACAGTTCATTGAGGGAACCATGAATGCCAACATGTACTGTGACATACTGAAGCAGAGCATGATCAGTATGCAGTATTCCAGTATGATAATGACCCCAAACACACCTCCAAGACAACCACTGCCTTGCTAAAGAAGCTGAGGGTGAAAGTGATGGCCTGGTCAAGCGTGTCTCCAGACCTAAACCCCATTGAGCATCTGTGGATCATCCTCAAACGGAAGGTGAGGAGCACAAAGTCTCTAACATCCACCAGCTCCGTGATGTCATCATGGAGGAGTGGAAGAGGACTCCAGTGGCAACCTGTGAAGCTCTGGTGAACTCCATGCCCAAGAGGGTTAAGGCAGTGCTGGAAAATAATGGTCCCCACACAAAATATTAACACTATTGGCCCAATTTGGACATTTTCACTTAGGGGTGTACTCACTTTTGTTGCCAGCGGTTTAGACATTAATGTCTGTGTGTTGAGTTATTTTGAGGGGACAGTAAATGTACACTGTTACACAAGCTGTACACTCACTACTTTACATTGTAGCACAGTGACATTTCTTCAGTGTTGTCACATGAAAATATATCATCAACTATTTACACAAATGTGAGGGGTGTACTAACTTTTGTGAGATACTGAATCTCAAAACGGTTTATATCAATCGACCCACAAGAATCTTAGCTTTCCAAATATATGAGTATCTTTGTACACACAGAGCTGTGTAGATAGCATAGATTTGCTCATAACATGGTGACAGTGTGCTGGCTGGCTGACGGAATGTTAACAGGATAAAGTATATGATGGTGATATGGCTGATAATCTCTAAAATTATTTAAATTAGAATACGTTTAATCATAAAATGGTAGTTTAATCCATATGTTTACCTTGAACAGCAAACGCTCTTGGTTGGCATGGACGTGGCAGTTGGCGTGGCAGTTGCTACACAAACACCATGGATTTTGCCCCACTCTCGCCTCCTCACCTCTCTGATCGTCTTCCTTTTGATGTACATTTTGAGTAATGTCTTCTATATCAGCCTCCTTGCTTATGTTATGCTCGGGTTCAAATTGAAAAGGCTGAAGACATGTTTATATCGCTGTATCGTCGCTGGAAAATCAAGACCGTTACAACAATTTGACATCACTACCCAGAATGTTTGCTGTGGGGGCAAAATACACTTGAGGCCTCTTTCACTTCTAAAATTCATAGTTATTGCATAACAGTGGATATGGATATTGTCAGGCATTTACCTATTTTTATAGCCATTGCTTGATTTATGAAAGGCAACACACTCTTGTCTCACTTATTTTTGTGTATTCTCTAATCTTCCCCATGTTGATTTGGCCTCTGTATCACCTCATACTGCATTTATACCACAGTAAAACAATGTCATGGATGATCCCTTAGGAGTTCCTAAACAGGTAAAGTTACAAAAGTAAAACATGCTACAGTTCCAGTTCAGTCATGAACATTTCTAGAGGTACCAATAATCGTGACATATGGCCTTTTTATTTATTTATTTATTTTTTTGGAGAATATGTCAATTTAAAATTTTCTTAAAATAAATTGACATTGTTTATCTCATATTTTTAGTTAGGTTATTTAACCACAAAAACCATTACCCCTCTTTAACAAGGTTGACAATTATTCTAAAGATGATTATGCTATATGAAAGAATGTGTGTGTGTGTGTGTGTGTGTGTGTGTTTGTGGGGGGGTTATGTGTGTGAGGTTTTTTAATATCCCCTTGTGTATTTAGATTTGGTTAATTACGGAGACAAATGAGTAAAACAGTGTCAGGAGCAGATCTCAATCTGTATATAGGGCATAGGCACAGATCCCACTGCTGTCTTCTGTCTCTCTGGAGATGGATTTGTGGTTGAATGGAGTTCTTCTAAGGGACAAAATTAAATAAATAATTTGATAGTTTTTAATATAGCACCAGATCCATTCTTATACAAATGGGATTTATTGATGGTTTTTGCTAAACATTTAGATCTAATTTAGTGCAATTTTCATTTATTAATGCAATATAAGAATAAGGCATTATTCCACTGCCATGTTTGTGTGATACCTACAGCATCTGTAGAGATTATTGACACGGATGATGTCATTTCGGCTCATCTGTGTGCTTTGGCCAAAGGCTACGTTGCTATTGGGGATGGGGACCATGGTGGCTTGGCCATTCTTCGAGAAAGCAGTTCTGAAATAACAAATAAAATAAACACATTAAAAAAACATTTTAGTCCAGTGCTGCTGTTCACTACCAAAGAGGACAAAAGGAAAGGATTCCCCTTTTACATCAGCTACTCAACATGTCTTATAGTAATTTAATACAGTAGGTGCAGCCAATATTTAAAAAAATACAAGTGTCCACAAATGTGTGAAAGACAACAGTGTGAGAAAATATTTTACTAGGATGTTGTTATGTGTTAAGAAAACTTCCTGACCTGTGGTACTGCATGACGGAGTTGTAGTCATAAGGAGTTCCCTGGTTCAGAGTGGCGATCTTGTCAAAGGCATATTTATAGCCTTGGGAAAAAGGCAAACTTAACTATACGTGGTGGCCTCATTCAGTTTTAAGCAAAACGCTTAATCATATCTACTCTTCTACCATGTTAGCTGTATATTTGAACCCAAAACTCATCACAATATTTTCCATTAAACGGGTCATATCATGATTTTTAAATATTTTTAAACGTTCATTATTTTGTTTATTGTGTGTAATAGAATAGGTTCACTTGTTTTAATATTCAAAAAACACATTATTTGTCACATACTGTACTTTGCTGTAGTACGTCTATTCTCAGGCTGCCTGAAACGCTCCGATTTCTCCAAAGCTCCGCCTTCCGAAAAGCCCAGAGTGCTCTTATTGGCAAGCTGCCTTGTTGTGTTGTGATTGACCAAAAACCTCAAGCGTGTGTCAGAAATGTAACGCCCCTTGGGTTAGCTTCAGCCTCCAAGGCTTCTAAGGCAATTCTAAGCTCCTAAGCAGCATGTCGTCGGTTTTCCCACATCAGTGTGAACCCGAGTCAGATTCAGAAAATGCAGAATCAACTTTGCAAACACGAGTTTTTGTGTCGTAACTCTCTTACCTTTTAGATACGATGTAAATTCCGACGCCCTATGGCGAGCCATCGAATCGGTAAGTGCAAAACTATGCTATGTACACAGCCGCATAGGTACTCGTGTGATATATCTTTGGAAAGCTACGATTCTCGTCATTCGATTGACGTAAACTGTTTCATGATACAATCACAACAACAGCTACAATCAACGTCTCTGTCAGACCACCAACATACAAACAAACAAACAAACACGAAACTGAGGCAATTTAGCAAACCTTAGCTAGCATGTTAACAGAGGTCTACAACTGAGCTCTGGGAAACAACACAAAACTCCACATTCGAACAGTCAGTCGCCGAAACATCATAAAATAATCAAACACACTTACAAGTTCCGATTCAGAAGCATAAGCTTGTCCAAGCAAAGTGGGAATCGCCCACTTTTCACGAGTAGCTTTTGTGCATAACCTGCCTTGGACTCTTCCAGGTTCAGGAAGCTGTCCTCTGTTAAATCAGCTGTGCACAAGCAAACGTTTAGGTTGCACTGGTGAGGAACAGCGTTAAAAAAAACAGTAACTGATTCCTAATTTCATCTGTTTTTCAGAAGGCTAACCAAAGGGGTTTTGCTTTCGTACCAAAACACACATTGTCTCTGCGACATGGCATCTGAAGTTACTGAAGCCTTGCCTTCTTTCTTCGCGCCTGCCTTTGGGAGGGATTATGCTAATAGTGCAGCTGTGGCGTAGACGTGTTACGGAAGTAATATCTGGACTTCAAATGACACTGTTTGGGCACGTCTAGAGCAGTGAACAGATCAAATAAAACCCTTTGGGGGAGACTCTGAGCTTTGTGACTTTGCAGATCTTATACGTGCATGAACAAATACATTACACACCCAAACAAAAAGGAAAACATTAAAAATCACGATATGACTCCTTTAAGTGTCACCACTGTAGAATAGTTCTTGAAATTTAAATGGACACAGAGACTTACTATCAATGATGTTCTCCCACGCAACGCGGATGTGATTGTCACGGTCACTGCGACACTGCTCATGGTTGAAGCCCAGAGCATGGAGAAGCTCATGTTGAACTGTGTTATGATAAATACAACCATTTCGGTCAAGAGACACCGTTTGGGCATACCCACGACGTCCAACATAGGAATAGCATCTGTGCACAACAAATAAGTTTATAATCCAGTTGTTGTATTTGCAATATTTTCCTCGTTTCATTGTTCTGTTGATCATATTTTATTGTCCTAACACTAATATGATTAATTCATTCATTACATTCTTTTCATTTCAAAACAACTGCTTTATCCTGGTCAGACTTGATGTGGATACTGGGTATACTGGGCATGAAGCAGGAATACACCCTGGATGAGATGCCAAGTCTATCACAGAGCAACATGCACACACATTCACAAACTCATTCGCAACTAGGGACAATTTAACATAACAAATCCATCTATTGCCATTTCATGTGTCTGGAGGAAACAAGAGAACCTGGAGGAAACAGTGGAAAACATACAAAACTCCACACAGAGAGCAATCAGCGCTCAACGGCAAACCCAAACCCTTAAATGTAATATAATTATATGTTATAATTTTGATATTTAATTAAAATCGAGATATTAATGTTTACCTATGATTTTAGATATCAGTGTTTACCTAAAAAAAAAAAAAATGATAATGAATTAGGATTTTTCTTACCCACTGCGAGACTCGATGCTGAGGTAATCTCTCTGGTTAGAGCGTGGTATAAAGCGAATGCATGTAACAGAAGAGAAGGAATCCAGACCGCGCTGGATGATCTGCAGCTCACTGGAAGCTGAAGGGTCAAATAAGAAAACAGACCAGAAATGGATTTCCCTATGAAATCTTTGGATCTAAAACAATAGAATTAAGAATTATAAGCACACATTATACCTAATAATGCAGATAAAGTACTGATGATCTAGCAGCATTAATGTATGTTGCTGATTATTATTTATCCATCATAATAAAACAGCAAAAAAAAGAGAGAGAGAGAGAGAGAGAGAGAGAGAGAGAGAGAGAGAGAGAGAGAGAGAGAGAGAGAGTAATTACATCTATCTCTTTCATCCAGTATCCAGTACAGAAAATGAGTTAGGTGCTGTGAGTGTGTTTTTCTGGGGTTTACATACTGAAGTGGTTTGCAATGACATAGGGCACATAGACTTTGCCATCAGTAGACTTTAGCCACATGCAGCTGCTTGAGGTGCAGGGATCAGCATTCCTCTCATCTCTTTCATCATCCACAGCAATATCTCCTATAACTTTCGGCTCATCGGCATCACGAACTGTCACACACAATAGACCGATTTCACAGCTAACAATATATACTGAATGGAGTAAACCAAAACATATCAATAGAAAAAATAAAACATTTAAAAACAGTGTTGGTAACGATGACATCATTTCAAGAAGATTTATAAGACAAAGACACAGTGTCACTGATGCAAAGCACCATAATATGTACATGACCCTGACCATCTGTTTGTCTTCCAACACACCTTTATGCTTAAATAGCTTCCTCCCTGGTGTGGTGTGCAGCATGTGTTTTTGCACGTGTGTGTATGTGTGTGTGTGTGTGTGTGTGTGTGTGTGAGAGAGAGAGAGAGAGAGCTCATACCAATGTTTCTGTTGGCTCTCTCCAGCAGCTCCCCAACAGATAGTTCAGCAGAACTGTCCCCAGCTGCTGTCACACAAAACAAGTAAGCACATTCATTCAGAACTTTGAATCAACCCATAAACTTTGCATGTTATCCCATTCATTATCTGAAATAAATGTACATTTATTTCAACTTGTGAAAAATGTCACTTACCAGGCTGGAAGTGAAGTTACCAATGGCCAAGGCATAGAAACCAAGGTGAAAAAACAAACAACTTTAGATACAGAACATCATCTCTCATTTCTCTCTCTCTCTCTCTCTCTCTCTATCTCTCTCTCTCTGTGTGTATGTATGTTACCTCCTCCTCAGCTTGAACACAGCAAACCAGCAGTAGGGCCAGCAGACCCAGAGTTACCTTACAGACAAACATGATGGCCAATCTCCTATGCAAGTAGACACATTGTCTTTTACACATTGTATATTGTGGCAAGGTGGAGCATGGTTTGAATTTCCACTTAATCCTTCAAAAATATTTAAAGATTTAAACTTATTCTTTAATATGTCTTCAGTATTTTAATAAATGTTATACCACTCCTGGGAATTTGACACACACCAGCCACTACAGTTTACACAGAATGGTGTGGGGGGGAAAAAAAACCCCCCAAAAAAACACTGATTGAGCGACAGTTCTGTGGGTGGAAATGCCTTACAGATAATAGAGGTCAGAGGAAAATGGATCTCTTTACAACAGTGGTGAGCAGAAAAGCATCACATGGTCATCTGGTCTTTTTCCCCTCTTCAGCTGTCCAGTTTGGGTGTGTCTGTGCCCATGCTAGCCTCAGATTCATGTTCTTGGCTGATGTGTTGGCGTGTTGTGCGTTCTGAGATGCTTTTCCGCTCATCACGGTTGTCATGAGTTACTATAGACTTCCTGTTAACTCAGACCAGTCTGGTCATACTACTCGTCTGACCTCTCTCATCAGCACAGTGTTTCGGCCTAAAACAGAAAGAATAGTAGCTAAAGAATGCAAAATGTGCAGAAAAATGTTGCCATACCTCAAAGCACCAAGGGGAATGACTCTGACTCCTACTTGAAACAGACGTGAGACTTATATCCTGTGTTTATATGCTCCAGTTTATCAAGTTTCAATGTACACTGGAATGAAAGCAGGTGCAAATTTCCCAGTAGAGTAGTCTCATATGGTTACAACCAGCTGTGAAAAACATGGCCTTGATTTATAGATTAATTCCTTACTTCTCAACCTGAGAATAGGTTGTATTTATTTTGTTCATTTGATCTATGATGCAAACTGAAATTGTAGATAATTCTGCAGTTACTGTGAAAGCTGATGAATGATGTTAGAATGTTATAACAGACTGACTTGATTTCAAAACACATTCTGAGGATATGCATCATTGCAGTTTGTTTTAAACTATTACAAGTAAGACATTAAAAAAATCTATGCTGAATGATAAAGTGCTTAATATGGGGACCAATCAGATAAACTGTTATGGTTACAGCAGGCTTACAATGGGTAATAATTTGATCATAATTACTAACAGGCCATATAAAATGTCAGCCTTAAAGAAATACGGTGTGCCCAATTTTGGTTTGTGAAATATATTCTAAATGGTGCACTTATATAGCGCTTTACATTGTGTGTCTCATTCACCCATTCACACACACACTCACACACCAATGGTAGCAGAGCTGCCATGCAAGGCGCTAATTTGCCATCGGGGGCAACTTGGGGTTCAGTGTCTTGCCCAAGGGCACTTCGACATGTGGAGTCACCCGGGCCGGGAATCAAACCGCCAACCCTACGATTAGCTCTACCACCTGCGCCACAGCTGCCCCATATTCTAAGCACCAAAGATAACATTTGCAAATCCTCCAAAATTATTATTTTTATGCAATGCATTAGGAAAATTGCAGATGAATTATCCAATAACTCGATTCTTAAATGGGTAAGAAACTAGGACTGGCTCTAAAAAACTTTGTTGGTTCGCCTTATGATCCTTCACCTAATGCGAAGGATCTGACAAATTTTGTTGTAACAACTTTGGTAAGATCTTTAGTGCACAGATTCACAAGGCAAAGGTGCTGGCCTCTCCTTGGTTAAAACATGAGTTAAGCATATGGAATAGAGCAGTACCAGCCAGTGAGAGTCCTTAATAATGAGACTGACAGAGCTCCAGATATCACACTGTGGTGGCGGAGGTGGGGTCAGCTGTGGATGGAGAAGAGGTGGGTCGAACCAGCAGGTGTGTGATGATGAACCCCTGTGTTTTATTAGCCTAAGTTGATGTATGTGTGTCTCTTTGTGCTTTCAGTTGTCTCCTGTAAACCATGGACAAGAGAGAGACCGCTTGGCAGAGCATGTGAGACAGACACACAGACACACACACACATGTACGTACACATGCCAAGAAGCATGAACTTGAACCGGGAGTTCAAGGTGAAAACACACACCAGGGTTCTACACACATGTCGAAGATATAGGGTTAAAAATAAATCCCAAGAAAAGTCATTTGATTTCTGAAATTGATGAAATTCATTATGAAGGCAGTGATGGAACTGCAAATGCCCACAAATGGTTCATATGCAAATTTTCTGCATCTACTGTGGTTGTTGGGAGCAGCATTCATATTAATAAAACTAAAAACGCTGCATCTCATCACCATTCCATCCCCACTACCAATCAAATGGGCTTGCTATCCCAGAGACAAGGATCACTGTGGCACAGCAGATTCCACACCCTGAATTTATGGGGCTGGTCCATGTGTGTGAACCCTACATGTGGCATGTGGCATGTTTTCAAGTTGCAGACACATTTTTAATTTACTCTGTCTATGTGCCAGTTATAAGCAAGTTAGGGGAAAGTTTTCTTACTGTGAAATGAGATGTTGGCATAAACCTCTATAAACCTATATAAAGCAATGGTCAATTGTTGGGCATGCACTTGGTTCTAGGCAGTTTGTACACCTGACATGGATATAAAGTGGCTTTCACTGCTGTTTTTCTACATGCAGATGAGTCAGTAAATTGAATGTGCTTTTTGTCAGCACACTGTGCCTGCAATGTGGATCAGGGAAAAACATTGACCATGGAAAAGCTGCACCTGGTTTTTTTTTTTTTCTGACAAGGTGACACAAACTTAAAAATAAACTGCTAACTGTTTGACCAGAACATAAAAAAAAAAAAAACCTGATACTGGTTATCAAGTTTGATACAGGTAGACACGGCCGTCGTTTAGGGGGCCAGCGGAAATATTACAAACAATAAATAATACATAAATAAATAAATAAATAAATAAATAAATAAAGCATCCTGATTGATTTTAGTGTTGTACATGATTTTATGAAGTAAAACTTAATTCTAAAACCTTATCTGAGCTACAGTGCCCTCCACTAATATAGGGACATTTGGTTCAAATTAGAAAAGGTTTAAGCTTTTGATCTTTTGTTGAAAAAAATCACAAAAATACTCTGCTCTCCTGGATATCAAACAATTGCAAACAAAACGCAGGTTTATCCAAAAAAATTAATAAATAAACTTTGTTAAATATAGGTGTGCAAAATTTTTTGACACCCTTTTAGTCAATAAACTAAACTGCTACCTCCCTTCGACAGAATAACAGCTCTGAGTCTTCTCCTATAACGCCTGATGAGGTTGGTAAATACATGGCAAGGGATCTGAGACCGTTCCTCCATACAGAATCTCTCCAGATACTTTACATTTCAAGGTCCAAGCTGATAGACTCATCTCTTCAGTTCACCTCACAGGTTTTCTATGGGTTTCAAGTCAGGGGACTGTGATGGCCATGGTAGGACATTGATTTTGTGGTCGGTAAACCATTTTTGTGTTGATTTTGATGCATGTTTTGGATCATTGTCCTGCTGGATGATCTAACCACAGACCATTTTAAGCTTTCTGGCAGAGGCAGTCAATGATTCAATAGAGTCCATGATGCCATGCGTACTAACAAAATGTCCAGGTCCAGGCTGATTGGCATGTCCAAAGTGTCTGTAGTGTATGAATGGTTGTGTGGATGTGTATGTGGATGTGCGCCCTGCAATGGATTGGCACCCCATCCAGGGAGTATCCCATCTTGCACCCCATGCTCCCTGGAATAGGCTCCAGGTTCCCCGCAACCCTGTACTATAAGTGGTATAGAAAATGGATGGATAGATGTCCAGGTCTTTCAGCAGAAAAAAACTGTCCAAAAACAGAGCCACCACCCTATTTAACCGTGGAGGCTTTTTTCTTGAAACCCTTCCAAATAACTTGCAGTGATATAGGTGACTTCGGATTGTAGTTTTGCAGACTTTTTTAGAGACCAAGATGCAACTAACTTCTGCAATTCTCCAGCTGTGAACCTTGGAGGTTTTTTGGCCATTCAAACCATCCTCTTCACGTTTCGTTGAGACGATATAGACACACGTCCAATTCCAGGTTGATTCATAACATTTCCAGTTGACTGTAACATCTTAAATATTGCCCTGATGTTGGAAATTGGGGATTGGCACCCTGTCCACGGTGTACCCTGCTTTGTGCTCCCTGTCATAGGCTCCAAGTTCCCTGTTACCCTGTAGAATAAGCGGTATAGAAAATGAATGTATGGATGGTGGAAATGGGCATTTTCAATGCTTGTGCTATTTTCTTATAGCCTCTTCCCGTTTTGTGAAGCTCAACAACCTTTTGTCGCACATCACAGCTGTATTCCTTGATCTGACCCATTGTTATGAATGACTAAGGGAATTTGGCCTATGTGTTACCTCATATTTATACTCCTTATTTATAGCCATGGTTGAACAATTTCTTGTTCCTAGTCAGCCAGGTGTGCTCAAAAAATCAGTGAGAACATACTACAAATATATTTTTCTCATATGAACTCATAGGGGTGCCAATAACTGTTACCTATATTTAATACATTTTATTTAATAACCCTGTGTTATGTCTGCAATCCATGAGAGAAAAGTATTTTTCTGAATTATTTGAATAAAAATTCAAAAGGTTAAACAATAAAGACAAGTTTCACTGTCTTCTTTGCTCATATTTACCAAGGGTGCCAATATAGGAATACTGTTTTGTTTGTTTTTTAACATTTTTTTTTAAAGTGTGTGACACTACTTTGCACGGCACACTGCCTAACGGTCACCTGCCTAATTGTTTAAATATGCTGACAAGCAGAGACATGGACAGTTTTATGAAGGGATTAGAGAACGTCTGTAATTCCACAGACTTGACAGTTAGTTACAATTTCCTCTATTATTCTTTTTTTTTTTTCAGATCTGCATTGAATTGTGTTTTTCTTTTTCTGTGCACTTTGGGTTACTTTCAAATGTTTGTGTGTAGATGTTTCCTATAAGATGTTTCTGGTTAGACATGTCCACACATAGTAATTATGCCTACATGGTCAGAATTGTTTTTGCGTATTGAAATTCAATTTATGTGTATTTGATCAATGATTCACTGCAGTAGTACTAAATATCATATACAAGATTGGAGATTAAGATTACAGACATGAGCGCTAAGTAGGGCACTGCATCCTCTAACTCGCACTGGGCTCCACCCCATGCTTGGGATGGCCTTGCATGTAGAAGAATATAAAAACACTGTTTACTTTAAAAAGTTGTTTCTTTTTGGATGTTTGAGGTAAGGCGACTGCCATATGCCATATGCTTTTATACTGTTTCTATATTCGTTTATATCAAGTGAATGCTGTAAGTAGATTCTCTAATGCAATAAAATGATGAATTTTATTGTAGCAATATATCACTGAATTTCACTGTTCAGACATGAGATATAATTGAGACTGAATCTTAAAAGCAACATGTAAACCAGTTGCCAACAGTGGTGTTGTGTGCTGATTTCCAGTGCAGGTTGCTGATCATGCTGACGATGTATAAGGTGACTGTGGGTCTTGTGGCCCTGCTACTGGTCAGCACTGTGAGAGCTGAGGTAGGGTTATTGCTGTTAATCAAAATGATTAAAAAAAAGAATACGAATAACCAATTCAAACAAAAAATCTATATGAATTGTAATTAAAACTGTAATGATATGAAATATGTATGTGTTCGTAGTGAATATGTATTATGTATGGTAGATCACTATTAATGTGTAACTGTTTTTTCATTTGGTTACCAAAATTACCAAAATTATGCGAACGTCAAGGCCAGTTCTTTTGTCTTAGCTATAAACTGAAGACATTTGGGTTTGAGATCAAAAGATGAATACGAGATGATAAATCACACTTTCAGCTCTTATTTCCTCATATTTACATCTAAATGTGTTAAACAACAGCAGACCACCCAATTTTTAAGTGGGCAAAAGCCTTGGAACAGATAACCTTAAAGTAAATTAAAGTAAATAACATTTAATATTTGGTTGCAGATCTCGTGCTTGCAATAGCGGCATCAAGTCAGGGATCCACAGACATCACCGAATTGTTGGTTTCTTTTATTGTGGTGCTTTTCCTGGTCTTTACAGCAGCTTCTTCAGTTGTAGTTTTGTTTGTTTGTTTGTTTTTTGGGGGGGGTTCTCCCTTCAGTCTCCTCTTCACAAGGTGAGATGCTGCTCATTTGGGTTATGGTCTCGTGATTGACTTGGTCAGTCTAAAACTTTCTACATTTTTTCCCTGCTGAGGTTTTTGGTGATGTTCTGGGTCATTTTCTTGCTGCAAGATGAAGTTCCAACCAATTTGATTGGATGCATTTCCCTGGAAATTTCCATAATATACCTAATCAATAAAGATTAGTGAGCCCATTCCAGAAGCAGCCCTGCAAACTCAAGCTATGACACTAATACCAGGCTTGACTTATGAACTCTTATCTTTTGGATCATGAGCAAAGCCTTTCTTTCTCCACACTTTGGCTTTTCCTTCGCTTTGGTAAAGGTTCATCTTGGTTCCAGAACCTTTGTGGCTCATCTCTGTATTTCTTTGCCAATTATAATCCGGCCTTCTGATTTTTACTGCTGATGAGTATTTTGCATCTTGTGGTATGGCCAATATGTTTCTGCTCTCAAAGTGTTCTTCGACTGGTGGATTGTGATACCTCTACCCCCGACCTGTGGGGTCAGTAACTTTTGTTTTTGTGTTCTTCACAATGTTTCTATCATCAACTGCTGTTATTTTCCTTGGCCGACCTGTTCCATGTCTGGTTGTTAGTACACAAGTGGTTTCTTTCTTTCTCAGGACATTCCAAATTGTTTTCTTGGTTAAGTCCAATGCTTTTGCAGTGGCTCTGACAGGTGTTTCTGGGTGACAAGAAATACCTGTCAGTCACATGTTCGAGTACTGGTGATTGAAAAATGGGTTCAAACAAAAGGTGCAATGTTCTTAGTTGTTTATCAGTTTTCGATAAAAGCGTCTGCTAAATTAATAAATGTAAATATCAGGAAGTGAACGCTGAAATTCTGATCATCTCTTTTTCATGTTTTGAGCTGAAACCCAAATTTCTTCAGCGTATGGTAAAAACAAAAGTAAATTGCTATAAGTAAACTGAATGTCAAAGTGGAAAATAACACCATCTAAAAACTACATTTAAAGCGCGCACACACACACGCACACACACACACACACACACACACACAATTATACGATGAAACATTGTTAAACATACAAGCACACATAATGTAAACATTACTCTTTTATAACTAGCCTTTTATGTCTCTGTTATATTTGTCTTTCTTGTCTTCTCATGTAGCATGGTAAGTGATTTTAATCTAATTATGATAATATATGCATAATAGTATAACTCGTAACTGATACGTTGTCTAACTTACTTTAATTCATTGTTAGTGTTGTCTGTGGGAGAGCTCCTGGAGAGGGCTAATCGAGACATTGGTATGCCCAAACCCCTTCACACATAGATATACACTTATTGCTTTATAACCCTGACAGTGTATGACATAATCCTTTGTGCACGTGCCCAATTGTAGTCCATTCACTCTGTTGTATCTGGTAGTTCGTGGTGCTGACGAACCAACAGTTGTTGGGGACATTGCGGTTGAAGACGATAATGGAAGGAATGCTGATCCCTGCATATCTACTGGCTGCAAGTGGCCCAAGTCCAGTGATGGACTGGTGTACGTGCCCTATATCATTGCCAACCACTTCAGTAAGTCGTTTACACCTGTAACTGAACTTGTCATGCACACCAAGAAATGTATTAAATAATACATTTAGTATTAGTACTTAGTAATGGTACTAGCTGTGTAAGTTTTTAAAGTATGAATCTCAATTAACCCCTTTAAATTTTCTTTTTCTGTTTCGAGAGTTAATTCTATTATACCACCTCACAATAACACTGCCATGAACTGACCTATATTACTAGACTTATTTGACTTTTATGAGCTCCAAATCTGTCTTGTTCCTTCTTGGTTGTGATGATTCCATTGCAATGTCGTAGGCCGAGTAACATCTACCATTTGCCTCCTCAGCCTCCCGTGAGCTGCAGGTCATCCAGCGAGGTCTAGATTCTTTTGCATCTGTTACTTGCATTCGTTTTGTTCCACGCTACAATGAGAGGGATTATCTCAGCATTGAGTCACGCAGCGGGTATAAAATCACATTCAAAAAGAGAAATAGAATAGAGCTGACATTAGAAAAGAAATCTTAGTTATGATCACAACTGAAATTAGAATTCAAACATGAAATATACAGTACATAAGTTGTATAATACTGTAATTTGATTTAGGGTACATTATTAACTCAATCTCTGTCGACTTTACAGATGCTACTCCTATGTTGGACGGCTTGGATATGGTCAGACTGTGTCTCTGGACCGCAGTGGCTGTATCTACCACAACACTGTCCAACATGAGCTACTTCATGCTCTGGGCTTTAACCATGAACAGACCCGCAGTGACCGTGACAGCCACATCCGTGTCCTCTGGGAAAATATTATTGAAAGTATAGTTAAAAAAAACAACATTTTCTGTCTCAGGCAGTCTCTGGAATATGTAAAACCATGTTGGTGGTCATATGATTATACCAGTTAATATTTTGTTTTCTTCACCAGACATGAAGTATAACTTTGACAAGATTGCCACGCTGAACCAGGGAACTCCCTACGACTACAACTCTGTGATGCAGTATCACAAGTCAGTCACTAACCAATTAGCCCAGGTTTAAATCCGGCCCTGAAAGAGTGCTATTATATCATATTGTTTTCAATTTTCTTTCAATATACAGTAACTTAACCCTCAAGTACATATGGTATAAATCCACAAAAGTGTGGACATAATTCCATTCAACTGGCTAATATCAATTCCAGCAGCAACCTTAGTTTTCCCCAGGAGGTCTCACATCCAGGTACTGAACAGGCTCAACACTGCTTAACTTCAATGGGAAACCAGGCAAGAGCTGAAGGATATAGATGCCAGATATAGAATTTGAGAGAGAAAAAAAGTATCAATTAATTGTTTCATTTTGTTGCAGCTATTTCATTAATTATTGTTCATTAATTCTCTTTAAAAATGTCATTTCAGCATATATTCTTCCAAAACCTCCCAGTATTTGGCCTGTACTTTATAGTGTTTAATTTAAAGAGCAAGTACTATTAATAATCCAGTCCGATTAAAATGATCTGTGGCCTACAACTCTATGCCCTAACAACGAATAATGATAATTATCCTATATTCCAGGTTATAAAGGTAATTCTTGTTAAATTATAGTTATACACTCACATTAGACACTACTCCAAGGCACACTACATATTAGTGTTTTCATTATTATCCTACATGTACTGATTTTATACATTTTTTTTCATTTCTTTTCAGAACTGGATTCTCTAAGAATGGTCAACCCACTATGGAGCCCATCCCCAACAGCAATGTAGAAATTGGTCTCGCTAGAGAGATGAGCCAAAATGACATTGTTAGAATCAACAGAGTCTATCAGTGCTGTGAGTACTACTGTATACAAACAGTTGTTACACCACTTATATGAACCGTTTAATAATAATAATAATAATAATAATAATAATAATAATAATAATAATAATAATAAACTGTATCTGTAATACTGTTATCCCATATTTAGCTTATGGAGGATAAAATATCTATAAAATCATAAGTTTGTTTTTATTCCTCAGGAACATGGGAACATTAAATACTTGTGGTCTGTGCTGTGGCAAATATCCAAGGACATATGTCACTTTCAAACCAAAAGGATCTCTGTCTGATTTTCTGTTTTACTTCATGGCCGATGTAATCAGAAAAAAAAAAAAAATAAAAATAAACAACTGAAATAACCCAATGAACTAATATTAAAGCCTTTCTCTTTCTGAAAGATACACATGTGAATACAGGCAGTATTTCTAGTTTAGGGGGATCAAATTGCATTTTGAATTATTTAATAACTTTATTCATAATTTTATCTCATGCACTTCAGTGCAGATGCTTTTTTTCCAAATATAAATGAACAAATAGCTTATTTATTTCAGTTTCACACATGAATCTAATGAACATTTTGTGAAACCCAGTTGACATATTAATGACTTCAAAGAAAGCAAGTAAATGTGCACTTATATAGCGCTTTTATCCAAAGCGCTTTACACTGTGTCTCATTCACCCATTCATACACACACACTCACGGTAGCAGATGCCATGCAGGGCACTAACATGCCATCGGGAACAACTTGGGGTTCAGTGTCTTGCCCAAGGACACTTTGGCGTGTGGAGTCACCCGGGCCGGGAATCAAACCGCCAACCCTACGATTAGTGGACAACCCGCTCTACCAACTGCCCCACAGCCACCCCCAAGTCAATAGTATTTATTTTTCATAGCTGTTTTCAGCTGTTATCCTTGCCTTTTATGCACTAAATGTGAATCAGTTGTGCCATGAACACACCTGGTAATTTACCAGTGATTTCTCAACCTACACATGAGTACAAAGAAAATCAACATTACCCAAACTTTTGTAAATCTGGCAGCATTTTTATTTATTTTGGCTGATTTGGCCTACAAAACATTTACACACCATTTTTCTAAAAGAGGTGCATCACATTTAAAAATGAAGTAAATCTATTTATTATATATCAATCTTATTACAAAAAGTGGAAATGTTGGCATGGACAACTACGTTACTTCATATATATCAATCAAACATGAAAGGTTATGAACCTTTCAAATTGTCCAGTTGACTGGAACTTCTTAATTATTGCCCTGATCATGGAACCCTGATGGTGGAAATGGTCATTTTCATGCTTTTGCTACATTCTTATTGCCACTTCTATTTTTTTAATGTCATATTTTGTGAAGCTGTTATATCACAGCTATAGAAGAAGATGCCTTTATTTTGCACATATACATTACAGCAAAGTGAAATGTTGTTTTATTTTTTGGGCATATCCCAGCTTGTTAAGACATTGGGGGTATCTTGGGGTCAGCCAGGATACTGTACCACTGGAGCAGATAGGGTTAATGGCGTTGCTCAAGGGCTCAACAGTGGCTGCTTGGATGTGCTGGGGCTTGAACTCTGAACCTTTTGATCAGTAACCCAGAGTCTTAACCATTGAGCTACCATTTCACAGGGGTGCCAATAATTGCAACACACATATATTTAACAAAGATTTTTTTTTTTTAAATAAACCTGTGCTTATAACAAAATATCAAAAGGTTCAACAATAAAGACAATTTTTCATAGCCTTCTTTGCTCACTTTTACCAAGGGTGCTAATATTAGTGGAGAGCACTGTATATGTATCTTGATGTCACCATAGGGGCTGAACCTCTCATCCTGTTCATAGGCCATGATAATGATAATGACTCTGTCAAGGCAGCTCATCGGACTAGTTATTCATCTGTCAAAGTGTGAAAGCATGTCACACTTTAACATAACTAGCCCAATGAGCTGCCAAGTACTATAAATAATACAATAAGGTGCATGCTGGACACACAAGGGACTTTTTTTTTTTATAGGTTGGCCTCCATAGTATGGTGCAAATCACTTGTTTCATAAACTTGGGTTACATTACATTAAATAAGAACCCATGGTTAAGCCTTAAAGTTACTCTGGAATGATGTGGCCACCTACACATGCAGGAAGGACTTATTGCCAAGGCCTACAACTCTCTCTTCTACCCTTCTTGCAGAGTAAATTGGCAAAAGACTGTATAGGCTTTCTGTATAGGCTTGGTGAGCAAGTTGCCAGGCCATTCCCCTCACTAGTCCAAGTAACAGCTGGAACCAGGGTTTCTGGGTAAGTATCTCAGAGCCATGAGCATAACTCTGTGGTTTGACTGATAGATCCTGTGCAATGTGGCAAAAGCATGCATACAAAAGGCCAGTCAAAAAATAATAATGAAATGGCCTGTACTGCTCTACTACAGAGGGCTCATATACAAATGCACAAAAATGATTTGGAAATATGCGTATGCAATCTCCCACACAGAAACTGGGATTTAAAATAACGACTTGGCAGGGAATTGGTCGCACATTTAGAGAAGTTTAGACCCCTATATGTAGCGCCATCTGCAATATTTTAGAAAAAGTGGAAATTAGCGACGACCTGTGGATATGTAGAGCTGTACAGCTAAATGCACAAATCACTGCTCTCGTGTGTTACACACGTGTCAACAACAATCAATTTATAACATTTTTGACATGCGTTTTTTTTGTTGTTATTCTGTCTCTCACTGTTCAAATAAACCCACCATTAAAATTATAGACTGATCATTTCTTTATCAGTGGGCAAACGTGCAAAATCAGCAGGGGATCAAATACTTTTTTCCCTCACTGTATTAGTCATTTATTTGTGTAAATTGACTAATTGACTGATAAACTTGAAATCATCACATTCAAGTGATGTAGGCTGTTTATTTATGAAGGTCATTGCCTTACTTTGTTAGTTAGATATAGGTGATACAAATCTGCATTAGGGCAAGTATTACCTCAAAAGAATGAAGCTAACATTGCTTGAAAGGAGCCCCAAATAAATAAAAATGCCAGATACATTGCAGAAATTGCAGCTACTTCCTGGATTCCTCTTTAGAGTTACATTCTCACCTGCTAACTTACCACGACTACAATCAAGCCCCTAACATCTCAGTGAATAAGAAGGATTGTACAAATTTCTCTCAGTTCTGTCAAATGGACTTGGACCAAAACCACACTCACCAGCCACGTTATCTTTATTCATAGATGTTTCAGACATAATTTCTAAGAGATTCCCAACACATTTTCATGACAACAAAAACAACATCTCGTAATCATCATCGTTGTTGTGAGCGGTATCTCAAAGTGAGCGCTGCATGTCAATATCGAAAAGTAGAAAAGCAGAATCCATCAAATGTTACAATAAACTCTAAGCAAGTTGCGCCAAAATGGCTGCTGAAATTTTAAAGGGGATGGGAGGGGGGGTGGTTATTAGACTACATCAAGACAGCGCCTTTTCAATCTTGTTTAAGCATTTTAAAAGCATTTGAAATACACTGGTGATTTTAAGAGTGACTCGTTTAACTGCAGTAGAGCCTGTTGACACGTAGAATGTCATTGGGGCTCATCTCAGTGGCACGTCCAATGGGAACATTGTTATCTGGTATAGGGAGGATGGTTGGCTGCCTGTTTCTGGAGAAAGCAAACCTGGACCAACACAATGTGTTCACTTACAATGTGGCATCAAAATAATGAGATATATTGGAGAAGGGTGTTCAGAGAATAACACTTTACCTTGAATAGTGCATGACAGAATTGTAGTCATATGAGGTGTTCAAATTGTTGGTGTTGACTATGTCAAAATTGGACTCTTGTCCTGTGAATATATTTATCACATAATTATGTTGTTTCTTTTGTCTTCTTTGACTGTCAGGAGAAAGGCCTCTAAGATTACTTAAAGCACATTTTACATTCATATATTTAAATGTTCTTCCTATACAATATCAAGAATATATATATATATATATATATATATATATATATATATATATATATATATAGAAAAAAAAGAGAGAGAGAGAGAGAGAGAGAGAGAGAGAGAGAGAGAGAGAGAGAGAGAGAGAGAGAGAGAGAGAGAGAGAGAGAGAGAGAGAGACCTTCCACAGCACAGGGGTTGAATACTTTAAACATAAATCCTATGTCACCTTACAATAATTGATTTATTTGAGTTTCGGTGTTTTAAAATAAAATATCAAACAGAATCTCTCTCTCTCTCTCTCTCTCTCTCATATACATATATATATATATATATATATATATATATATATATATATATATATATATATATATACACACACACAATTATTAGGCATTATTAAAGTGGGTATTACGATCTGATCATTATTTATATGCATATTTATCCAAGTCTTAACCATATAGAAATTAAAGCTAACTAAGTATGATTATTTTCAGGTGAAGTTTAATTGTTTAATGAAAGAGGCTGTGGCTTAAATTGATTAACACCCTGTATACGGTGTTAATTATTAGGCAGCGTCTCTAACTCAGGAAAACGGGCCAAAAAGGAAATTTAACTGTGACTGAAAAGTCCAAAACTGTAACATGCCTATCAGAGATTCCAAAGCTAATAATGCGTGACCACTGGACAATCAAACACTTTGTTATGAATAGTCAACAGGGTCACAAAAATGTGGAGAAGAAAAGAAGAAGAAGAAAAAAAAAGAGTTTACCATAAGTAAAGAGGCACCGCAAGGTGGAGAAAGGGGGGGGGGGGGGGGGGGGATCATTAATAATGAGCTAGTTTGACCATTTCAGGTTGAAGATGGACTGAAATTCAACTCCCAAATCCACTGCCAATTTCTAGAAGACACTTGCTTCAAGTAGTGGTACAGCAAGAAGTCAGCAACATTCAAGACGGCCATGATATTTATGCAGGACTATGCTCCATCGCATACATCAAGCTACACCACTGCTTGGCTAGTCAGCAAAGGCATCAAAGATGACAGAATGATGAACTGGCCCACTTCCTCATCTGGCTTAAATCCTACTGAGAACTTCTGGGTCAATCTCAAGTGTGGGATTTGCAGTAAGGGAAGACAATTCACGCATCTGAACAGAATTTGGGAGGCTGTGGTGGCTGCATCAGCTAAAACTTATCATGAACAGATCAAGAAACTGACAGATTCAATGGATGGAAGGCTCATGGCAGTTATTGGAAAGAAACGTGGCTGTATTCATTATTGAACTGTTTTGAAGGGCCAACATTTGTTTTTTGTTAATTATCATATGTTCTTTTAATATGAGTTATTTGTTAGATAATACTTTAAGACTAAATGATAAACAAGTAAGAGATTTATTTACTTAGTTGCTTAATAATTGCTTTTGTTCACCAATAAGATGAAGTTGAGAAATACCATTTGCCTAATAATTGTGCATGCAGTGTATATATATTCACACACACACACACACACACACACACACACACACACACACACACACACACACACAAAACAGTTTACTTTATTACTTTATTACCAAGAAATAACAAGTGTAATTTCTGCTCTACTCACCACGTATAACATTTTCCAAGAGGATTCTGACATGATTGTTACGGTCACTACGACTCTGCTCATGATGAAAGCCCAGAGCATGGAGAAGCTCATGTTGGATGATCTCATGGAAAACACAGCCATTGCGTTGTAGGGACACAACTTGTCTTCTACCCCTGCGACCCACGAAAGAGTAGCACCTGTACGGGAAAGAATACATTCTCAAGCCTGCTTTCATTACATGAGAACTGGATGGGAGTTAAATCGATATGTTTCTTAAAAATGGCCTCCAATATTAAAACTGTTCGCATACCCAGAGTCTGAGATTATAGCAATGTAGTCTTCTTCATTGGTACGAGGTATGAATTGGATACAAGTTGAATTTTGGAAGGAGGCCAGCCCACGCCGGATAACTCTTATTTCAGAGGATGCTGTCAGAAAGAGAAGCTTGTTAACGATATCTAATGGAGCTCTGACACATCTTACTTTGAAGCCAGGTGAAAAGTGATACTCACAATATTGCCTGGAAATGGTGAAGGGCACTTTAACCTTCCTGTCATTGCCCCTGCGCCATTTGCACCCACGAGAAGTACATGGATCTGCATTCTGGAGCTCAGTGTACTCTGCTATGTCACCGTGTGTAATGGTGAATTCACCCTTTGGCTTTCCTGTCCAGTAAAACACAATTGTCTACACTGGGATTCATAGTACAAATAAAATATTGGTGCTTAATCTATAAGTGAAAATTCTATCACTGTCATATCTTACAGCTAAGAATGTACCGTGCTGTGCCCTCAGTTTTTAATAGAAAGCAGAGCAGATTTGATTTGATTACATACCTAACCTCTTTATAATATATTTTTTTTCTAACACACACAATTAAACTGTTACAGCTACACCATTCTTTGGTTACCACTGGTACAGATGGTCACAACAGTACCTACAATATATACAGTAATACCTCAATCAACAGCCTTATTTTTTAAACAGTGCCAAGAAGTCAAGTGCGTTTTTTTTGTTTTTTTTTTTCACTCTTACCAGCATTCTTGTTGGCTCTTTCAATTCTGGCAGATACAGAGAAATAATCCTGGTCAATGCTGTTATCTGAAATGAATTTGGTGAAATTAAACAAAACAAAACAAAAACAAACAAATAATGGCTGTAAAATTTAACAACTGTAAAGATAAATTAATAAAAAAAAAATCTGAATCAAGTAGCATCTTACCAGTCTCTTCATAGGTCACATCAGCCAGTGCCTGGTTGATAAATATTTAAAACGTCTGTGAGCTGACATTTTACTAAGTAATAATGCAGATGCCAAATAAAAAGCAATATGCTACTTGAAATATTTATTTAATGTTAACTTCTGTTAGCTCACCTTTATGGAATGACTCTGAACTAGACTGATGCTGAACAGCAGCAGGATGATGCCTTGAATCAGGTACATGATGAGAGTCACATTCAGTGTAGCAGCACCGAGACTGAAGAGTGCTCATACAGAAGTACAGTTTAAATACACTCATAAGAGTTTACCACTTCCCTCTCACAGAACTCAGCTTCTGCTTCTCAGTGGTTTTGGCAAACCAAAAAAAAACAGAACTAAAAATCTTATGTAAAAGAGTGGGTTTTGTCTCCTTGACAATTCACATGCAACACTTTTTAAAAAAAACACTTTTGAAACTTCCTTGAAATTTTCCAACTGTTAGAACCGAACCATATTCCAACCCTACCACTGGCAAATCCAGACCCTATGTAAACCCTAACTCTAGCTGAATGTTAACCATTTACCTGATCCTGAACCTAGGCAAATGCTAACTCTAGTCCAATCTATCACCCTGTAGCTCTACTTTAATAATTCATAACAGGTGATCTAATCTTCATCCAAATCGTAATAACAGCCAAACACATGCCGCTTAAATAAAACACAAAAGGTCATATTGGATTAAAAGTTCACAGTCTAGGTTTAAAAATATAAAATAAAATTAAGCCTCTAAGCTAGCGACTTTTCTGAAGTCTAGTTCGAGTCAAGATCTGTCTAATTAAAAAGTCTGGTTAGTGTCAGAGGACTGCTTTTCTTAAGAAAGATGTATTCATGTGAACCAACAGAGCCAGTGAGCTATGCAACACAGGCAAAGGTTTGTTGGTACCTCTTGAAATTCATGATACAAGGACAAATTAAAGAAATATGTGGCTCAGACTTTAGGGATGGCCCTTTCATGTTTCAGCATGACATTACCATCATGCATAAAGCAAGGTCCCTAAAAAATTGTTGACCGGTCCTGGAAAAAGTCGTGACCTCAATATGCCCTGCCATATGCACATATACTCAGTGTCCTAGTTTTTTTTTAAATGTGCAGTTTGTATATATTGATTGTGCTGATAATTTTAGTTATAGTAAAGCCGTATCTGCACTATAACACTGACTGCAAGCACTTATGTAATGGGATATTTGGGTGTCCACATACTTTTGGCTATGCCATGTACCTTGTGTTGTGTCTACTAAAAAGACAACACTTTAGATAAATGGTGCTTTTTTGTCAACCGCAACTGCAGATATTACATGTAAATCAATCTTTATTTCAAATCTTTAGTAGGAATAATAATAAATCTAATCTAAATCTAGTAGCTGGTAGAATCTAGAAGGAAATGGTAACTGGGCTAAAACATTACTATAGGTACATAAGGAGAATTAATTGAAAACACTAAACTAAACAATAATATGTTGTTTTTCTTTGTTTTTGTTTTTTAAGTGATCAAACTGCCCATTGTCATTGCTGTTGTTGTTGCTGTTGTTGACTAATGACTAAATGAAGAGTGGAACATTAGTGTAATGGAAACTCATTAGTAATTAGTGAAGTGTTACTGTGCTGTTCTTCAGTAGATGATAATACTGTGAAATATTATTACACATTGTAATCCATTACTATTTTTTGTTATTTAAAATAAAATCATTTACAAAATTTTTTTAAAGTATGTTAATTTTTATTTTATTTTTTTCATTGCTAAATTACAGCCTTATACTTTCGTAGGTTATTGTTGCCCAGTCTCTCTTTAGGCTAAATAAAAACAACACTATAATAAGACCTATAATAACTTACAACAGAGGTGTTGGAATGGGTTGAGGTATATTAGATATTAGAACTCCAGGAGGAATATAAGACTTAGCTATTGGGGAATAATTTTGATATGATCAGTAATTAACCAGTAGTTACTATTTTTCTTTCTTTCTTTTATTAAAGAGCCATCATTAACTAGTAGTTCGGCAGAAGAAATATAAGCATCAGTATCAGTTACTGTTTGAGACTCAGTTCATTATTGCATAGTTAATAGTGGACTCCTACGAACATATTTACTGAGTAATTAACAAGTAGAGCTTAGTATTTTATAAGAAAGGTGTTACAAAAAGAACTGCTCAGTCCTTCTTGCTTAGTTCCTTCATGGTAATCTATGAGCTGTTGTACAGTATTGCAAAATGTTACCCAATGTATATAGATAGGGTGATGCAAATAATTTGAATGTGAATATTTTTCCCCAAAACTGAGTTGGGTAGATGGAAATTATGTACCAAAAACTAGATAAAATGATATACAATCATTTCTGTAGAAATGATGTAGGGGTTTATGATTTCTTGCTATTAAAAGATCTTGCTGTTCTGGATCTTTAATTCACAGATCATTAGCTCAGTAAAGCACATGCTGTATTCTGTCCACCATGCTTTCCATTTGAGAAGGAGGTTTTTGGTACACATTATTTATCGGTCTCTAAACATGCAGTGCTCTTCAAGATTATTTTGTATCGTAGTTAATTTTGTAATATTTTTGGTGATAACAGGATAAGGTTATTACAATATTAAGTACAATTATATGCTGTGCTTGCTAGGTCAGTGCATATACATTTAAATCATACAAAGATGTGCAAAATATGCCTATAATCTTTACGTCATGGAAAATCCACACCTGATTTTCCTCGAGAAAACCTATTACAGTAGAAGATAATAAATTATATATATATATATATATATATATATATATATATATAAAGTTATAATTTTTTTTTATTAATTAAAAAAAGAACAATTGTGTGGCTCTCACCAACTTCTATAAACAAGCAAATAAGCTCATGTGACAACAACAACAACAACAAAAAACACAACAGATTTTGATATGTAATCTTTTTTCCCCTCCAAAACTAAACATTCAGAAATCCCATGGGGAAAAATAAGTACACCCTTCTTACTTCCACAATAATTAAGAGAGTAATTAGCATCCAGGCGTTACTAATAAAATGCACAAGATTCAGCCAATTCTATTGTTTTTGCTTTACATTGGAGGCATTTGGGTTTTAAAGATGAGACAGTAGTTCAGAATTTCAGCTTTAAGTTCCTCATATTTATATGTGTTAAACAACTTCGAACATGGCACCTTTTGTATCAGATCACTCAATTTTCTAGGCATGCAAACCTTGTCTTGGATATAATTATTGTCTGTAAACATCTACGAAAAATGAACCATTTAAATTTTGAAGCTACTCAGCTCCCTTTAGTTGTACAGTTTTGAAACTCCTTCTTTTAACAGTTTTTTTTTTTTTTTTTTCCTGCAATTTCTGCAAATGCTGCAATTTCTGGTCACATTTTGTAATCCTGCAGAAATGTGTGTTTATTTTCCTGTGTGGTGGGCGATGGTTGACTAATCCTAACAGTTTTAAAGCTTGCACGCAAGCATCCTAACTGACAGCAGGTCTATCTTTGATGCCATATCAGAGGCTTGTAAACAAGTGTTAGAAGTGTTCATTTATTGTCATACAGTATGAGGCACAGCATCCAACATCCCAACACTTTTGTTGAAGCTGCAGATTTTTGTTTTCACACTCCAACTCCCCCATTATGTTTTCAGCGATCAGACCAAGCAGTGTTCCACTTGAGGAATTTTCCAAAAAAAATTATGGGCCTTTTTTTGTGTTTTTTGTGCGGTTTTTTTAAAAAAATAAAAACACACACACAAACACCGCATGTATAGTAGGGGTCCAAACAGTCTGTCTGGTGGGGGAAAAGGATCAAACAGGTGAAACTGTGCTGATTTTTGATGTGCTGTCTTGTGCCGAATGATCCAGTATTACATATCTGAGTGGCAAAAGTATGTGAACCTCTAGGATTAGCAGTTAATTTGAAGGTGAAAGTAGAGTCAGGGGATTTCAATCAATGCAATGACAATAAGGTGCGAGCGAGCGCTCGGTTTTATTTCAAGTGAAACGTGTGAAACATGGTGGTGGTAGTATCATGGTTTGGGCCTGTTTTGCTGCATCTGGGCCTGGACGACTTGCCATCATTGATGGAACAATGAATTCTGAATTACACCAGAATATAATATGCAATCACTTTCCTCAATAAATAACTTACCAAGTATAATATTATTGTTTCTGCACAAGGGGATCACACCAGATACTGAAAGCAAAGGTTCACATACATTTGCCACTCACAGATATGTATTATCGGATCATTTTCCTCAATGAATAAATCACCATGTATAACATTTTAGTCTCGTTTGTTTGAACTGGGTTCTCTTTATCAACTTTTAGGACTTGTGTAAATATCTGATAATTTTGCAGGCCATATTTATGCAGAAATATACAAAAATCTGAAGGGTTCACAAACTTTCAAGAATCACTGTTCATTAAAAAATAAATATTTATCAGAAAATTATACCTCTTACAACAAAATTAAATCATAAATGCTACATCAATTATCTTTTTCAACAATATATATATATATATATATATATATGTATATATAACAATATGTTATACAATATGTTATATATTATATATATATATATATATATATATATATATATATATATATATATATATATATATATATATATATATATATATATATATATATATATATATATATATATATATTTTATGTCTTAGGTCATATTTATGCAAAATTGTAGAAAATTCGAGCAACACTGTACATGTATGGCCGAATTACTGGTCTAACTCGAAACAGACTTACTCCATGTATTAAATGGTCATAGGCAATCTGTGTATGGCCATGGATAGCAATAACTGCCCCTAAAACACTGCCTAAAATGCTGTTGCAACAAATTCCTGCTGGTTAGTTGCAATTTGCATTCTTTACACTGCCACATTCACAATCCTAAAAAGTAGAGTAAGAAAGTATTATTAGAAACCATATATTGTATGTGTGTGTGTGTGTGTGTGTGTGGCGCTCCACTTCTGTTGGAACTGGCATAAAGTTGGCATGCTATTGGATGTTCGATATTTGCAAATTCAGGGACTATGTCTAAAGTTACATACAATACTGCTATACACGTTTCTAACTTTAATAGCATTTGAAGTCATAAAGGCAACTTTAAAGTGTTCATGAAGGTGTCAGCAATGATGCACACCTTTTAGTATTTTTTATATTTATTAAAATAAACTGTCAAATCATATCTAAACATTGTGACTTTTAAAATATACCATCATTTAGAACATGGCAAAGGTCAATAGCATTTGAAGGAAATACAGTCACAAAACCAACTGTACAGTGTTCATGTAGGTGCCAGGTACGATGCACACCTTTTAGCTTCTTGACATTTGTCGACAACTCCATTCAACTCACCTTCCCCTCACACTCTCACTCCCTTCCGCTCGCTAATAAAAACCTGATTCATCTTGGATCCCTGTGTCTGTGTACTGCATTTGGGACCCCCCGTCCCTGTGCCCTAAACAAGTACACCACTTCTTTTAGCTGTCAAAATCAGTGGTCAAATTAAACAGAAATAAAAATTTGCCTGATGAAAAGGTGAATTTATTGAAAAAAAAAAAAAAGAACACAAGATGTTAAAGGACTTGGGCTCTAGAATCTGATTGGCTGAGCCCTGTGTAAAGCTATTGTAAAATCCTCACACACCTGTGACCACATCACAATAATTGAATTTTGTATTACACAGTTTGTATTAACAGTTATTTACAGTCAACTAATTTGATTAAACAAGAATGGATAAAGAAGAATAAAGGTAACGTTTTGGAGTGGCCAAGTCAAAATAAAAATGTTGTGGAAGGACCTGAAGCAAGCAGTTCATGTGAGGAAACCCACCAACATCCCAGAGTTGAAGCTGTTCTGTAATGGGCTAACTTTCCACCAAGCCGATGGTTATTAAATTATTTATCCCCGATCTAATTCCCTCAACAGTAAGACCTGGAAGAGAACCAATTACAGGCTTATAGATCATTTCATTTTTAATATGATTAAGTCATAATTAACACAACAAACAAGTTTTACATATTCTTTCTGACATACATTTATCCCAAAGACATTAAAGAATTCAATGTAACAAAAATAAATCCTTTGTTAAATCAATAATATATGCATGCATTTAAAGCCTGCTCTTGAAAGTTGGACAGTTTAATTGTGTGTTTAGTGCATTTAAATTCACAAGCAAGTAGAAATTAAATCCCACCACCTCTATTTAGGATTAAATTGAAGATAAAGAACTATGCAGAATTATTCCTACCAAGACAGTGCTTAACCCTCTTACCCCTAAATTCAAACAGTATTATGTCCCATAACCCTGTATTCCCCAGAGAAACAGCACGTCAACCCTGAGTTCCCAGGCCAAAATTGGCCCCAAAATCAACATTTTAATTTGAACATTTTTAGGCCTTGAAACAACTTATAATAATGTATTTGTGTAATATTACTTTGAAAATGAAGCAGTTCAGTGTTTTTACTCCACTTAGAGCACAATTATTAACTAGAGAAATTACGAAAAATGCGCGCTAAAATCCTTCTACTCATTTAGAAGTACCATACGAGCATCAGCGTGGTCAACGCCTTTCAATAAATTCAAGTAAATAATAAATAAATGAATAAATAAATGCATTTTAGCGCCGAATGTCAACTTTCTGGTGATAATCAGACCAGCAGGTCGTGTTTTCACGAGTGCACAGAGATGGTCAGGTGATGACTCCAAACCCCTGCAGTGTCAGTCGCACTGGTTGATGCTGAAGATGAAGACGGATCAGGGTCTGAATCAGGAGAGTTTGGGTCACTTTCAGTTTCAGTTTCAGTTTCAACATCTCCTGAACTTTCACTGCGGTCACTATCTAGACTCCTCCCCTCGCCTGTGTAACTGTGTATGTTTTCTTTTTCTCACTGTTTTAGATGTACCCGTGTTCACTGTAGGTGGAACTTTATCTGGAACACGATTAGCTTTTTGCTTTGGCATTTTTAGTTCACTTCTACTATTACACCAATATTCACGCTCGGATCTTCATCGTAATGACGGCGTAATAACGTAATCACGTCGTGACGTCATCAACCTTCTGGGTCAAAAAATAATAATTAAATAAGTAAGTAATCATAGCAGAGTAACGCCGTATACCAGCCATATTCGGCCATACGGGGTAAGAGGGTTAATGACCGTGCTGATTAGGGGTAACACAGAACAGGTATGAGTGTTCAGTGAGACATGTGACAAGGCCATGTGACATGCAGGGGTTGATGGGTAATGTATTAAAGTGTCAATTTCAGCATAACCCTGACACCAATGAACAGCAGAAAAAATGCAGCTACTGCAATTTGGATTAATCAGTATACTGGAGAAACTAGGTTTATTCCCATTTGCAGTTCAGGTCAATTACAGAATGTAGATTAGTCTTCAGTGCATGTGGAACAGATGCCATTCTCACAGGCAGTCACTGCATGGGATCTCTGGATCAGAAATGCAGCCTTCAACTGTGGAACTAGACATCAAAAACAACACAGTCATATTTACAGTAGACACATTAAACATAACCACGGTATTTCACATAATTTTACTCACTAAGGAACCTTTCTGCAGTTGTAAGCAATCTTTGTGTCCAAAGTGCTTTGAAGCATGTTGAGTGAGGAATGATTGCATGTAGTCCTGTTAACAAAGAGTACAAAAGACCTTTAAAAGAACAGTATTATTTTCATAGCCCTAATTCTTAGAAGGGACACGTGTTTAGTAATAGCACTGTATAGTTAAAAGCAAAGAAATCACATATACCTAGGTTAAAAATATTCAACCTCAGTTTTTCACATTACCATACATTTCTTCTGATAAGTCGAATAGGGAATCTACTTTATTCACATCAGAGGTCATTTTAAAACAACTGATTAGATGCAGATTTATTTCAGCTTTAATTCATTATATCAGAATCGTAGTGCGCCAAATGTTTACATACACCAAGCTGACTGTCTCTTTAAACAAGTACTAGACATTAATGTACTGACTGGAAACTACTGAGTGGTCAATTGTCAAAATAAGGAGTTAAATGGGAGGGCACATTTGGCTGTGAAAGTTCGGAGACACGGCACTTTGCTCTTGATACCAAAAATCCAGGCAACTCAGCCAAGACCTTAGAAGAAGAAGAAGAAGAAGAAAAAAAAATCTGGTTCCTCCCTAGGAGCAATTTCCAAACAACTGAAGATACCACACGCATTTGTACAAACAGCTGTTTGCAAATATAGAAATCTTGGGACCACACAGACAGAAACGTGTTCATGAAAGAGTCACCAATTAACTCCCAGTGAGGAACCTACTTTGGTCCAAAAGGTTCAACTGGACCCCAAGACAACAACAAAAGAACTGGTCAACAAAAGTGTGTACAGCCTCCATTACGTGAGTTCTACATCTTGGCCTGAAAGGCTATCGTTCAATGACGAAGCCCCTTCTCAAAGACCAATAAAAGGCATAAAGAAGCCAGACTGAAATTTACAAGTGAGCAAAACTCTTTTGAAGTAGTGTGAGGCAGGGCTTTTAATCCAAAGAACACCATCCCAACTGTGAAGCATGGGGGCGGCAGCATCATGTTGTAGGAGTGTTTTGCTGGTAAGGGAATGGGGTACTTCATAAAATAGATGGCATAATAAGGAAAGAAGATTGTCTAGAAATACTGAAGCAAAACCTCAAGATATCAGCCAGAAGGTTAAAACTTGGTTGAAACTGGGGTCTTCCAGCAGGACCATAACCCTAAGCATACCTCCAAAGTGGTAACAAAATGGCTTAAAGACATCAAAGTAAAAATATTGTAGTAGTCATCTCACAGCCCTTACCTGAATCCCATAGAACATTTGTGGCCTGAACTAAAAAATAAGCCCACAAACCGGTTCTCTTAGGACGAATTACCAAAAATTCTGGCAAAGTATTCTGAGGAGCCTGTGGACGGCTATCTCCAAGTGTTCGATTCAAGTTCAAACAATCAAAAAGCAATGCCATCAAACACTAACAAAGTATATGGAAAATTCTAACCCACTAAAAAACTGATATAGTAAATACACACTGAAATCAATCTGTCTAGATGCATGTAAACATTTGGTCTATATAAGCTGATTGTGCAAAGTAAATAACACAAACACTGTGCTTGGATTTATTTAAAGTTGTCATTCTTGGTTTGCTAATATTTCTGCTTCAGATATTTGAAGCAATTAAAATAAATAAATAAATAAATAAATAAACAGCTTATTTTTTTGTATAACAGCTAAATTTGCAGAGACAGTAGGCTTGTTTCAGCCAAGGAAGTGCCATCTCTAAACCTGACTTCTACCTTTTCAGCTGTTTGAGTGCACCAAAAGGCAAATAAGCAATATGTGCGTAAAGCAGGTTTTGCGTTCCAAACACATACACAGATTTACAGATCAATACTTACGTGTCTGTGTCCTTGGTGACGAGCAATACAGTCAAACCGGCCACTTTATCGGGATCCAAATTCTTCACTTCTACACTTCCAAATACGCTTGATTAAAATAAAACAAACAAATGACACTGGCATAAGCCCTATTCGGAACAAGATTAGATTTCAGGACATATGTCTGTAAAGTAATTGTTACTGCAGACGTCGGTGGTATTTATCATCAATTCACACATCAAACTTAAACATGATGCTACACTACAGGGTTTAATAATACAACATGGCACAGAAGAAACAAGAGAAAAGCTGCAACTGAAGCGTTAAGGTTTAATTTAAGTTTGGGGACAACAATGTGATCAAACACTGTTTGAACAAATGTTTGGGAGAAGATTTTTCGGGACGTTTGCGATAAATGCCCCTCTGTCAAAGTGGCAACTGGACTAAATGATTAGAAAGAATCAACGACCTAAAATCAAAATACAGAGAGTGAATTAGGAGACAACAGAAGAAGCAGCTCGGATTGTGTGCAGTGTCCGTACTTCGAGGAACTGGATGTCGTGATGGGTACGCATAATTTACTCTCTAAATATGTATGTACAGTTAATTATACTATACCTGACAGGACTTTGTAAGTAGCTAACAGACAGGTACTCGTGTTTAGATAGGTACTCGTTTAGGTAGATATATTTACTATCAGTAGAATACACAGCTTATCGTGCATGTTACCAAATAGAAATATAAGCAGAATGGGACCTTTTTTTTTCTTTTTTTTTTCTTTTTTACAATAGGTTTACAACAAAAGAAAACCACATCCTTGAGTGGGAAATATCAGGAAAATGCACAGGAGATAGAGTAGTATTTACCCAGAGGTCAGTTGGCATGGCATTAGTTTAACCTGGGGTTAATTTTACAGACCATTTTAGAATGTAAAAGATGCTTTAATCTTCACTGGCATGGGAACGCGCGGTCTAGAAAAAGTCCAGAAAAAAAAAAATCAAACAAAAAAAAAAACCCAGAACTGAGATTACACGGGATTAAAATCACCGAGAAGCTCTGTTAATTATTACATAGAGGTTGGTGCTTTTTTTTTTTGTTACATTGTTTAGTCTATCTGAAAAGAAAATGTCAACATAAATTTGCCAACCCCTAAAATGGGTCATACTATTTTCAGTGCATGAGCGCACACTGTAGGCTGAATGCACGAAATACCACGCAGTCGTACACTCAGTCACCAAATGCAATGGAGATACGTGCAAAATGTTCAAAAGACACTTTTTCTTGGAAAATAAATGTCAATCTAGATATAGTATCTCAAGCATAAATTTCCAACACAGTTCATCAAAATGAAATGCATATGGTGAAATGCTTACAATGAAGTGTGCCGATTGTCTTGAGGTCACAAGTCTTGAGTGTGAATGAAACGAGCTGATTATATATATATATATATATATATATATATATATATATATATATATATATATATATATATATATATATATATATATAAGCTCGCTTCATATATGTTATATATATATATATATATATACACACACACACATATATATTATAATATATTATAATATTATAAAAAGGTTTGTGATTGGTTGGTGTTAAGATTATGCCTTAAATGATTAAAATAACAAATTCATGCCATTGCTGCTGTATGGCTTCCAATCAAAATAAAAAAGCATGTCACACTTATAAATATAACAGTAAATATCACTTGAGGGCTATAACACTAACAATATAGAAAGAAAAAACAAAACGAGAAAGAAAGAAAGTTATGAGAGAGTACCAGTCACCTTCACCATGCTCAATTCCATCCAGACCACCAGAGGGCACCCTCGCTCATATTTTTTTCCTTCCTTTGTTCTTTGCCTAACTGTTCATGCACACCTATTTTTTGTTCCCTTAATTATTTACCCTCTTTAAGTTCTGTGTTGTTTCCTCCTTAGTGGCTGAGCATTATGTTGTACTGTTATGGTGTTGTATTTGCAGCTTTTGTTTTCATGTCGCCTTGCCTTAGTCTAGTCCTACCTCCTTCCGAGTAAGTTTTATATTTTTTTACTGTCCCTCTCTGACCAGCAATGCAAAATAATGTGCAGGGCAGCACTTCTCTTCACCTTCAAAGCTACTGTGCTCTCCCAGTCAAACGGCAGTAATCAAGCGTTCTGTTCAAGGCAATAGTTAAGGCAATACCAACTTACACAACAGAGAGGGGCTTTTAGAATTTGAATCTCATTTATTATTACAAACTATCAATCGATTCAGAACACCAATAATGTTACAAAATAGGGGTTATATTATTATTAATGTTGGCCTTCCCTACCAAAATATATGATCATGAACTTCTGCTGGATCTAATTATATTCTTTTATATTGTTTTTTTTTTTATATTGATTATTCTTTTATATTGATTTTCTTTTCTATATTGATTTTATTTAGCCTATAAAAGATATTTGGAGCATACGTTAATAGTAATAGATAGCTTATGGCTTAACCTGCCTTCAACTTAGAGTTGAAGGTGAATTGAACACCTTTTCTTGTGTGCCAACACCGGGTGTCTGAGGTGTCAGTGACGTGTGTGTTCTCACAGGCAGATGAGGCTCACCATGAGTGAGGCTCACCACTATTCTCTGCTCCATCCATAGGAATAAGATAGTGCCGATTCCTATGCACAGTTCCACGAAGCACGTCTACATAAGAGTGTGGTGTTGAGTGTACCTCCACTACCGTACCAGAAACTTTTTTGATCCATGACCAACCTCTATTTCCCAGGTGATTGTTTTCACAGTTCACGTACAGGATGGCGCTTGTTGAAATACTTCTGATCTGTACCCATTTTCTCCTTCTCCCACAAGTGGAGAATGGCACTGTCAGGGATTAGGGGATCCAGCAACATTGGGAAAATCGGCACCATGGTATGAATCCGTTGCCCCATCAGCAACTTAGCTGGACTACGGCTGTTGTGAAACTGTATGACAGTAATGCAAGGTAAGGATCTGATCTGTATTTTTGAGAAGGTTCTTGACTGTACAGCACGTTCTGCCTCTCCATTGCTGCATGGGTACTTTGGGCTGCTTGTGATTTGCTTGAATCTGTAAGCAACTGCAAGGTCAGAGAAAGTACTAGATGAAAATTGTGGTCCGTTATCGCTCACCAAAGATGCAAAGATGGAATTGAGATGCACTGTGATGTCCGCACAGTTTGTGAGTGAAAGTTTAGCTACTTAAACATAGTATGAATAGTAATCCACTACTAAAAAGGTATGTTGTCCCCTTCAGGACAAACAGATCAGTCCCAAGCTTCTGCCAAAGAATCTGGAAAACCTGTTGGAATTAGTGGTTCAGTGAAATTTGTTTGCTCTTTGATGCATATTTGGCAGTTTTGTACCAGCTCATTTACCCTGCATTTTACCATGCTTTGGTAGCTCTTGCGCAGCTTCGTGAAGACATCATTCATTAAAGCAGAGGAAATAACAAGCCTGGTACCTTTCAGAAGGAGGCCATCATGGATTGAAAGAAAAGCTCGCTCTGCCCAGTAAAAGCCTCTCTTGGCTTGTACAGCGATTGGACTCTTGACACATTTTCATGATGCTGGAGCAGTATTGAGATGCTCTTTGAGACTGTCTAAATATCATGTCCTTGCTGGGAGCTGCTCAATGATCCTGTCCATGTAAATGTTTGTGCCTTCCACTGGTGTTATCTGCGTCTGCCAGCAGTGGTGCACATGACAGAGTGTCAGCCATTCATTGGCTCTTTCCCAGGACATGAGAAACCTTATAAGAATTATGCACAAGTCTAACTTTAAACGTTGGATGCAGGAGGTAAGTCATCTAATCCTTGAGACCCCAGAAGACTTAGTTTGTGACCCGTCTCTATTTCAAAATATTGGCCTATGAAGAAGTCCTGCAAATCTCTCGCATGCCTATGTGAGCCCTCCTTTTCTAGCTGAGCGCATCTCTGCTCAACTGGTGTGAGAAACTGCAAAGCATAAGCAACCATTGTACACCCAATGTTTCAGCATGATTGCCCCCAATCAAAATAACTTTGCATCTGCAGACACTTTAATTGCCTCGTTCAGGTTGTATATGGCCAGCATAGATGGAGATCCTGTTTCAGGTCGTGAAAGGCCTAGACTTGTCCAGCAATTCCTTGTTCAACAGAAGGTCTCTTAGGGGTTTATCTTTCTGTGCCAGCCATGAAATGGATTTACCAAGCTCCTTGACTATGACGTTGGCTGGCTTTGGTATATTTCTGACCACTGCTGTCTTGGCTGGGCCTGGTTGAACCCCGACATCCAAGATAACATTAATGGCTGTGTGTTGAGTTATTTTGAGCGGACAGCAAGCTGTACACTCACTACTTTACACTGTAGCAAAGTGTCATTTCTTCAGTGTTGTCACGTGAAAAGTTATAATCGAATATTTACAAAAATGTGAGGGGTGTACTCACTTTTGTGCGATACTGTGTGTGTGTGTGTTATATATATATATATATATATATATATATATATATATATATATATATATATATATATATATATATATATATAGTTTTAATGCTTATTGTTTAGACACAAATCATCAGACAGTCGTGTGCCTCAGCAACAGTGTGATCATCGGTCAAGGTAAAATCAACAGGCCATTGGTACATAATGTACAAAGAAGTGAGAGAAACTAAGAGCGAAGGAAACATTCCTGTGATATGGGTTGTCGTCCTTCAGACACAGACACATACACCAGGTTCTACAGATAATTCTAGGCGGAGTCACAGTAGTGCCATATTTCTGCATTTTAGGAAAATAAATACTGAAATCATGAGATACTTTCATTACATAGTTAGTTAGAATCCATTCAACTATCCATATGTAAATGAATCACAGGCATGAATATGAATCACATGAAAATGAATCATATGTAAATGAATCACATGTAAATGAATCATATGAAAAAGAATCCATTCAACTAATTATGTGACTGTCCACTAGGTTTACATAGTTTAGGGTTTCACAAAAACATGAATGGATACTTACACATTAACAACTTTTAGATATATTATTTTTAATAGTTTTCATATACAGTACCTTGTGGAACTGAAGGGGGCTTCCAGGGATCCATTTAACATTGCAGACACATTCCCACAAGACAAATTTGCAGCAAACTGGCAAAAAAAAAAAAAAAATATGAATGAATTAAAAGCTTGATGTCATTTCATATAAATAAGATCATCTGTACAATGTGTCTGTTATATGTGGCTGGAATATTTCCAGATTCTCCCCTGATTCCTGAACCACCCCAAAGTGGGTAGTTATTAACCATTTACTATAACTGAATCAACAATGATTGGTATTGTTGCTTGTATATGAAGGGTACCCGTGCTAGATTGAACTGGGGTCTCTGGTAAACTGTAGCTTCGAAACTTTCTGACTCTAAGGAAAATGCTGCATTTCCTACCTACAATTCTATCAAATGTATGTGTTTTGTTAATGGACAGCATCTAGATCATGTGATCAGCTAGAACAAAGCCACTGTTGCATATTTTAGCACAAGCATGGTGTGGGTAAAGGATTTCAATGAGAACAAAGACAATGCTTCATTGATTACCAGCTACGCAAAGAAACAGCTGCTGCACCGACAAAACTAATCCCTGCTCAACTGTACTGTCATTTCAATCCGTAATATGGTTTAAATACTAACTCGTGTCTGCATGTATACATACACACACATATATACATATATATATATATATATATATATACATATATATATATATACACATATACATATATATATATATACACACATACATTATATATATATATATATATATATATATATATATATATATATATATATATATACATACATATATATATATATATATATACATACACACATACGTATGTATGTGTATGTATGTATGTGTGACTACAAGAATATACACACTGCTAAAAAGGTAATTCTCCTCCTTTTGCAACACAAGAGAGTACAATTTGTAATAAGCTATTTGTATGTGCAGCATTATAAAGCCATTATACATTTATTCGGGACAGAAGTGTGATAAGCATTCTCACGTTAGCAGAAGTCCTAATCCAGAAAGACCGCACTGGGTTGTTCTGACAGCTGGGACAATCTGTAGTGAACGTTTCTGTTGACGAAGCACAATTAATCTTTAAAATATCCATACCGTTCGACAAGGGATACAGTTTAAATGTTCTCTGCGCCGAACAAATAATGAAATTTATCCAGTGATGATAACGATGACTGGAAGCAGCGTGGACGCGGAGAATCCCTTCATTCATTCGCTTCATGAGCACTTCAATCCAAAACCATAACTTTTACAAAGCTGTACCTTTGCTTTCGTTTTTGCTGCACCAAGTCAGTCCATCGAACAAAAATCCAAGCAGTGTATCCTCCAAAGTGACCAGGCAGTCTCTGTTGTCAGTGAATGCATGTACCATAGTTTTTGTTTTGCTCCAGAACAACATCTGCGCAGAAACCAATAGATAAGTACTAGAACAAATTGTTATAAATGATGGTTCTGTAGAATATCCAAGAAATAAACTGCAATCAACTATAACTAAATTTTACATATCAATATAAAGTATCAGTGTATTCTGGACCTTCTTAAAAATCTAGCTTGTTCTGATCAGCTGCCTGTTACCAAGATAGTAGATGGTAGATGGAAATAGCTGATTTATTAATGCAAATAGTAGAGATTATTGTTTCTCTGTCCCTCCAGCTACCTGATCTACTGTCACTTCCCAAGAATTGTTTATGCCTAAAACTGAGCTTTTGCTTCAATGGATAATCTCACCTAGATAACGCAAATTTGCCCCACCTTCAAACTGCTACACCAGATTTCTATTTTATTTTATTTTACGCAGCTACCAAACATCCTTTTAACAGATGTCGTACTGTCTTTGCTCGGTTCCCTTTTGAGTCTGGTTTCTCTCAAAGTTTCTTCCTCACATCATCAAAGGCATTTCCCTCCACTAATATTGGCACCTTTGGTAAATATGAGCAAAGAAGGCTGTTAAAATTTTTCCTTACCGTCTAACCTTTTTATCTTTTGTTTAGAAATTTCACAAAAATACACAACACAGGTTTATCAAAAATATATGTTAAATATAGGTGTGCAACAATTATTGGCACCCTTTTAGTCTATACTTTGGCAACCTCCCTTTTCCAAGATAACGGTTCTAAGTCTTCTCCTATAATGCCTGATGAGGTTGGGAAGTACATGGCAAGGAATCTGAGACAATTCCTCCATACAGATCCCTAAAATTTGGACATTTCTAGTCAGGGGACAGGGATGGCCATGACAGGACCTTGATTTTGTCATATTTTAAAAAAATATATTTTTTAAATAAAGGTGTGCAACAATTATTGGCACCCCATGAATTCATATAAGAAAAAATATATTTGAAGTATATTCCCATTGATATTTTACATTTTTGTAGTACACCTGGGTGACTAGGAACAGGATATTGTTCAACCATGATATCATGTATCACAGGGGTATAAATATGAGGTAACATACAGGCCAAATTCCTCACAAAGTGTCATTCATCACAATGGGTAGGACCAAGGAATATAGCTGTGATGTACAGCAAAAGGTCTTTGAGCTTCACAAAATGTGAAGTAGTTATAATTATATTTTCCCCAATCAGGGTAATAAAGAAGTTCCAGTCAACTGGAAATGTTATGAGTCTGCAAACTGCAGATGAGGAGCTCTTCTCATAGCTATAAGAAAATATTTCGTCATGCAGGTCAGCAAGAGTCTCAGTGCAAGTGTATCCACAAATAAAGGTATTTACACATAATGAAACAAGCATGCTTTAGTGTAAGAGTACAACATTCTTACAGTATTACAGGCAAGATCCTGTTTGACTGAATTTATTAGAGGATCATATGCATCAGGAGGAACATCACACGGGTCTTTCCCGATGTAGGCCTGCTCAAAAGCCCCCCAGATGATCTCGCAGTCATTCTTCCTGAAGAATAAAAAAAGAAAAATGCCCATTTGGGTTGAAAAGAAGACTTGAGAAATGCAAAGTGAACAGTGTTAGCAAATATATATTTTTATAGCTTCTTTACCTAAAAGAAAAACAACCAAAATATAAATGTACTTCCCTAATTTCCTAATACAAAAACAGAGACAATAGGACCTCACTCTCAAATGAAATGGCAGCCACACCCCTACTGCCAGTGAACTAAGGGAGATATATATAAGGTGCAGAATATATACACAATGGAAAGTGCAGGGAGAACTCAAAGTCAAAAACAGGCACAAGTCTTCCAACATTATCCTCCTCTTCCTCTTTAAATACAGTTGCCTTTTAGTGATGTCATTGTGGGAGGCGGTTGAAAAGCAGGCTAGGGCAGACTGGAAACTCTGGGAGGAAGTTTGAACCTGCACACAAAACATGGCACAATATGCACAAAACAAGCCTTCCCATCCTAAAGATTAGCGGGTTGGAACAAAAGATATTAATAAATAAACCAAATCCTATACCCACCATGAAAAAAAAAATAGGCCGAACAAAAATCTGAAAAACAAATTGACAAGAATGACAAGATAACAACAATCACAGGTAGACAATTTCTCTCATTCTCACTCTCTCTCTCTCTCTCTCTCACACACACACACACACACACACACACACACAAATCTACTTTGATCAATCAAATGCTTGCCCCTGTACTTGCAATTTTTATATACCCTTGTCATTCTTCTCAAACATTTGTTGACCTGAGATCATGTTGCACATACATCGCCAACATTGTTTATCAAAGTTGTCTCAGTTTGAAATACTGGTGAGTGATAGCCATGTGGAAACATTCATATGAACAGTACTAAATTATGTCAAATAAATTTGACTCTATTAAAATTTTAGGTTAGGTATGTAACCCTGTTAATCACAAAGGGATCAATGTCTACAGATCGGTGTATTGACTCCAATGCCGTACCAAACTTCCTGCGTGCACCAGTGCTTTGGCTGAATTTAGGATATTAATTTGGTGAAGCCAGCAGTGATGCACTACGAGTAACATTGGCAGGTATGTGACCAGGCCAAACTACTTGCAAGCACACATGAACAGAACAGGGAACATCAGGACTGAAGACCTTTTCCTTGTTATAGTCAGTGCTGAGGCAGGTGACACATCACTGGTGTCCCCGGCTTCTAGAGAGCCTAGACCTTGGTTGTATGAGCACAAATCCTGTAGTATAGCTTGTAGTCAGTCAGAACCAAAGCGGTGTTTATCAGTCCCTCCAGGATTTCGTGATTGCAGAAATTAATGCCAAATATTGTAATGTTCTGTAATATTTGGAGGTAGGGATGTCACGATACCAAAAATCTAGTAGTCGGTACCGATACCACCAAAAGTACACGATACCAAAGTCGATACCACTGTGTGGTTTAAAATAAATTAAAAAATGAATACAATTTTTAAATAAAATTAAAAACTCCTGGAGGACATCCCCCTCTGGCTGAGAGGGGGGATATTTCAGTTATCAAACACTGTCTGACAATGACTAATAAAAGTGCCAAGTGCTAATAACAAGTGCTAAGGTGCACTCCTAAATGCGCACACACATACACACACCTTATACTCTGAATGCATAAGTTTAAATTCACTGATATGATGGCATGCCAAAAAGATGTATTAACATTTGAATAATTATTTGTGACATTAGGCTACATTTGGCTGTGGCGCAGTTGGTAGAGCGGGTTGTCCACTAATCGTAGGGTTGGCGGTTCGATTCCCGGCCCGGGTGACTCCACATGCTGAAGTGTCCTTGAGCAAGACACTGAACCCCAAGTTGCTCCCAATGGCGAGTTAGCGCTTTGCATGGCAGCTCTGCTACCACTGGTGTGTGTGTGTGTGAATGGGTGAATGAGACACAGTGTAAAGCGCTTTGGATAAAAGCGCACATTTACATTTTACATAGTTTATAACATTGCAGTGCGTTAGCGTTGTTAACAAATAGCTGGCTCTCACAAACATTACACGGCGCATAACGTTAGCTGGTTTCAGGAACACAATGCCAGCTGCCTCAAACAGACACAATATAGGGCCCGGCTTTCAGACACTTCGCCACATCCCAGGTGTTTTCTCTCTTTGTCTGAAATTAACGATAGCATCGGCTGCACACCGGTAACCAATGCTACCTTTCCTCTCAATTAGCTTTCCTCTCTCTGCCTCGCAATGAGTCGGGGAAGAGCTAAACTTGTTAAACTAGGCTAATCTTCTGTAGATTTTCCCGTTTGCTTGTAGGCGTTCTTCTTCTTCTTTACCACTTCTGGACCGAATAAAACACTAATGTGTGTTTGCTGCCCCCTTCAGTTCTGGAAGAATTGCAACCACATTACACATGATACTGACGCCACTGCAGAAAAACAAGTACCGTCATGTTTTAATAATGTTGGTACCGACTTGGTACCGAAGTATCAGTTCTCGTGACATCCCTATTCCAAGGTGCTTGCAATTTTTCTAAATTATCACAGATTTTCCTCAGATTTGGGCCAAGACGTGTCATGATGACATCAACACAACATGCATTCAGCCAAAGCCCTCTTCGATTAACGTCCCTCAAACATGAATACAGCTAAAAAGTCTAATTTACCAAGAGACATCACTGTAAACGGCCATGCAAAACAATTCCGTACAATTACAACTCACCATTTCAAGTAGTTTTAAAAATAAAGCACAAAAAACCCAGTTAGCTGAATTGCTAATTTTTTTTATAAATCTACAGTAAAATCTAGCATTTTTGGCCACAACAATAACTCCATGAAATCCTCTGCAGACTGGTATATACAGTGCTCTCCACTAATATTGGCACCCTTGGTAAATATGAACAAAGAAGGCTGTGAAAATGTGTCTATTGTTTAACCTTTTCTTCAGAAAACTCACAAAAATACTCTGCTTTCATGGATATCAAACAATTGCAAACACAACACAGGTTTATAAAAAAAAAATCTTTGTTAAATACAAGTGTGCAACAATCATTGGCATTCAATTCGATTCTATGAATTCATATAACAAAAATATATTTGTAGTATATTCCCATTAATATTTTACATATACATTAGGAACAGGAAATTGTTCAACCCTGACATCATGTTTCATGAGGTAATACATAGGCCATTTTCCCTTGGTCATAACAATGGGGAAAACCAAGGAATATAGCTGTGATGTGTGGCAAAAGGTTGTTGAGCTTCACAAAATGGGAAGTGGCTATAAGAAAATAGCACAAGCATTGAAAATGCCCAGTGGCTCTTATTGCTCACTTTGGACTTCTTATAGGTCATTGGATCACCAGACGTAGCCAGCAGTGTACTCTCTTAGATTGGTTCGAATATCCCCATTGACCCAGGGCTTTTAGTTGGGAAATTTACAGGCAGAGGTATTTGGAATGATGTTGGCTGTACACTGATTGATGTAGCTGACAACAGAAATCGCATAATGGTTGATGCCTCCCTCTGCAGCCTCTTGGAGCATCTCCCAGTCTCTACTTTCAAAGCAGCTCTTTAGCATGCAAATGGATCCTCGTTCCACTGACGGGGCATTTTGCAAAACAGAGACTCCTGTCTGTCTGGGCCTTTGTTTGTATTTCTGTAGCAGGATAATGCTGTTGTATGGCTTTGTAACACCCCATTTTGTCTTGAGTAGTAATGGTCTAGACCAGGGGTCACCAACACGGTGCCCGCGGGCACCAGGTCGCCCTCAAGGACCACATGATTCGCCCGTAGGCCTGTTCTAAAAATAACACAACTCACCAGTGAGCTGTGTCTCACTGATATGCGTTTCTAAAAAAAAAAAATGAATGATTTATTTTTTATACTGTCAAATTTTTATTCCCATATTGAAGTTGAAAAGGTATAGTTCAAAGGTCAGTTCGTGGAGAGTAAGCTAGCGGGCACAGTGAAGAAGAGGGGGCTGAATGCGGTTTCTTGCCCCAAAAACATGGCCGAAAAAAGAAGGAAAATTGATCATTTTCACAGTGAATGGGAGGAAGAGATCTTTTTTACTACTGTGAAAGAAACCTGTGTGTGTTGCAGTGCAACTGTGACGACGGCAAAGCAGCACAATGTGTCACAGCACCCGCTCCAAAGCGAAACAGTACATTATTCAAGGTTATTCAAGGCGCTATTGGAGGAGATGTCAGCTGAATATGGTGACCTGCTGCTACACACAGAAATCCGATGGTTCAACAGAGGACGAGTTTTACTTTGTTTTTTTTGTCACTTTTGGGTGAAATCAAAGAGTTCATGCAGTCCAAAGGCAAAGACGTCTCGCTGCTAGAGGACACAGAGTGGACACTCGACCTAGCATTTTTAACGTACATTACTGGGAAACTAAATCACTTGAACTTGAACATGGAAGTGGAAAGATTATGCTTTGTCTCCTAGCCAGTCTCCAGACCTTAATCCCGTAGAAAATCTGTGGAGGGAGCTGAAGGTTCGAGTTGCCAAACGTCAGCCTCGAAACCTTAATGACTTGGAGAAGATCTTCAAAGACGAGTGGGACAAAATCCCTCCTGAGATGTCTGCAAACCTGGTGTCCAACTACAAGAAACGTCTGACCTCTGTGATCGCCAACAAGGGTTTTGCCACCAAGTACTAAGTCATGTTTTGCAGAGGGGTCAAATACTTATTTCTCATTAAAATGCAAATCAATTTATAACATTTTTGACATGGGTTTTTCTGGATATTTTTGTTGTTATTCTGTCTCTCACTGTTCAAATAAACCTACCATTAAAATTATAGACTGATCATTTCTTTATCAGTGGGCAAACGTACAAAATCAGCAGGGGATCAAATACTTTTTTCCCCTCACTGTATGTGTGTGTATATATATTCATGAATTGTAGGGTTAATTAATATCAAAAAATCTAAAAAGCTGTGCATCATACCTGACACCTAGTCAAACACTTTACAGTTGGGTTTTAAGACTGTACATCATTCCCTTCAGATCCTATTGAGCTTTCAATGATGATTATATGTTGTGAATGAGCCCATTCTGTAGTGAAATACATGGCAATATTTACATATGATAAATATTAATACATAACACATAACACATAAATAAGACTAAACGCGCTCATCCCCTTACCCCGACATGTCGCTGTTTTCTTTTAGGTACGTTTCACATCTCGTAACGACGACGTTCTTGAAACTGTCCAAGGAGCTGGCGGAGCTTCTCCTGGCTACAATCAGTCCCACAACAATAAGAACAGCCGCAAGTACGAGCACAGCGACTCCAACCAGGAGAATCCGTTTTCTGCGTTTTCTGCGCGAATGATCTCGAACCTTTCCAGTCTCCATGTTCACTCAGCAATGCGTTACTCAGCAGCCAGGCGAGAAGTTCCACGCGTTTTAATCCTCTGACTGTGTCCGAAGTCGAGCCCTGGTCTATATATAAGTCCCTGTCCTGGGGATTTGCCAGATTGTTGCACTGTTTTAGAGCAGAGCTGTTACCATTCCTCCACGACACTTATTGCGCTTCCCGGTTTATTGAGAAGTCTGAAAACTCAAATAAATTCCCGTGTACCGTGGCAGAAAGCCAAGCAAATCTAATCCGGGTTAATTATTGTTAACAGGTGTCATGACGCTGATTTTAAACTGTATCCATTAACACAGGTTTAAATACTGAATCAATGTTTACTCAGCGTGGGCGTGCACATAAAAGCCAGACAGCCAATAGGGTTCAAATTGGCCGGGGGGGATATATATACACTTATAGATATATATATATATATATATATATATATATATATATATATATATATATATATATATATATATATATATATATATATATATATATATATATATATATACATACACACACATATATACACGCACACACACACATATATATATATATATATATATATATATATATATATATATATATATATATATATATATATATATATATATATATATATATATATATATATATATACACACACATATATATATACACACACATACACATATATATATATATATATATATATATATATATATACACACACATATATACACGCACACACACACACACATATATATATATATATATATATATATATATATATATATATATACACACACACACACACACATATATATACACACACACATATATATATATACACACTCACATATATATATATATATACACACACACACATATACACACACACACACATATAAAGAGATGTAAGAGCAATTTTTTATTATTATTATTAATATTTTTTTAAATAAGTTGGTAAGGTGTTCACAGAAGAAGTGGGTCTTTAGCTGTTTTTTGAAGATGGTGAGATATTCTGTGGTCCGGATTGAGATTGGAAGTTCATTTGGAAAGAAAAGAGAGGAGGGAAACAGGTTTGTAGTGGTGAACTACAGCAGGGTTGAGTGATGGTTTTTTAAACAGTGGAGTAACCCAGACTTGCTTAAATGAGGTAGGGTATGTGCCAGTAGAGAGGGATGTGTTAAAGATGTGTGTGAGTGCAGTTAACAGTGTGGGAGAGATGGACTGAAGAAGGTGAGAAGGGATAGGGTCAAGAGGACAGGTTGTGGGACGGCTAGAGAGGAGGAGTTTAGAGTCATCAGTCTCTGAGAGGGGAGAGAAGGACGTCAGTTGGGAGTTACGTGGAGGAGGAGCTGGTCTATGCATGTCTGGTTCCTGATTGATGTCACCTTGTTGGAAAAGAAAGTGGCAAATTCATCTACAGTGATAGAAGTAGGGGAAGAGGGAGGAGGGGGACAGAGAAGAGAGGAAAAGGTTTTGAAGAGAATGCGGGTGTTGGGAGAACTACCACTCTTCTATTAGTAGTATGTGGCTTTAGCAGTGGAGATGCTATTGGAAAAAGAGGAGAGAAGTGTCTGAGAAGTGACCTCATTTAAGCAAGCCCGGGTACCTCCACTGTTTAAAAAACCATCACTCAACCCTGCTGTAGTTCACCACTACAAACCTGTTTCCCTCCTCTCTTTTCTTTCCAAATGAACTTCCAATCTCAATCCGGACCACAGAATCTCTCTCCATTTTCAAAAAACAGCTAAAGACCCACTTCTTCTGTGAACACCTTACCAACTTATAAAAAAATAATAATAATAAATTGCTCTTACACCTCTACTCTGTGCACTTTGCTTATTCTGGAACTCCATTAATGGATCTTGTATGGTAGGACTACTTGTTTTGTTCTCTGCTTGATATATCGCTTTGCTTGTATTTGTCTCATTCGTAAGTCGCCTTGGATAAAAGCGTCTGGTAAGTGAATGAATGTAATGTAAATGTAAACCTTGTCCATTTCAGTTGACGGTTTGAAAAATTAACTTGTGTCTAAATTGTAAGTCATAATTTTCTGATGCTTTACAGTCAGTGTAAGGGCTACATTTCTGAATGAATACATTCTGCATTACAAATGACCTGTTTGAACATGCCTGAACATACCTACCTTCGTCACCATATAGAACCTGCAGATCCTGTCCACTGCAAAGCTCTCAATGAATCCTGCTATTGAATGAGCAGCCAAGTTATCAACCGCCACATATAACACATGTGCCTTCGATACATTCTCCCAACTTCTCAACATATAGACTGTGTTGCTCTTTAGAAACCTGATATTGGATGAGAGGATGGAGAGTTTTAGCATATTAACCAAATCCTTTTCATAGGTTTTACATAAAAGAGGAAGTTGAATGGAGTGGAGTGTGGACCTATATTTTGATGCCACATCAGCTATCACCCAATATACTGTACCCATTTTGTATTTCTTTTTATATGTTCCTAAGGGATTGGACATTTCAATGTCATCTCTGTAAACTCCAACAGCGATTTTGAACTCCCCCGTTTACGGAGGTCATTTTCTTTACAATATCAACCGTCTCTGTATGTACTGAACTCATGTGGCACATGCTTTTGTACTGGAAGACCTTGGTCTAAAATGTCTGCCCTTTTCAACATTTTCTCTAGCATTGCATTTAGATGAACATATACAGTATTAGATTTTTTTTTTCTGTCAATAATATACTTTACTGGCATAACCACTCTAAAGTTTTTGCTCATATATGCGGTCTACTTTTAGTGGTTGATTATTTTAGTGGTCCTTATCCTCCTTAAAATTTAGTTATGACATTGTTCTCTGGGGCAGCCCTGACTAACTGTCTCACAGTTGAATCATCGATACTGTTGTGCTGTTTCAGAATGTATTTGATTTGATTATGCAGCCGTGGTTGGGACAGTTCACATCTCTAAATCATGAAGCTCTTCATTGCTGGAATCCTCACTGTCCTCTAAATCAGGGGCGTCATTTGGAGGCATATATTCTTCTTGGGCCATTTAATTAGTTACACTACCAGACTATTTCTGGCTTGAACATCATCCAGTTGTCTGTTCTGTGCACTTCTATGTGCATTAAATGTAGAGTACACATTAGTATGAAAGTTACATCCTTTTTATCAATGGTGTCAAACTCATTTTAGTTCAGGGGCCACACACAGCCAATTAGATGTCAAGTGGGCCGGGTTAGTAAAATCATATTATAATCACCTATAAATAACAAGAAGTCCATGTTTTTACCTTTGTTTTCATGCAAAGACATTTATATTTAATGAAATATCCTGTTATAAAATATATCATGAGCAATTTCTTACGACAAACATGTGCAATTTGCTTCTGATTATCATTCACATATATGTACATTACAACTGCTCACAGTGTTTGTACAAATGCAAAGGTATTTGGAAATGAAAAATTTAGTATTTCACTTTAAAATGTATGGCATTGCATGAACAAAAGGATTCCACCAAACCAAACTCTTCTGTACTGAAGCTGTTGACTAACATTAAATTGCAATTTTTTTTTTTAAACTATTACCCATTCATCTCTGTGAATAAATAGGAAGCGGTCCATTTTTCATGGAAAACTCTACACTCTGTATCCACTTTTCTGCTTTTTGTCAGACATTTTGTCTAATGAGGGTGTGGGGACAAGGAGAAAATAGAGTAGACTACTCCGTGATAACAAACAGCAGACGTCGCATTGCTGCCATCTGCTGTTCAGTCCCAGAGATGTGCCGCGTCTTTTACCCCCCTAGCGGATAATTTAGGAATAGCATTTTATTCAAAATGACAAGTTCGTGTCTTTTATGCATATTTTTTTTTCACTTTCAAAATTCGTCCTGCGGGCCGGATTGAACCCTCTAGCGGGCCGGTTTTGGCCCGCGGGCCGTACGTTTGACACCCATGCTTTACATGGACACTGGACTCTGTAACTAACTTTCTGGTGAATCTTTGATAAGTAGACCTTAATTGCATTAATGGAGTTAAATGTGTACAAACAATCTTGGTGTAAGCAAGGAAACTGTACAATTCTACTGTAGCTCCTATGTTTTAACCTGTAATGTTTTAATAGGTGACCTTTTTGCCACATATAAAATCACAATACTTCCACTGCATCTTCACAAGACCCGGTACAAACAGAACATGAGAAAACATTTAGCTCAACAACTCAGTTGCAGTTATATTAACTCCACTGCAAAACATTAACCAACCTCTGATAATGACTAATCACCTCGTCCTTTGAAAAGTTACTGCTATAAATGCAACAAATTACTCACCCAGCAAAACTGAATTGCGGTGCATCCCAGATGATTCATCACCATGTCAGGATCTTGTGATCTCCCTGGACAACTCAGATTTTTTTTTTACTGCACGCAACCTTGGGGTAACCACAGACAATCAAATCTCCGTTTCCTCTCACATTGCTAATCTGACACACTCATGTCATTTTTCCTTTAAATTGCCATGCTACACAGATGGGAGCCTTGACGGCACACTGCACTGAAAATGAGCAGCACACCACCCATGCACACAGTCACATAGCCCAACGTCACACCCTGTCCTACCTTCCAACTCCTATCGAAGGGCTTCACCCCATACCTCCACTAAAGGGGAATTAGTCTGTCAGCGCACCAGCTGTTTAAGCTCTCGTCTCAAAGTATTATCATTCACATATTCAACAAATTGATCACAAAGCACGGTTTCAGCATTCACTATAACATTTGGCGAATGTTGCTTAACCTTCTCCAGGAGTCTCATCAAGCCAAGGGAAAACTCCAAGAGCGTTTCCCCCTCTTGCTGCCTTCGGAAGAAGAAAGCTTCCTGCAAGGCCACATATGACAATGTGCACCCATACAACTCACACAGTGCTCCAATGACTTCCTCAGGGTCCCCACGCTCCTCGGCTGAACAATATCTTATCTCCTCTTGCACCTCTCCCTCAAAGTAATCGAAAAAAGAACGATGGCCTGGTCTGCAGGGGATAGACAATGGGTTCTCATACATGTTATAGCTTCCTCGACCCATTCATTAAAACTCACCCCTGACCAACCAATACATTTTGGGCACCTCTCATCTCTAGGCATGAACACAAACCTTTCAGATACTGGAGTAGCAGTGCCAGTCACGGGTGGCAATATAGGGGCATCGACTGCAAGAGAGGCACTAGGTCCAGCAACACTAGCCAGTGATGATTCAGATGCCCTTTCCTGTTGCAATCTCTCATTGTCAGCCCTAATTTGAGCCACCAGCTCTTTAAGTTCCTGTAATTTTCCCTCTATTTATGATGGAATACCCACGGCACGTAAGGAAATCAGACCAGCAACTCCAGACCACACGCTGCTGCTTGGTTCCTACTAAAAAAAAAAAACAGAAGACAGACCAACACAAAGAACCAAAAAAAAATATATATATATATATACAGTGGTGTGAAAAAGTGTTTGCCCCCTTCCTCATTTCCTGTTCCTTTGCATGTTTGTCACACTTAAGTGTTTCGGAACATCAAACCAATTTAAACAATAGTCAAGGACAACACAAGTAAACACAAAATGCAATTTGTAAATGAAGGTGTTTATTATTAAAGGTGAAAAAAAACCAAACCATCATGGCCCCGTGTGGAAAAAGTGATTGCTCCCCTTGTTAAAACATACTATAACTGTGGTTGTCCACACCTGAGTTCAATTTCTCTAGCCACACCCAGGCCTGATTATTGCCACACCTGTTCACAATCAAGGCATCACTTAAATAGGAGCTGCTTGACACAGTAAGGTCCACCAGAAGATCCTTAAAAGCTACACATCATGCCGAGACCCAAAGAAATTCAGGAACAATTGAGAAAGAAAGTAATTGAGATCTATCAGTCTGGACTATTAAACTATTGTTTAAATTGGTTTGATGTTCGAAACACTTAAGTGTGACAAACATGCAAAGGAACAGGAAATGAGGAAGGGGCAAACACTTTTTCACACCACTGTATATATATGGTCTCCCACCTCTGCCAAATATTCTGTGGCATCCTGCCCACTATTCTGTGGAGATCCTGCCAAATATTCTGTGGAAATCCTGCCAACTACACCACCTGTAGCAATGTGAACACTACTTAGAACAGGCAAGGGTTTCCATACAAAAATACATTTTATTGTGAAGTTAAAAAGACTGGCCAAGAACTAGTTTAAAAAAGAGCAGCCAACACAATCAAGCATTGGTTAAATAAAACAGTCACAAGAGGCAGTTAACGATAATCATAGGAGGACTGAGGATTCCTGTATGAAGGGCAGGCTAGTACGACAGCACCAGCTATACAAAAGGGAAAAGCACCCCACTAATCAGAATGATACCCACAAAATTCACTGCAAATGAACACAGCAATAATAATGACCCTTAATTAAGTAAAGCCAAAGGTGCAGCAAAGAACTCCCCCCAACTCCAGGAAGCACTCAGCTCCTACAAGGAGAAAACAAAAACACAAAAAGTCAATTACAATAAGCTCAAAACAGATGAACAAAAGAATAAAACAAAACAAACTTACTGTCACAAACAACACAGATAACCTCAAGCTCAAACTGATTACAGGTAGCAAGTTTACTGAGACTGACTAAAACCATTACTACCACATAGCCGTATCAGCATAACTGATAAAGTTAGTTACAACACAGTTGAATTAAAAAAACTGATCTCAGTGACAGTAACCAACACAAAACAAAATAACAAAACAAAATTAAACCAAATCAGACCATGAAGCAGAACATAAAACAATAAAAACAAATCAAAACGTCAAGCAGCCCCAAAGCAGCATCAAGCAGCAACGTGGCTCCGTGAGTGAGGGGGAGGCGTGACCATGACGCACTTTGGGAGGCGTAAACAACCGCTTATATACTATGGTAGGGAGAGAGCCCATTGGCCACGTGGTTAATAAGGGTGATGTTTGAACCCCGACATCACTCCCCCCCCCCAACTACACACCTACTTACCTCAAATTACTTATCACACCCTGCACTGTACTATGCTCCCTCTGATCCTCTAGCATCGCTAGACTGGTGCCACCAGGGTAAAAGGAAGGCATGCATCAAGACTCTTCTCTGTTCTGGCACCTAGGCTGTGGAATGAACTTCCTCTAGAATCCAAACAATGTCTTCAAATGATGTCTAAAGACGTACCTCTCCCTAAAGTACTTAAATGAGCACTTTTCATAAATAATAATAATAATAATAATAATAATAATAATAATAATAATAAAAGATGTGTTGTGTTGTCTACTATGTGTTGTTCTTACAATATTATCTCCCAAAAGAGTTTTTAGACTTTGGTATTCTTTGTCCATAACCTAGTGAACCAGTATCGGGATGAATTTATTGATAGATTCTTCAAAGCACTTCCGTAAGTTGCTCTGAATATGGGTGTCTGCCAAATGCCATAAATGTAAATGTAAACATTTTAAGTGGAGGAGAAGGAGCAGACCGGAAGGTTAAAGGGTCATGAAAATGCTTGATACACACAATTTTGATGCATAGGGAGTTGATGGCCAAGCAACCGCCCATAGCCAGAGTCTAGCCCCGGCAGCACTGCGGGGAAATCCATACAACACACTTGAACCCTTACACCACTGAAACAATCACTTGCAACCCTCGAACACTTCTCTCATCTACATTTGTCATAGGAAAGCACCACGTGCTGTCATGAATAATTAAGAGACAGTGTCTTCTCATGGGATAAGAGCATGCAGTCTCGTGGATAATTATGACAGTGACGCATCATCGAAGTACTACAGTACATTGCCTCATCACTGCCTGTGGCATTGACACAATGTAAATTTTAATCCCGGAAGATGAAAATAATTGCAAAAATGCTAAAAGATTAAACACTTTTCTCTTACAATTAAAATTAATGGATGCTAACATTGTCTTTTATGTTGTGCAACACAAACAGCTCTGTTAAAATCTCAGAAAAGATTGTTTAGTGTTTCATGATTCTTTAATGACTGGCTTGCAATATAGTTTAAAAATAGTCTGTGGCAGCCAATATCTTGGTTAATAGCAAATGATCGGAATTTAATCAAATATACAAGTGAAATACTTGTTAAACCATACAAAGCCTGAGACAAATAAGAAACATGTCTTCCTTTTCCAATGCGTATATGTTTTGGTTTAAATTTAGGATTTTTGTGTGTTTTTTGAGATGTAATTAGGCTGGAAATTTTGCTGAAACGTGTTTACTCTGGCTTATGATATTAGTGTTTTGTGTGTGTGTGTGTGTGTGTGTGTGTGTGTCTATGTAAGTTTGTCAACGCTTTAGAATTTTCAATATATCTACATATATATGACCTAAAACATCATCAGATTGTCACACAAGTCTTAAACGTAGACATAGAGAACCCAATTAAACAAATGATTATCCTTGGTCATTTATTTATTGTGGGAAATGATCCAATAATACAATTTCTGTGAGTGGCAAACGTATGTAAACAATTCATTTGAATGTGAAATTAAATCCAGGTGTTTTCAATCAATGGGATGACAATCAGTTGTGAGCAAGTGCTCTGTTTTGTTTAAACAGGCGTCTATCAAAGTCTGTTGACTTTGAAACACATGTTTTTGTAAGTGTGTCATGGAATGAACAAAAGAGATTTCTGAAGACCTCATAAAAAGAGCTGTTGATGCTCATCAGGCTGGAAAAGGCATCTCTAAAGAGTTTGGACTCCACCAATCCACCAGTCAGATAGATGGAGGAAATTTAAGACCATTATTAGGAGTGGTTGATCAACAAAGATCACTCCGAGAGCGTGTAATTGTCCACAAGTTCACAAAGGAACCCAGGGTAACTTCTAAGCATCTAAAGGTCTCTCTTACATTGGCTATTGTTAATGATCATAAGTCTACCATCAAAAGAACACTGAACAGCTATGCTATGCATGGCAGGGTGGCAAGAAAAAAGCACTGCTCTTCAAAAAAAAAAAAAAAAAACAATTGCTGCCCCTCTGCTGTTTGCTAAAGATCACGTGGACAAGGAAGTAGGCTAATGGAAATGTTGTATATAAGAATAAAGTTTTCAGGGACAACATAATTAAACAACATTGGAAAAAGCTACAGAGCCATAGCAAAGACCTTTGAACATCTCTATCAGTACAATGAATTAATTAATATGCAGGTGGAAAGTTCTTGGAACGATGGCTAATCATTCCAGGACCGTCGTATCATGCAAGATTTCACAATGTGCTCCCATACCAGTGATGAGGAAAATAAGAAACGAATAAATTTTTTATTTATTCATTCATTTATTTATTTCTTTTCTTAAATCCAAACACGGAACATGTTTTTAAGCTCTAAAATATGCTCTCAAAATATATTTTAGATAATATAGCTTTTCTCTTGACTTTATTTCAACTCATTTCAAGTGACTGTTGGTGTTTCTTATTTTCCTCATCATTGGTATGGGAGCACATTGTGAAATCTTGCATGATACGACGGTCCTGGAGCTGTTGTTCCATGAACTTTCCACCTGCATATTATTCAACTAATTGTACTGATAGATATGTTCAAAGGTCTTTGCTATGGCTCTGTAGCTTTTTCCAATGTTGTTTAATTATGTTGTCCCTGAAAACTTTATTCTTATATACAACATTTCCATTAGCCTACTTTCTTGTCCACGTGATCTTTAGCAAACAGCAGAGGGGCAGCAATTGTTTTTGTTTTTTTTGAAGAGCAGTGCTTTTTTCTTGCAACCCTGCCATGCATAGCATAGCTGTTCAGTGTTCTTTTGATGGTAGACTTATGATCATTAACAATAGCCAATGTAAGAGAGACCTTTAGTTCGCAAACTTAAAATCAACACACACACACCCACGGTTTTCTGTCCTGTAATTTGTCCCGGACAGTTGCTGTTAATTGACAGTGAACCCACTGTAAAAATAAATAAATAAATAAAATTATATATATATATGTATATATATATATATATATATATATATATATATATATATATATATATATATATATATATATATATATATTTATTTTATTTTTTTTCATGGTTTACCTTCAGTTACAAAATTAAAAAAATAAATAAATCAATACAATAAAAAAAATCCATAAAGGCATTATATATTATTTACTGATGTATCTATAGTAAAAAATGTTTTTTTTTCAAAATTGACACTTCCTGTTATTTAATGGTATACATATAGTACAAAAATGGCAAATGTTAAATAAATATGTAAAATACCTATATTAAAAATCCATAAACATACTGGCAGCTCAATAACCAGACTTTGTCCTGTAATTCCAAAATGGAATTCCAAAATGGAAATTCTGTTAATTTATGGATTACCTACAGTAAATTGTTCAAAAAGACCATTTTTGTTCAATATTATACGTACAGCTATAAAAATGTTATAGAATAACAGCTTTTATGTTATATATAACTTCTTTTAAAACTTCTTTCTTTCTTTTTTTTACCAGTGTACCTACTGTGATTACTCTTTGTTCTGTGATAAAAACAGATTTATTTTTATTTACTTATAGATTGTTCGCAATTCCCTAAAAATACTAAACTAAGAACAAAAACATATGTGCCAATGGGAAAAGTTTCTTATCTGTAAAGTGTTCCACGTTTGCGAACTCATAGTCTCTCTAAACATTACAAACAAACAAACAAATTACATTCTGGTAACACAATGGAAAATTTGCCAGGATATACTTCTTGTCTGCAGGTAAGATGAAGGTAATAACAAAGTAGAAAAATATATTACTGATTATCACTGACACAATAATTAAAAGAGAAAAGCCACCAGACTGGTTTCAATGGCTGTTAAAAAAGTATTAGAATTAACAAACGGTACAACAGAAAGAGAGAAAAAGAAAGAGGGAGCATGAGGAACAAAGAAAGAAAGAGGCTGTCACAGAGGAAAACACAAAGATGAAGAAAAAGAAAGACAGAGGGAAAGAACGGTATGGTTAAAACAGATTGAAAGAGCGAGAGAAGGAGGGCTACATAATACACTTGTGCTGTATTCAGTTTTTTTTTACTCAGTTTTCAGTCAAGGAACAAGTAACATGACAACTAAGACAGACATCGTGATGTGGCCCATCACCTATTCAGAGTATCACAATATGAATCCAGACACTGATGTTTAGTATGCATTATTTTTAATTGACTGTAAAACTGCAGATGAAAAATGTAAACAAACTCCATAATAGCAGAACTGATAAACCATCAAATTAAGCAGAAACTCAGCAAAATATGCCCTAGACAGCTGCTCTTGCAACAGTCTTTGCAAAAAAAAAAAAAAAAAAAGACATTTAATAGAGAAAATAAAAAAGATTAGAATAAAATATCAGAATACATCAATAGCAGAGCCTTTCAAACCTGAACATTTTCTGCAAGTAGTTTGTAAAAGCATCTTAAGCATCACACTGTTGATGTTAAGAGTGACTCGTTTAACTGCAGTAGAGCTTGTTAACACGTAGAATGTCATTGGAGCTCATCTCAGTGGCACGTCCAATGGAAACATTGTTATCTGGTATAGGGACGATGGTCGGCATCATGTTCCTGGAGAAAGCGTACCTGGACCAACACAGTTTGTTTGTAATTAATGTTTTGACCTTAGAACAATGAGTTTGAGGAAATCGTTTTTTTCTTAAAGACTATAATACTTTACCTTGAATAGTGCATGACAGAGTTGTAGTCATATGGAGTGTTCAAATTGATGGTGTCAACTTTATCAAAATTGTGTTTTTTGTCTGTGGATAAATTAATCACATAATTATATTGTTGTTTCTTTTGTCTTCTTTGACTGGCAGAACAAAGGGCAGAACAAATACCATTTCTTAAACCACTGTGTGCATCTCTCTCTCTCTTTTTCTCTTCCTTTCTCTCATTCTCATTTCCATCCATCCATCCTTCCATCCATCTTCTACCGCTTACTCCTTCTTCAGGGTCACAGGGAACCTGGAGCCTATACCAGGAATCATCGGGCACACCCTGGACAGGGTGCCAGTCCATCGCAGGGCACAATCACATACACACTCACACACCCATTCATACACTAATCCTGGAAACTGTCCTTTCCTCTGCTGTGTCTGGAAAGTTTCCATCCACTAGGAAAAATCTGTTGAATGGCCCTCTAATTCACAATTCCCACTAGAGATTCTCAGAAGCACTGGTTCTCCAAGCTATAATTCTATGCCAAAGATGCCAAAAATCAATGTTTTTTCTTTTGGTTGACTTCAAATGTTCACTGTCAGACAGTTAAAAGTGTATAGAACAAAAGTAAACATACTTTATTAACCAGGAATAGCAAGCATCAAATTCCTGGTCTGCTCACCTGGTTTAACATTTTCGTAGAGGATTTTGACATGATTGTCACGGTCACTACGACTCTGCTCATGTTTAAAGCCCAGAACATGGAGAAGCTCATGTTGGATGGTGTGATAATAAATACAGCCAAAGCGATTTAGGGACACAACCTGCCTTCCACCAATACGACCCACGTAAGAGTAGCACCTGTACAGGAAAGAATATATTCTCAAGACTGCTTTCATTACATGAGAAGTGGGATGGGAGTTAAAGTAAATGTTGAAAATATGTTTCTGGAAAATGGTCTCCAATATTAGGACTGTTGACATACCCAGTGTTTGAGATTATATCAATGTAGTCTTCTTCATTGGTGCGAGGTATGAATTGGACACAGGTCGACTTTTGGAAGGAATCGAGCCCACGCAGAATATTGCTTTTTTCAGAGGATGCTGTCAGAAAGATAGAAGCTTGTTAATGATAGCTAATGGAGCTCTGACACATCTTACTTTGAAGCCAGGTAAAAAGTGATACTCACAATAATCACTGGAAATGGTGAAGGGCACCTTAACCTTCCTGTCACTGCCCCTGAGCCATTTGCACCCACGAGAAGTACATGGATCTGCATTCTGGAGCCCAGTGTACACTGCTATGTCACCATGTATAATGGTGAATTCACCCTTTGACTTTCCTGTCCAGTAAAACACAATTGTCTATTTCACACTAGGACTTTTAGTGTATGCATTTTTCAGACACCTTTTAAGAAGCAGCATTAAAAAAGAAAAAAAAAGAAAAAGAAAAAAACCTGAATACCAAAAGCTATACCTACATTTCTTTCAATTAAAGATCCTACTGTTGATTGTATTGTGTTGATTGTTGAAAATGTAATGTAACAAAAACTGTTATTAAATTGGAAATAGACATCATCTATTTAATTAAATTGAATTAACTATTTTATTTATATAGTGAACAATAACAAAAGCACAGAGGAAAGCAGAATACATTTCTTGAAATGGATATTGAAACAGAAGTAATTTGCTGTAAGATAGGTCAGACAGTTGTTTCTACCAATAAAATACTGATGTTGAATCCTTAAGTGAAATCTAGTTGTATAACCTTTTGCTGAAAGGTTATATATAAAGGGATGTGTATATATATGTAGCTCATTTATATTCATTCTAACCCAACCACTGGTCATGAAAATACCTACAATACATTATACGTCTCTCTGTCTGTCTCTCTCTCTCCAATCTTACCCGCATTCTTGTTGGCTCTTTCAATTATGGCAGATACAGAGAAATAATCCTGGTCAATGTTGTTATCTGAAATGGATTTAGTGATATTAGTAAAACAAAGCTGTAAAATTTCAAAACTGTACAGATAAAGTAATTAAGAGTCTGAATCTTACCAGTCTTCTCAGAGGTCTCATTAAGCAATGCCTGGTTGATAAATATTTATAATGTCTGTGAGCTGACATTTTTATTAAGCACATGTTGATAGTTGAAATTTTTTTGATTTTCTTTAAATTACTCATAATGTATTTGATGTTAACTTCTGTTAGCTCACCTTTATGGAACGACTCTGAACTAGACTGATGCTGAACAGCAGCAGGATGATGCCTTGAATCAGGTACATGATGAGAGTCACATTCAGTGTAGCAGCACCGAGACTGAAGAGTGCTCATACAGAAGTACAGTTTAAATACACTCATAAGAGTTTACCACTTCCCTCTCATGGAACTCGGCATCAGCATCTCAATGGTTATTATACCAAAAAAAAACAGAACTAGAAAATCTTACCCAAAAATCTTGGTTGTTTTTTCCTCCTTGACATTTCACATGTAATACTTTTTGCAAAACACTTTTGAAACTTCTTTGAAATTTGAAACTTGGGCTGAAATCCATTTTTATTCGAATGAACAGATGTATATTTAAAAAGCAGATGCCCAGAAAAACTGTATTTTAGGTCTTTTTCACACATTCTGGTGAGTCCAAAACTGATTGAAATTGATACTTTTGGTGCTATTTCAATCATTTGGTTTTACACTAGTCAAGTCAAGTGGCTTTTATTGTCATTTCAACCATATACAGTTGGTACAGTACACAGTGACAGGAAATAACGTTCCCCCAGGACCACGGTGATACATAAAACAGACTAACTACATGAGATGACACAGAACTAAATAAAACCTACACATTTTTACATAAACTGCCTGTGCAAACATGTACTAACACCACAGGACAGTACAATAAGTACTAACAGGACATTAGGCACAGTAAGTGACAGTGTAGAGCTGACCAGGAGGCAGGAGGGTGAAGAGTGTGTGTGAGGGTTGTGTGGGGTCATGCACAATCCTGGTGCCTTTGCGGATGTAGCGTGCGTTGTTAATGTCTATGATATACAGTAAAGATGATGCATAAGAAAGCCTGCAAACAATTTGCAGAAGACAAGCAGACTAAGCATGTGGATTACTGGATCCAAGATAAACTTATTTGGTTCAGATGGTGTCAAGCGTGTGAGGTGGCAACCAGGTGAGGAGTACAAAGACAAGTGTGTCTTGTCTACAGTCAAGCATGGTGGAGTGTCATGGTCTGGGGCTGCATGAGTGCTGCCGGCACTGGGGAGCTACAGTTCATTGAGGGAACCATGAATGCAAACATGTACAGTTACAAACTGAAGCAGAGCATGATCAGTATGAAGTATTCCAGTATGATAACGACCCCAAACACACCTCCAAGTCGATAACTGCCATACTAAAGAAGCTGAGGGAGAAGATGATGGACTGGCCAAGCATGTCTCCAGAATGCTTTTGAGCATCTGTGGGGCATCCTCAAACGGAAGGTGTGTGTATATATATACCAGGGCGCACAGTGGCTTAGTGGTTAGCACGTTCGCCTCACACCTCCAGGGTCCGGGGGTTCGATTCCCGCCATGTGTGTGAGGAGTTTGCATGTTCTCCGGTAGGTTGATTGGTAGGTTGGTAAATTGTAGTGTATGAATGGGAGTGTGTATGAGTATGTATGTGATTGTGCCCTGAGATGGACTGGCGATCCTGATGCTTCCTGGGATAGGCTCCAGGTTCCCTGCGACCTGAAGAAGGATAAGCGGTTGAAGATGGATGGATGGATGGATGGATATATATACACCAATATATTCATTAACTGCACCAGATGTACTTGAGCTGGAAAGCATGAAATACCAGGGCAGAAAACGGAAGCTATCAATGCCTGCAACCAGATTTCTGAGAAGGCAGATTGTGAAACCATCGAATGACTGCAAAAGACCTGCAGCAAGACTTGGTGGAAACAGACACTGAGGTTTCAGTGAGCACGGTATGGTGCATACTAAACACAGAAGGTTTCCATGCTAGAACTCCAAGATGTACAATACTACTCACATAAAAGCACAAGAAAAGTTGGCTCAAAATCATATAAATAAGCCATAGAAGTTTTGGAGATTCTGTTCTTTGGAGCAAAAGAACTTTTCAGCATGATAGATCAGTGGCATATCAGTGGTAAGATTATATATATATCTTCATTGTTCTTCCCCCAGACATATACATATATATATACAGTGAGGGAAAAAGTATTTGATCCCCTGCTGATTTTGTACGTTTGCCCACTGATAAAGAAATGATCAGTCTATAATTTTAATGGTAGATTTATTTGAACAGTGAGAGACAGAATAACAACAAAAACATCCAGAAAAACCCATGTCAACAATGTTATAAATTGATCTGCATTTTAATGAGAAATAAGTATTTGACCCCTCTGCAAAACATGACTTAGTACTTGGTGGCAAAACCCTTGTTGGCGATCACAGAGGTCAGACGTTTCTTGTAGTTGGACACCAGGTTTGGACACATCTCAGGAGGGATTTTGTCCCACTCCTTTTTTGCAGATCTTCTCCAAGTCATTAAGGTTTCGAGGCTGACGTTTGGCAACTCGAACCTTCAGCACCCTCCACAGATTTTCTATGGGATTAAGGTCAGGAGATTACTTGAGACATAAAACTTTGTTTAAAAAAAATCTTATTCTGGAGTTTTAAATTGCTGAGGTCAAATTGACCCCAGTGGGGAAAAATTTTTTTATCAGATTTGAGGGTAACAGGAAGGAAGGTTAAGCCTTTGACGTAATATAAATTTAAGGTGTCCCCAGAACATGTTTGTGAGGTTTCACCGCAAATACCCCACATATCATTTATTATAGAGGGTATGCATGTGACGTCACAGCAGCCGGAAGCCACCATAGTCACGCCCACTGAGTGAGAAAAAGAATGAGCGATAGCATCAGTGTACAGCATGAGTTGTAAAAGAACACATCTAAAATGGGAAAAGGCTGCTATTCGATCGAATGTGCTAACGGCTATCTTTTTACAGAGTGCCAAAAAACATTGTCCTTTCTTTTATTAAGTGGAGCAAGTTCTTTTGGCATGTGGTGTACAATGATGAATAATTTGCTACATTTTTCATTGTAAACGCTGCCTATTTCCACTGATGAGTAACGGAGGGTCATTCATTCTCTAACTGTGTTTTACCTTCACAAATATATAACGTTATTAAGTGGAAGCAGTGTTAACTACAAACAAACAGCTTACGGTTTACCAGATAAAATATATATAATAAAATGAAAATGTGTGTACATACCTGTCCACATACAGCCAGAATGTTTATTGGTGTTCTTGTCACTTTAATTTCTCCAACAAATCCCGCCTTGAAGTAGGACCAAGACTTTTGTAGTGTATTTTTAGTGTATTTACCTGGCCAAGAAATCAGATACATATAAATGTCGGGAAAAAGAATTTCTGGACACATGCCAATGTCCATGGACCACAGGTTCTTGGGCAAGCTGGAAGTGTCACTGTCGAGTCCAACTGGCTTTAATTTAAGCTGATAATCATTAGTTATACTAGCGTTTTTGCAGCTTCCCCTATTCAAACCAGACATTTTGCTGGATGTTTTGCCACTCAGTCCACCGAGGGGGCGCGTTCCGGCAGGAAAGTGAATCGCACAAAACTTGCACAGTTTTGAAAAACACTATCTCTACTGTGTCTACTGTGTACAATCTGTAACTGTATTATACATAATAAAGGTACCGTTATGAATTATACAGACAGTAAGCCTTTTCGGGTTAAAAATAAAAACGATATCCATGAATACAATCAGAGACAATGGTAACTAGCCGAATTAGCCGTGGAATCTGCTAACAAGCTCGTGCAGAAAGGCGATTTGCAAAAATTCACAACATTTAAAGTGCGATACTTATGTCTTCGGAATATAAATTTAGATCACGAATCTAATCAAGCAATGGATCTCTGATCCATGCTTGAGAATCAAGTTTTTAGCAAATGCTGTTTAGTATTGACCCTCGTTCACAAAACATTTGACAATTTAACAGAAACTGTTCAATTCATAAGGGAGGAGTTTCAAGGCTCAATGGCTTTGCATGGCTAAAGTTGGATATACACTAAGTGCAAAGAAAGGGGACTGTCTGTACGGAAAGAGGATGTCCGCCTAATTCTATCCACTCTTCACCCAGAGGCCACAGAAATCCGAAGACGTAGAAGATTGAACAGACGAGCATACTTTTCCAAGGGGCCAAATTTTGTATGGCATGTTGATTCTTATGACAAATTAAAGCCGTTTGGTATATGCATCAATGGAGCTATTGATGAGTTCTCAAGAAGAATAATGTGGTTGAATGCATACTGTACCAGCAGTTACTCCAAAGTTATAGGAGGATATTTCTTAGAGACAGTAGGGGAACTAGGTGGATGTGCCCGTTCGTCAGCACAGATGCAACGGTATGCAATATGCAACGGTACCTTTGTTAATAATAATATTTATGGGGTTGATAAAAGTTTCATTTATGGAAGATGCACAAGCAATCAGAGAATTGAGAGCCGGTGGGGGTTTCTCAGTAAAGAGTGTATGGACATCTGACTCGACCACTTTCACCGACTTAAAGATGAAGGTGATTTTGTGGGGGAATTTTTGGTCCAGAACCTTATGTTATTTTCTTCCTTGGTTTGATACAGGCAAGTGGCATCATTAGACAGTGGATGATGTACATGTCTAGCCTACCCCATATTCCTGTGTTTTTGCTGCATTCAGCAGTTCATCCCAACATCAGAAATGTTTTCCATGACATGCTACATGATGAAACATTACAATTTGACAGAAAAACTTTTGTGCTTGTTACAAATGTAATTTAATTATATAACACCATAAACTATTTAAGTTGTCTCAAGGCACTTTACAGAGCCTTAAGCTTGAATCCCGAACCCACTAGAGCAGTAGTTCTCAACCAGAGGGAGAGATCAGAAGGAGGGCGCAAATTGTTCCAAAAAACCCTCCACTAGCCCCCTGAGGCTTCTAGAATTAAATTACGTCCCTCACTCTTGCCTATAGGGCAGCCACTTGATCAGCACCAGTTTATTCAAACTACTACTTCTCAACTACTTTGCTCCTTCTATAAGCGTCTGTTGTGTTTCGCTCAGCAACAAGAGATCACATGCACGGTCACTTTTCATTTGTGGTACCTCGTTTACTTTAACAATTACATAGGCTTGTGTGTGTGTGTGTGTGTGTGTGTATATATATAAATACTGCTCAAAAAATTAAAGGGAACACTAAAATAACATCCTAGATCTGAATGAATGAAATAATCTCATTAAATACTCCTTTCTTTACATAGTTGAATGTGCTGACAACAAATTGATCAACCCATGGAGGTCTGGATTTGGAGTCACACTCAAAATCAAAGTGGAAAACCACACTACAGGCCGATCCAACTTTGATGTGATGTCCTTAAAACAAGTCAAAATGAGGCTCAGTAGTGTGTGTGGCCTCCACGTGCCTGTATGACCTCCCTACAATGCCTGGGCATGCTCCTGATGAGGTGGCGGATGGTCTCCTGAGGGATCTCCTCCCAGACCTGGACTAAAGCATCCGCCAACTCCTGGACAGTCTGTGGTGCAACGTGGCGTGCAGACACAGCCAACCTTCTTGCCACAGCTCGCATTGATGTGCCATCCTGGATGAGCTGCACTACCTGAGCCACTTGTGTGGGTTGTAGACTCCGTCTCATGCTACCACTAAAGTGAAAGCACCTAACCGTAGCTGTAAATTTAATATGATTTCACAATTTCTACTTTTGTCACCTATGCAGGATGAATTGCATTCAACCAAGGCCTGGAACAGCCACCTGATATGTCCATCAACGATTGAACATGTTCTCCATGGTCAGCCTGATGTCATGTATACTATTCCAGAATTATATTACATTGAGTATTTGTGCCAAGTGTTAGAGGAAGAATGTATCAGGTGCGAGATTTTTTTAATATATATATATATATATATATGGCTATACCCCGCCTTGTGTCTGATGCTCCCTGGGATAGGCTCTAGGTTCCCCCGTGACCCTGAAGAAGGAGTAAGCGGTAGAAGATGGATGGATGGATGGATATATTGCTATGACAATACTTTTCTGCCCAGCGATTTGACACAAATCGAAAAACAAAACAAAACACAGCAATATCAATGCTTGAATTAGATTCCAATGCAATTCATTGGGTTTGTATATTTTGATTGAAATAAAAATGTAAGCATTCAAAATACAATGCGAATGTAGTGAGGTGTGCCATGACTAAAACGTCATCCTTATTAACTACGTGGCCAATGAGCTCTCTTCCTACTATAGTATATAAACTGTTGTTTAGGCCTCACGGAATGCATCATGGTCGAAAACCTGCCCCTTCTTTTTGTAGCTACTGACTGCAGAGGTATGTGTTAGCTTTGTCGCTTAGCTGTTTGATGCTCGCGTTGTCTACTTATCATGCGATTTATTTGTTTAGTGTGGCGTTGAGCTACCGAGACTGTGCATGTGCTGCTTGCTCTCAGTGCGGTGTGCCGTCCGGGCTCTCATCTGTGTAGCATGAGAGTTTAGTATCCCCAGTCAGAGTGCCAGCTGTTGCTGTCACAACTATTTAAGAAGCTATCATATGATTTTTGTATGTGCTGTTGTGAGTATTGTCATCGGATCACGGTAGGCAACTCGTTTAGTTCTATTATTTGAGCTAAACGATTTTGTATGCTTTCCAAATCGAGGTTGTAACCCCTGTTTGTTGTTCTTCGGGTCCTTGATTTTTCTTGGCTGCACTTTTGGCTGCACTTTTGGCTTTACCTAATTAAGGGTTGTTATTATTGCTGTGTTTATTTGCAGTGAATTTTGTGGGTATGATTCTGATTAGTGGGGTGCTTTTCCCTTTTGTTTAGCTGGTGCTGTCATTCAAGCCTGCCGTTCATATAGTAAGCCTCAGTCCTCCTGTGATTATTGTTAATTTCCTCTTGTGACAGTTTTATTTATCCAATGCCTGACTGCGTTGGCTGCTCCTTTATAAAATAATTCCTGGCCAGTCTTTTTAACTTCAAAAATAAAATGTATTTTTGTATGGAAACCTATGCCACTTGCCTGTTTGAAGTGACATGTACTTGCATGTCTTTATTTGGGTTAGTTTTCCCGGGGTTAAAATTTCAGGTTTTGCTGATGTAATAAAATAAATCAAGATAAATCATGTCAGATCTTTTTCAACCTTTTATGTGATACAGCAACCAGCAAAATTCAAGTGAAAACAGAAACTAAATAAAATAGTTGTTGGATAATGTTGAGAAAATGCTTTAAACTAGTTTTCATTATTATTTTATCATCTAGCACCATGGCGCCATGTTCTCTGTGAATAGTATTCTATTTGCAGTCGCCAAAGGTTAGATTACCACATTATGCCACTGTATTTCATTAAATTAAATACTTCTACATGTAAATTTCCAACCCATCATTTTATTAATAATACAGAGTAGGAGCACCAAATTTCTTGGTGTTCACCTGACAGAGAACCTTACCTGGTTTCTCAACCGCAGCTCCATAACCAAGAAAGCCCAGAAGTGCCTCCCTCTGCATTCTGTGAAGGCTGAAAAAAGCCCATCTCCCACCCCTCATCCTCACCAGGTTCTACAGAGGAACCATTGAGAGCATCCTGAGCAGCTGCATCACTGCCTGGTTTGGAAATTGCACCGTATCGGATCGCAAGACCCTGCAGCGGACAGTGAGGACAGCTGAAAAGATCGTTGGGGTGTCTCTTCCCTACATCATAGACGTTTACACCACAGGCTGCATCTGCAAAGGCACCAGGATTGTGCATGACCCCACACACCCCTCACACACACTCTTCACCCTCCTGTCATGTGGCAAAAGGTACTGAAGATTTCGAGCCCTCACGTCCAAACTGTGTAACAGCTTCTTCTCCCAAGCCATCAGACACCTCAGTACTCAAAGATTGTATCCAGATTGGACTGACACACACACACACACACACACACACACACACACACACACACACACACACACATACACAGTCTGAATGGAACACCATCTCATACCCATTGCTATTTTTGCACATTTCTGTATCGACTGTATTGCATTTTTGCTGCTACCGTGCTTAGAAAAATATTGTATTTCATTTCTTGTCCCTATTCTACCCTTTCCTGGCTGCTACTGCAATAACTGCTATGTCCATATTTGGGATAAGCTAATCAGCTGAATACTAAGGCATAGCATGTTATGTTTACATTCACAGCATTTTAAAATTATATTATTACTCTTTCGCACCTATCTTTTACATCACTTCCATAATAGAATGTGTACTGGTCAGCTCTACACTGTCACTTACTGTACCTAATGTCCTGTTAGTACTTATTGTACTGTCCTGTGGTGTTAGTACATGTTTGCACAGGCACTTTATGTAAAAATGTGTAGGTTTTATTTAGTTCTGTGTCATCTCATGTAGTTAGTCTGTTTTATGTATCACCGTGGTCCTGGGGGAACGTTATTTCCTGTCACTGTGTACTGTACCAACTGTATATGGTTGAAATGACAATAAAAGCCACTTGACTTGACTAGTGTAAAACCAAATGATTTTTAAGCACCAAAAGTATCAATTTCACTCTGTTTTGGACTCACCAGAATGTGTGAAAAAGACCTAAAATACAGTTTTTCTGGGCATCTGCTTTTTAAATATACATCTGTTCATTCGAATAAAAATGGATTTCAGCCCAAGTTTCAATAGTTGAAAAATTTCTAAGAAGTTTCAAAAGTGTTTTGCAAAAAGTATTACATGTGAAATGTCAAGGAGGAAAAAACAACAAGATTTTTGGGTAAGATTTTCTAGTTCTGTTTTTTTTTGGTATAATAACCATTGAGATGCTGATGCCGAGTTCCATGAGAGGGAAGTGGTAAACTCTTATGAGTGTATTTAAACTGTACTTCTGTATGAGCACTCTTCAGTCTCGGTGCTGCTACACTGAATGTGACTCTCATCATGTACCTGATTCAAGGCATCATCCTGCTGCTGTTCAGCATCAGTCTAGTTCAGAGTCGTTCCATAAAGGTGAGCTAACAGAAGTTAACATCAAATACATTATGAGTAATTTAAAGAAAATCTAAACAATTTAAACTGTCGACATGTGATTAATAAAAATGTCAGCTCACAGACATTATAAATATTTATCAACCAGGCATTGCTTAATGAGACCTCTGAGAAGACTGGTAAGATTGGTAAATGGTAAATGTGCACTTATATAGCGCTTTTATCCAAAGCACTGTCTCATTCACCCATTCACACACCAATGGTAGCAGAGCTGCCATGCAAGATGCTAGCTTGCCATCGGGAGCAACTTGGGGTTCAGTGTCTTGCCCAAGGACACTTTGGCATATGGAGTCACCCGGGCCAGGAATCGAACCGCCAACCCTACGATTAGTGGACAACCCACTCTACCAACTGCGACAGATTCAGACTCTTAATTAGTTTATCTGTACAGTTTTGAAATGTTACAGCTTTGTTTTACTAATATCACTAAATCCATTTCAGATAACAACATTGACCAGGATTATTTCTCTGTATCTGCCATAATTGAAAGAGCCAACAAGAATGCTGGTAAGATTGGAGAGAGAGAGACAGACAGAGAGACGTATAATGTATTGTAGGTATTTTCATGACCATTGGTTGATTTAGAATGAATATAAATTATATATATATATATATATATATATATATATATATATATATATATATATATATATATATATATATATATATATATATATATATATATATATTATTGGTAGAAACAACTGTCTGACCTATCTTACAGCAAATTACTTCTGTTTCAATATCCATTTCAAGAAATGTATTCTGCTTTCCTCTGTGCTTTTGTTATTGTTCACTATATAAATAAAATATTTTATTCAATTTAATTAAATGGATGATGTCTATTTCCAATTTAATAACAGTTTTTGTGGAAGGTGCATTTTCACTAGACCTAGTTTCACTGGTTCTGGGACAAGTGTTGAACATGCACACATTTATACATTTTCAACAATCAACACAATACAATCAACCGTAGGATCTTTAATTGAAAGAAATGTAGGTATAGCTTTTAGTATTCAGTCTTATTAAGTAAAACAGTTTTTTTCTTTTTTTTTTCTTCTTTTTTTAATGGTGTTTTCTTAAAAGGTGTCTGAAAAATGCATACACTAAAAGTCCTAGTGTGAAATAGACAATTGTGTTTTACTGGACAGGAAAGTCAAAGGGTGAATTCACCATTATACATGGTGACATAGCAGTGTACACTGGGCTCCAGAATGCAGATCCATGTACTTCTCGTGGGTGCAAATGGCGCAAGGGCAGTGACGGGAAGGTTAAGGTGCCCTTCACCATTTCCAGTGATTATTGTGAGTATCACTTTTTACCTGGCTTCAAAGTAAGATGTGTCAGAGCTCCATTAGATATCATTAACAAGCTTTTATCTTTCTGACAGCATGCTCTGAAAAAAGCAATATTCTACATTTCATGTAATGAAAGCAGTCTTGAGAATATATTCTTTCCTGTACAGGTGCTACTCTTACGTGGGTCGCAGGGGTGGAAGGCAGGTTGTGTCCCTAAATCGCTTTAACTGTATTTACTATCACACCATCCAACATGAGCTTCTCCATGTTCTGGGCTTTAATCATGAGCAGAGTCGTAGTGACCGTGACAATCATGTCAAAATCCTCTACGGAAATGTTAAACCAGGTGAGCAGACCAGGAATTTGATGCTTGCTATTCCTGGTTAATAAAGTATGTTTACTTTTGTTCTATACACTTTTAACTGTCTGACAGTGAACATTTAAAGTTAACCTAAAGAAAAAACATTGATTTTTGGCATCTTTGGCATAGAATTATAGCTTGGAGAACCAGTGCTTCTGGGAATCTCTAGTGGGAATTGTGAATTAGAGGGCCATTCAACAGATTTTTCCTAGTGGATGGAAACTTTCCAGACACAGCAGAGGAAAGGACAGTTTCCAGGACATTTAAAGGACCTTGCACCTGCAGGTCTATCACTGTTAGATCTGCATTGTGTTGAGTTTCGTGGACCTTGTAGAACTGGTTCTCCCTAAGGCATCTTTAGGTTTCACTGAATTAGAATTCTCTATAGTGCAGTAGTTCATATTAAATTATTTTGAGTTTCCATTTATGGCTCCATAAATGGAAAATCAGAAAGCTTCAATATTAAGTGGATAAATATTTTCCATCTATTTATCAAGAATGTATTTAGAAAAAATGAAATGAGAATGAGAGAGAGAGAGAGAGAGAGAGAGAGAGAGAGAGATGCACACAGTGGTTTAAGAAATGGTAATTGTTCTGCCCTTTGTTCTGCCAGTCAACAAAGACAAAATAACAACAATATAATTATGTGATTAATTTATCCACAGACGAAAAACACAATTTTGATAAAGTTGACACCATCAATTTGAACACTCCATATGACTACAACTCTGTCATGCACTATTCAAGGTAAAGTATTATAGTCTTTAAGAAAAAAAACTATTTCCTCAAACTCATTGTTCTAAGGTCAAAACATTAATTACAAACAAACTGTGTTGGTCCAGGTTTGCTTTCTCCAGGAACATGATACCGACCATCGTCCCTATACCAGATAATAATGTTTCCATTGGACGTGCCACTGAGATGAGCTCCAATGACATTCTACGTGTTAACAAGCTCTACTGCAGTTAAACGAGTCACTCTTAACATCAACAGTGTGATGCTTAAGATGCTTTTACAAACTACTTGCAGAAAATGTTCAGGTTTGAAAGGCTCTGCTATTGATGTATTCTGATATTTTATTCTAATCTTTTTTTATTTTATCAGTTAAATGCCTTTTTATTTTTTTGCAAAGACTGTTGCAAGAGCAGCTGTCTAGGGCATATTTTGCTGAGTTTCTGCTTAATTTGATGGTTTATCAGTTCTGCTATTATGGAGTTTGTTTAAATTTTTCATCTGCAGATTTAGTCAATTAAAAATAAGGCATACTAAGCATCAGTGTCTGGATTCTCTGAATAGGTGATGGGCCACATCATGCTATCTGTCTTAGTTGTCATGTCACTTGTTCCTTGACTGAAAATTGAGTAAAAAAAACCTGAACACAGCGCCCCCCCCCAAGTGCCGGACACAGAACATACATATTATAAAGCCAGACCACCATAGAAGAGAACAAATTAAACAAAATTATAGACAATGATCACAAAACAATACCGTCAGCATGCATGTCTCTGACAGATTTGCCAGATTCTGTAAAATTCCCCAGTTTCCCACCTGACAGTGTACCTAATCTACCTAAACTGAAGATGAGACATGACTTCCCTGACCCAATGACCATACACAGGTGGAGCAGGATCCTTCCATCTAAACAATATTAATCTACTGGCCAGGAGAGTGCAGAAGGACATCATGCTGGTCTCGCACCATCTAAAAGGAGTATTCTCCGGGGTCACCCCAAACATCGCCATAAGAGGGGACGGCCGTACTACTCTTCCCAATATTGTAGTAAAGGTCTCAAATATAGATTAGCAGAATGTGTAAAGCTTTGGACATGTCCAGAACAGGTGCAACAGAGTAGCTGGGGCCTGTCTCCATTGATCAGGTTCAATTAAATTTTTTATTTTTTTTTATTTGTATAGTGCTTTTTACAATAGACATTGTCTCAAAGCAGCTTTACAGAAATAGAAACATGGTATACAGATAATGAAGGTGTCAATTTATCCCAACTGAGCAAGCCACTGAGTGGCGACGGTGGCAAGGAAAAACTCCCTAAGATGTTTTAAGAGGAAGAAACCTTGAGAGGAACCCGACTCAGAAGGGAACCCATCCTCATCTGGGTAACAACAGATAGTGTGAAACAGTTCATTATGGATTAATAAGAAGTCTGTAAGGTCTTAGGAGCAGCCGTAGTCCCAGCAGTCTGGAATTAGAGAAGACTTGAGCTCCATCCAGAGGCAGAAAGGACCGATTAGTGCTTTATAGGTTAATAAAAGTATTTTAAAGTTAATGTGAGATTTTACTGGGAGCCAATGCTGTATTGATAATATTGGTTTGATATGGTAGTATCTTCTAGTTCTAGTTAGGACTCTAGCAGCTGCATTCTGGACTAACTGGAGTTTATTTATATTCCTACTGGAACATCCAGACAGTAAGTCATTACAGTAATCTAATCTAGATGTGATGAATGCATGAACCAGTATTTCCGCATCATGTAGTGACAATATGTTTCTTATCTTAGAAATATTTCTGAGATGAAAGAAGGCTATCCTAGTAATATTATCTACATGAGCGTCAAATGATAGACTGAAGTCAATAATCACTCCAAGGTGTTTAACTGCTGTACATGATGAAACAGAAAGACCATCATGTGTAATCAGAAAGTTTATTTCTAGCTACACGTGGGCCTAATAAAAGTATTTCTGTTTTTATCAGAATTAAGTAAAAGGAAGTTAGTTAACATCCAACGTCTAATGTCCTTTACACAATCCTCAACTTTACTAAGCTTCTGTCTGTCCTCTGGCTTCGCTGAAACATACAGCTGTGTATCATCAGCATAACAGTGGAAGATAATTCCATGTTTACGAATAATTTCTCCTAGGGGTAGCATATATAAAGTAAAAAGCAGTGGGCCAGAACTTTGTGGATCTCCAAAAGTAACCTCAGTACGCATGGAGAAATCACCATTTACATCTAAGAACTGATAACGATCGGTCAGTGAAGACCTGAGCCAGGAGAGGACTGTTCCCTTAATACCAACAACATTTTCTAATCTATCAAGGAGAATAGTGTGATCTATAGTAGCAGCGTCAAGCAGGAAGCAGCGTCCTTCGAGCTAACGCTATTGGATTAATTCTTTCTAATGTCTATACGTTAAAATTATTTACCTTACGTTATACAAATATAACTGACACTACTTTAGATAAAACAATCTTAACATTGAGCTGTCGCTAAATTTGATCTGTTTGTACAAACATCCGCAACTAGCTTGCAATTAGCTTGTAGCCCGCTAGCATCACCTACCGCTAGCCTTGTTTACGTTTCATATTTTTCATTTACCACTGTTTTGTTCAAAAAACAAATATGTCTAATATCTCTTCGGTTTTGAGTGCATATGAGAACTCGATCGAGCTTCACATGGTGGGGCTGGAACTGGAAGATGTGGAGAAGCAGCCTACTCAACAAGCAGGTACAGCTGCAGGAGCGGTGAACTGCGCTGGAAACATCGTGTGCCTCTGCCTACACATCCAAGGTAAGCACACCGCATGGTATTTCCACTCCAAGGCCCTCTACACCGTGTGTTTCTCTGTGCAGGGACCGTGCACCTAGGACTTTCCCAGGCGTGGTCTCCTTCCCAGGCGTGGTCTCCTTCACACCTCGGGTGTTGGGTGAACCAACGGCAGAAGGCGTGGGCTGGACCCCAGGTGAGGAGCTCTCCACCTCCGGTGTTCGAGATTCCAACCAGGAACCGCTTCCGTCAGACCAGACCTAATGCTGTGATCGTCGAGGACTCCATCGTGCGGAACGTCTGTGTAGCCTCATCTAAAGGTAAGGTGCACACACAATGTTTTTCTGGTGCTCGTGTCCTTGATGTGGCTGCGCAGCTATCCAGGATCCTGAAGAAGGACGAGCGCATTGGAGCGGTTGAGCTGCACGCGGGGACGAACGACAACAGGCTGCGGCAGACGGAGGTTCTGAAGAGGGACTTCTCCAGCCTGATCGAGACGGTACGGTACGGTAATTCCTCTAATTATTATTTACAGACCCCCAGGGCCATATACTGAATTTTTTTGTGAATTTGCAGACTTTATCTCAAACCTGGTTGTGTCTGTAGATAAAGCATTAATCGTCTGAGATTTTAATATTCATTTTGATAACGTGGAAGACCCTCTGAGAACAGCGGTTGTGTCCATCTTAGATTCAGTAGGGATTAATCAGAACGTAATCGGGCCTACTCATAATGGTGGTCACACTCTTGACCTCATACTAACATACGGATTAAGTATAGAAAACATTGTAATATTTCCACAATCTGAAGTTGTCTCAGACCATTATCTTATCTCATTCATAATCCGTACTGATCATAATATTTCCACCTCGCCACCGCGAAAAATTTACCTACACATCAGCTACTGCCCCAAGCTTCATAAATAACCTCGCAGAAACATCCATTAGATTTGAATCACCGTCAGATCCCATAGAACTCGATCAGGTGACTGAAAGCTTGGAGTCAACACTCCGCTACATGCTAGATAAAGTCGCTCCACTCAAAAGAAAAATAATTAGAGAGAAAAAAATTAGCACCCTGGTATAACGATCAAACGCGAACCTTAAAACAGACATCTCGACAATTAGAACGTAAATGGCGTCAAACCAAACTGGTGATGTTCCAAACAGCATGGAAGGAGAGCCTACTTAAATATAGGAAATCTCTTGCCGATGCTAGAAAAATCTATTTCTCCACCTTAATAGGAGATAACAAAAACAATTCTAGATTCCTTTTCAACACGGTAGCAAAATTAACTAGGAATAAAACCACTACAGAGAGAAACACCCAATCATTACATAGCAGTGAAGATTTCATGAAATTTTTCATTGATAAGGTTGAAAATATTAGACGTGAAATACAGGCCATTAAATTAAAACCGGACAATACTGTCATAACCCCAATAGTTTACAATGTAGCAATATCAGTAAGAGCTGCTCTCAAGAAGGAGTTTGTCTTTCTTAAGGAGTAAGGAGATAACTGCTTCACGCATAGCAGATGGCAGGGCTCTCAAGGAGAACAGAATTCGTATTGTTCTGAATTTCCGCTTTCACTGCTTGCAACTCGCTCTTAAGAAAGTCAAAACCTTCAGCAAGTGCACTTTTCAGCTTAGTTTTTATCACTGCAGCAATGTCGGCCCTAAGTGAAAGTAAGATATCCGTCTTCAAGGACTCAGCGTATAACTCCTGGCTGTTCAACGGGGGCGGGGGCACCAAGCCCGGGGAGGCAGCAGAACTCGCGGCTGAAGCGGTCCTGGGTTTAGATTTGGTTGACTCTGTGAATTTATACTTCCGCAAGTTTGCCGCCATCTTTACGCAAGTATACACACCATCAATTTAAGAAAACATCTTAGGAACAGGGTATGCTAGTATTTAACAATGAAAAAACACTTATTAACTTCAAAAACCCATAAGTTCGACGGGAGCTCAACCGAAAACCGACCTACTCCATTACACGCTCGACAGCGCCCCCTGAATTTCTAGTAACTTTTCATCATTTCTCAGTTCTGCTTTTATGAAGATTGTTTATATTTTTCAAGTGCAATTAAGTAAAATGAATGCATATAAACCATCACACAGCACACAGTGGAAGGAGTCACTTACAAAACATTAAACAATGAAAAATTGTCTCTCTTTCCAAACAAACAGGGCATGTCAATTACAGTGGGGTTTAAAATAGAAACAAAAGCATTTACAACAATGGCCCAATGACGGAATCTCCATTGCAGATCCACATGTTATTTTTGTTAATGGTGGTTGATAAAGTGCTCCCAGACAGGTTTGGTTTCAACTTCAATCCTCAGTTTCTCTCTCCATGTTGTACCTGTTATATTACTTAGATTACATTGATGAATTACTTTCACAATACATTTGTAAAATATCTTCCCTCCTACTGAACAAAAATCAATGTGTTCATTGACTCCCAAGTTCAACAGAGGACTAAGTAATGAGAGGCTTATCTAAAACAGGTGTGATCTGAATATCTGGAAAAAGATCTTTATTATCAGGGACTAAAATCCCTGTACCAAATTCAACAGTTCTCCTCAGAGGTTAAAATTAATAACTTATCGAGAAAGTTCTTAGCAAGACCTATTTCCTAAAAGGTTAGCAACTTTGTCAGAATTTTGTAGATCATATCCTGATCCATTTATAATATTTTTTAATTTAAAATTTTTTCTTGACACAATAGGTTTGTTAGACCAGGAATGTCTTCTTCAGAGATATCAAGACAAGTGCCAAACACAATTGGTTCCTCCAATAACCAATAAAGAAAAGTTGCTCTGTAAATTAACTTTGATAAAAGGGGGAATTCCATTTCAATTCAATCTTTTATCATCCATTTAAAAACAAGTCCAAATCTAGTCCCCTTTCCTTAAAATTTGTTATGCCAACGTTCTCCACCAGTGTATAAAGTCCCATTAAAAGTTTCTGGATATAATGGAGACAATAAGTGGCTTCTCTGCTGGCGAGATTAAGTAGACCTTGGCCTCCTTCCTCCTTGGACAAAAACAGGATGCTTTGTGGAGTCCAATGGTACTGATCCCAAAAAAGCTCCACCAGTTCTCTCCGAATGTTTGAAAGAAGTCCATGTGGGAGATCTACACAAGCAAGTCTATGCCATAGTGAAGATGCCACAAGATTAATAATTATACTAATAAGTCCTCTGTATGACATTTGAGGGAGTAACCATTTCCACTTTTCTAAATGTCTTTTTACTTTCTCAATTAGTCCTTCCCAATTATTCTTTAACAAATTTTCATTTCCCAGGTAGACACCAAGGTATTTTAAACCGCCTCTTTTCCAGAGCAGTCCTAAGTAGCCTGGGGAAGTCACCTTTCCAGTTTCCTACTAGCAAGGCATCACTTTTCCCCTTGTTTACCTTAGCAGAGGAAATGGGTCCAAAATCATGTACAATTTTCCCAACTTTTTAACATCATTTTCTTTTATAAAAACAAGAACATCAGCATAAGCAGAAAGATTAAAAAAAAAAAATTACAACCAGGGAAAGCCAGATCTTTTAAATGAACTTGCAGTTTATAAAGTTAAGGCTCTATGGTTAGAGAATGCAACATGTCAGACATGGCACACCCCTGCCTAACCCCTCTCTGAACTTTGAATGGAGTACTTAAACGACCATTAATCTTAACAACACTCAATCTTACAGTACATAGCCTTGATACTTGGACATACTTGGAAGTTTAGCTGAAGTCATTTGAGTACACTGCTACGTCAAGTAGCAGAGGCTCTGCCTTAAAGAACCAGGATCTTTCAATGGATGTTATGGATGGATCCAGCGATTCAAATATAAAATGAACAACTTCAGATCCAAACTTCGAGGTATTCGCTGTCGAGAAATTTCGGTGAATTCACTCAAGAGGAAACCAGCACATGAGCAGGCTCCTGCTAAAAATGTAAAAAGCCTGAAGTAAATTACCTACCTCCTCATCTTCAAGGTCAAACCAGTGGAAGTTTAGAGTAAGAGAGAGTGGACCTCTTACGTGAAGTGACGAAAAGGGATTATTGCCATCATTGCTATTGCTGTCTCTTCGTAGGTGTCACGCCACGACCGCTAGAGGCCGCCGTGGCGCAGTTGTCACGCCACGGCCGCTAGAGGGCGCCGTTGAGTCGGGGGTTAATTTCAGGCTATATATATATATATATATATTAATTTGTGAGGCAAAATAAATGTATTTTTTTATTGTTATTTTTCAAGGTTTAAATATTGTCTTACAACTGTAGTTAAAAATTAAAAAAAAAGAAAAGTTAATTGTCTAATAATATTGTTGAATGAATTAATTTCATAAGAGCTATTAAATTAACACAAATATGAAAGGTATAAACTACTGAAGAATCTCATTAGAGCAAGTACATTTTTAAATGGTTGTCAACTTAGAAAAATGTTTGTAATTAAGTACATAACACTTAAATTCCATTGAAATAATGTGAAATAAAAATAGTTGGATCAACTTCATTTTTATAAGTAATCAACTTAAAGATGTTTATTCTACATATTATTAAGTAAGTGTTAATTGAAAATACATTTGGTTGTAGAAGAAAAGGTCACTCCTCTGACTCAATGTAGCTTGTTCGTTAAACATAATTTCATTAGAAGTTGTCATAATTCAAAAAGATTTGAGGTTTTTTTAACATAAACATTTGTTTTTAGAGTGCAGTGTCTTTCTTACAGGAACATAACATCAATTTGTTTTTGTTTAAGAAACTCCGATAACCTCATTCTTTTATGATTGTCTCTAGCACCATTTAAGTTGAGAGTTCCAATATTAAGATTAGTCATATTGGGGGTAACTAGTAACTAGTTTTGTCAAAAAGTTCAACATTAACAGCTTCATCGTCTTTGTTAATTATTTTTTTTTTGGAGTTTATCTACCAAGTTCAAGACACAATACAACTCTAATACATCACGAAAAGCTCTCTTTCATTATATATCTCATGACATTGAGAAACTGTTTATAGTCAAGGCAAAAAATCTTCAACATGCACTATGGACTTACATTTGTGCCAAAACTAAACAAATATACCATTTAGCAAACAAACACAATCTGCTTTGCAAAGGAAACTAGACTCTCAAATAAACAGAAAGCAATTTTCACAAATGCACCAACTTGATTTTCTCCATACTTCTCAAAATCAACATCATCCTCTTCCTCCCTTGATCAACATCTGCTATTGCAAAATCACTCTGGATGTTTAACGTGCTCAACAGATTCAGAGACTGCTTCAGAGATGGTTTTACTAGGCTCAGCTGCAAGCTCCATCACACCAGGTTCATTTACTGTGGCTACAGCATTTCCCACACACGCATTCGCTCACCTTCCCCGGAGTTCTGATCAAACACACCTGCAGCCAATCACTTCGCACTCTCACCACAGCTTAAAAGAGACTTTGGATACATGCAAACTTTGCAAAGTAAACGTTCAGCTGACTAGTTTCTCTGTCGTTATCCAAGCCTTATCTACCGTGTTTATTGCAAATAAATGTTGACCGTTGTTTACGTTCCTGACCTTGATTTCTGCCTTGCCCCGTTTTGTTTGTTTGCATGATCACCTGACCCTTGCCTGTTTCTTGACTACAAACTTTGTTTACTCCTCTGGATTATACTGCCTGAATTTGCCGCCCACATCTGCTTCCGTATTCCCCACAGTACGTGACATTACTTCGCCTTCAAATGGAACTAGACGGGATCTGTGGTGGCATCAAGCTGTTGAAGGCCATGGTCAGATTATTAGTGACCAGAGACAACAGCTAGCCAACCTGATGGAGCAGGTGGCTAGGCTAGCTCAAGACACTCCAGTCACTACAAAGACGACTGCGCATTTTCCTCCCATACTGGAACTGGAGAAATACGATGGAGATCCAGCAGGCTGCCGCGGTTTCCTTCTCCAGTGCTCCCTGTTTTTCTCCAGCTACCCAGGCAAGCTGGAGAGTCGGAAAATTATCCATTTTATGGAGCTTTTGACCAGGAGAGCTCTGCTCTGGGCCAAGGAGGAACGGGAACAGAGAGACAGCACCATCACTACCATGGATCAACTGACTTAGCGATTTCGGATCGTCTTTGATCACTCTCCAGACATCAGGGAGGACCAGGGAGGAAATACTGACCCTGAAGCAAGGGACACGCTGCGTTGTGGATTATGCTTTAGAGTTTCGTACTGTAGTGGCCAGGAGTGGATGGAACCAAACCGCCCTCAAGACTATGTTTCGCCAGGGATTGAGTCCGGACATAGTGACAAAACTGGCATGTCGGGACTTCCGGCTGAGCATGTAAGTGAGAAGGCACGAGTGGAGTGAGCTCCTGAGCATTTTATGTTTTAATTGTGCTTTTCAGGCAACCTGAATCTTTTCTAAGGCATTTGGTGCGTTCATTTTCAATTACTCGGTCTACGACTATAACCAGAAAGGAATTATGACTTCTGAAAGACTACGGAAACCTAAATCTTCACCGAGCACGACGAGTCATAGCGACAAGCTACCACTGGATTTGGAAAATCTCTGTAGCACTTTAATAGCGGTGCAAACATCTACCATCGCAGTACAGGTCAAAGCAGATATTGACTCAGCTCTGGCCCCAGTTGTTGCGTCGTTTGAGAGTTTTAAATCAGGCACTGAATCACAAGGATGGCGTATTGACGAGCTTGACCAGCACCTGAATGATTACAGTGACCACATTGTAGCACTGGAAGAGACGGTGCTGAAGCTAACTTCGGCTAACAAACAACTCACCGAGAAAGTCGAGGATTTAGAGTCATGCTTGCGGCACTGCAATCTCTGGGTCGTCAGTATTCCGGAACGAGAAGAAGGGAGCGATCCGGTAACATTTATGTCTACATTTTTCCAGGATGTCCTTGGCTCGGAAACCTTACGACCGCTCCATTGCTGGATAGAGCACACCTCATTGGTCCTGTGCCCTCGGAGGAGCAGCAAGAGAATCAGAGGTCCCGAGTGATGATTGTGCGGTTTCACTTTTTTCACGACAGAGAAAAGGTTGTTCGACGCGGGAATTGGAATCAACTTTTCCATTAGGGCCGTAAGGTCTTCATCTTTCCTGACTTCAACTCCAGCATCGCTAAGAGGAGTGTGACCTTTGCTGTGGTGCGAAACAGCTTGCGTGAAAGAAATGTACGATCTTCTCTCAGATACACTGCTCGCCTTCGGATAGACCTTGTTGATGAGATGCTACAATTCAACTGTCCCCAAAAAGTGCAACAATGGTTTAATGAACAGTATCCTCCATGTTCCCTTTTCTTTTGATAACATTATTTCTGATGTAACTAGTAGATATGTGATTGTGGAAGGGAAAATTTCACAAACGTCAGTAGTTTTGGTGAATGTATATGCACCGAATTTTGATAATGCTCCTTTTGCTCAGAATTTGTTATCAAAAATTCCTGCTTTTAACACACATCTCTTGATATTTGCAGGAGATTTAAACTGTGTTATTGACCCAGTTTTGGACAAATCTTGCGCTGTTGCAAAGGCTCCCTCTGCAATGGCAAAGGTGTTCTCCGAGTTTATGGTTCAGAATGGTTACATTGATCTGTGGAGGTATTTTAACCCCACAGTGAGAAAATATTCTTTTTTTTCTCATGTACATAAATCATTTTCTCGCATTGATTACTTTTTTATTAATAACTCTACAATTTTTTGGGTTATAAACTCTAAGTCTTGACATTCTTCTACCTTCACATTGCGCCTTTCGTCCACCATGGAGGCTTAATTTTCTTCTTCTATCTGATTCAGCATTTTGCAAGTATATCTCTAATTCTATAGATGATTTTCTTCTTACTAATCAAACTGATTCGATCTTTCTCTTTACTTTGGGAAACTCTAAAGGCCTTCTTAAGGGGACAGATAATCTCTTATTCTGCTCATGCCAATAAGCAATGCAAGGATAAGAAAAAAGAGATATCTGATAATATTCGAGCCACTGATGAAAAATATGCTCTCAACCCGACCCCTGAGCTGCATAAGCAAAGGCTTAATTTGCAGGCGGAGTTCGATTTGTGAGGTGGAGAGGCTGTTACATACGCGTGGCAATTATTATGATATGGGGATAAGGTCAGTCAGTTGTTGGCTCACAAACTGCTTAGCCAAGTGGCTTCACACTATCTCTCAGATTATGCAGTCTAGTGGTGCATTAACCACGGATCCTGTAGAAATTAATTAAACTTTTAAAAGATTTTACTCCTCTTTATACACAGCTGGAGCTCCTGACAATTCAGGTAACATGTACCATTTTCTTGGAAATACTGATTTTCCCGGAGTTGACCCTCTATTGGCATCTGAACTTGACAGCCCCATCACCTTAGATGAGATCACTAACTCAATCAATTCATTGCAATCTAAGAAATCACCTGGCCCGGACGGGTTTCCTGACGAATTTTATAAGAAATTTCATGTTGTATTGGCCCCATTACTTCTGGCTGTATTCAAGGAATCCTTAGAACTAGGGACGCTGCCACAAACATTGAGACAAGCATCTATAACACTATTGCTCAAAGATGGGAAAGACCCAACATTATGTCGTTTGTACAGACCTATTAGCCTCCTCAATGTTGATATCAAGATTTTAGCCAAACTTTTTTTAGCCTCTTGTTTAGTGGGGATTCTCCCTAGCATTATTTCAGAGGAACAAAACTTTTCTAATATTCGTACTCTACTTAGTATTTTGTAGTCAAAACAAAACAGCGACTCCTCTGAAGTGGTTATCTCTTTGGATGCAGAAAAGGCATTTGATAGGATCGAATGGGAATATCTTTTTAAGGTTCTAAAGAGGTTCGGCTTTGAGGATGGACTGATATCATGGCTATATACCATATATACCAACGATGCTAAATCTGACTATTTTACTTTGACACGGGGTATGCACCATGGATGTCCTCTGTCTCCCTTACTTTTTGCCATAGTGATCGAGCCTCTCTTGATGGCGCTTAGAACTCTTCTTGTATTTCAGGGTATAATTCGCAAAGGAATTGAACATAAACTAGCCCTATATGCTGACGACTTACTACTTTATGTTACAGTTCCGATTGCATCTATTCCAGAGATAATACGCATATTAATTGACTTTGGGAAATTTTCCGGGTATAAACTGAACCTACAAAAGAGTGAATGCTTACCCATAAACCAACCTGGCCAAAAAATAAAACAGACTGAAATACCTTTTCATTTGGAGGTCTCAAAATTCAAATATCTTGGAGTTAATGTCACCTGTTCTTATTCTGCGTTAATGGCGGTGAATTTTACACCCTTAATTTCATATATGAAGTTGGCCTTTCAAAGATGGGCAGCTCTACCATTATCCGCTCTTGGTAGAATAAACACAGTAAAAATTAACATTCCAAAATTCCTCTACCTTTTCCAGTCCATCCCTTTGTTTTTACCCAAATCTTTCTTTAAGAATATAGACCAATTAATCTCCTCTTTTGTCTGGGCAGGGAAAACTCCCAGGGTTTCCAAATTTTCACTTCAGAGGAACCGACTAAGTGGTGGCCTCTCCCAATTTCATGTATTTTTATTGGGTGGCTAATATTCCGAAACTGGTGCTCTGGGTGCAGGTCCCCTCTCTTCCATGGTGCCACTTAGAAGTGAAGTCTTGTATGTCAACCTACCTCCCTGCTATGGTGTTCTCCTCCCTTCCTATACCCCTTTCACAATACACGGAAAATCCAATAATATGTACCTCTCTAAAATCAGTTTTGCCTCGGCCTCAACCATGTCCCCTATATGTAATAACCACCTCTTTCCACCCTCCTTTATAGATTCCACATTCTCTTTGTGGGAAAAGAAGGGTCTGAAACGCTTTGAGTATCTTTTCATTAACAATGTGTTTGCAAAAATTTCTGAATTATCCTCGTCAAGCAGCCTGCCTCCATCTCACCTATTCCGTTTCTTTCAAATTAGGAATTGTGTCTCCTTCCTATTCACGAGTTTTCCCTCCTTACCTACAAAGTCTGCATGGGAAGAGGTATTCTAGCCGAATCCTCATAAGGGTGTCATTATTTCACGGATATATGCAACAATCTGGTCACTTCTTACTATCAAAACCATTAGTGCTTGGGAAGAGGAATTAGGCGTGGAGGTTGAGATGACTATTGGGGCAGATCGTTAGATAATATACGTACCACCATGTGCTATGCTAGACTTAGTTTCATACAATTTAAAGTGGTCCATAGAGCTCACCTCTCTAGGAGTAAACTATCTAAAATATATCCCAATGTCCCTGACACTTTCACCCTACAACCTCAGTCATATGTTTGCACTCCATTCAAAATTGCAGAACTTTTGGAACTCTTTCTTCGAAACTATGTCCGACGTTCTTAAAAGTCTTATTAGATGTCTGTCCTTTAATTGCCATCTTTGGTGTTCCATCTCAGCGTCAACCTCTGAACCATAAACAAGCTAGTGTTGTGGCCTTTGCATCGTTACTTGCTCGGCACAGAATATTGTTGTCTTGGACCTCTCCACAACCCCCCTCTATATCAGTCTGGATTAAAAGATTTAAATTCCTTTTTAAAACTTGAAAAAAATCAAGTAACATCAGAGGCAGGGGTGACTCATTTTGGGGAAAATGGGAACAATTTATTACCTACTTCAATGATGTACGCACCCTGAAGGTGGATTGAGGAGAGGTAGACGGTAATTCCTGATCATCTTACCCCCTTGTTGTTTGGGGTGTTATGTAAAATGTAAATTTTCAATAAAAATTCTATGATCAAAAAAGAACTGGCATGTTGCGATGATCAGCTAACTCTTGACTCACTCATTAGCCTGGCTATTCGCCTAGACCACCTGCTACAGAGCCGCCGCCCAGTACGCAGCGAGGAGGCTGTTGCGGTACAAAGTCTCCCCGCTGAACCCATACAGCTGGGGCGGCCGTGGGTTAACAGTGAGGAGAGAGAGAGAGACGGCGTCGCAAGCTTTGTTGTTTCTACTGCGGTGAGAAGCACTTCCTACGATAATGCCCTCTCAAGCAATGCCGTGATGTAGGAGACAACAGAGCGGTAAAGCTACATCAGCCAGGGATGACTTTGGGTCCTTTAACCCAGAGCGCATTTCAATCTGCATTCTTGCTGCCGGTCATAGTAGAATACTCAAGATTCTGTTGTACTTTAGAATCGCTAATTGACTCAGGAGCATCATCAGCCCTGAGGGGGTTACCATGGACCAAGTAAAAGCAGTAGTAGACTGGCCCGAGTCTGCTACCATGAAGGAGCTACAGAGATTTATGCGTTTTGCCAATTTCTACAGAAGGTTCATCGAAATTTCAGCTCCATAGGAAACCCACAGATGTCCTTGTTGAAAGAAAAGCCCAGCAGAGCCAGCAGATTCTAACAGAAGCAAAATAAATGTGCACTTATATAGCGCTTTTATCCAAAGCACTTTACAATGTGTCTCATTCACCCATTCACACACACACTCACACACCAATGGTAGCAGAGCTGCCATGCAAGGTGCTAGCTCACCATCAGGAGCAACTTGGGGTTCAGTGTCTTGCCCAAGGACACTTCGGCATATGGAGTCACCCGGGCCGGGAATCGAACTGCCAACCCTGCGATTAGTGGACAACCCACGCTACCAACTGCGCCACAGCCACCCCTTATGATGTAAATGACATCACAAGAACCACAGCCATGTGATGGTGCAGAATAGAACTCAATGATCTAAGCCCAACGCTAGAGACAGCGTTCCAAGACAGCTTCCATATTGAGTGAATGGGAAGCATAATGTACATCACCACTCTTATAACTTGGATGGCAGGTCCAGAGGATGGCAGGGTAAAGTCTCTCCACCCAATAACCCCCAGCGATTGTGCTCACGCTCAAGGCTGCAATCTCGGCCAACAGAGATCCAGTCGAGTAAACGAGCGACACACGACTCCACCCAATAAGTCCCTTACGTTTTTAGTTCGTTTGAACCAACAAAACGAAACTTGTAAATGTTGTAATATATCCGAAGTTAACTCTTTAGCTCAACTCTCACCGCTGCTCTAATTCTCTCTCTCTTTCTCCACGCCACTCCTCGTACAAAATGGCGGTATTCACATCAACGCTATATCAAAATAAAAGTCTTTACTAAATAGACTTTGTAGGTTCCCCTACAGAAAGAAAGAAAAAGTCAATTACCATTATAACAACAACAACAACAACAACAAAAAGTCAAATGGAGGAGGTTGACATTGTAAAGTTTTCAATTCTACTTCGTGAAAAAGTAGGGGCATAACAGGTTTTAATACAGTTTATAGCCCATATCTATCTCTAATCAAAGCCTACATCTAACCAAACATTCAAAATAGTAAATTCTTAAGTCTTGAGAATGTTTATCAAGTCAGTGAAAATGTAAAGCATTTTATTAGAACATCACCAGGTTAATAAACAGCACATACAACACTTAATCCAAGCCAGAAAACTGCTGCTTCGACTCATTTATACAGTGCCTTGCGAAAGTATTCGGCCCCCTTGAACTTTTCAACCTTTTGCCACATTTCAGGCTTCAAACATAAAGATATAAAAATTTTATTTTTTGTGAAGAATCACCAACAAGTGGGACACAATTGTGAAGTGGAACGAAATCTATGGGATTTTTAAAACTTTTTTAACTAATAAAAAAATGAAAAGTGGGGCGTGCAAAATTATTCGGCCCCCTTGCGTTAATACTTTGTAGAGCCACCTTTTGCTGCGATTACAGCTGCAAGTCGCTTGGGGTATGTCTCTATCAGTGTTGCACATCGAGAGACTGATATTCTTGCCCATTCTTCCTTGCAAAACAGCTCGAGCTCAGTGAGGTTGGATGGAGAGCGTTTGTGAACAGCAGTTTTCAGCTCTTTCCACAGATTCTCGATTGGATTCAGGTCTGGACTTTGACTTGGCCATTCTAACACCTGGATACGTTTATTTGTGAACCATTCCTTTGTAGATTTTGCTGTATGTTTGGGATCATTGTCTTGTTGGAAGATAAATCTCCGTCCCAGTTTCAGGTCTTTTGCAGACTCCAACAGGTTTTCATCCAGAATGGTCCTGTATTTGGCTGCATCCATCTTCCCCTCAATTTTAACCACTCTTCCCTGTCCTGCGAAGAAAAGCAGGCCCAAACCATGATGCTGCCACCACTATGTTTGACAGTGGGGATGGTGTGTTGAGGGGGATGAGCTGTGTTGCTTTTACGCCAAAAATTTCGTTTTGCATTGTGGGCAAAAAGTTCGATTTTGGTTTCATCTGACCAGAGCACCTTCTTCCACATGTTTGGTGTGTCTCCCAGGTGGCTTGTGGCAAACTTTAGATGAGACTTTTTATGGATATCTTTGAGAAATGGCTTTCTTCTTGCCACTCTTCCATAAAGGCCAGATTTGTACAGTGTACGACTGATTGTTGTCCTATGGACAGACTCTCCCACCTCAGCTGTAGTTCTCTGCAGTTCATCCAGAGTGATCATGGGCCTCTTGGCTGCATCTCTGATCAGTCTTCTCCTTGTCTGAGCTGAAAGTTTAGAGGGACGGCCAGGTCTTAGTAGATTTGCAGTGGTCTGATACTCCTTCCATTTCAAAATGATCGCTTGCACAGTGCTCCTTGGGATGTTTAAAGCTTGGGAAATCTTTTTGTATCCAAATCCGGCTTTAAACTTCTCCACAACAGTATTACGGACCTGCCTGGTGTGTTCCTAGGTCTTCATGATGCTCTCTGCGCTTTCAACAGAACTCTGAGACTATCACAGAGCAGGTGCATTTAAACAGAGACTTGATTACACACAGGTGGATTCTATTTATCACCATCAGTCATTCAGGACAACATTGGATCATTCAGAGATCCTCGCTGTTCTTCTGGAGTGAGTTTGCTGCACTGAAAGTAAAAGGGCCGAATAATTTTGCACGCCCCACTATTCATTTTTTTTATTAGTTAAAAAAGTTTCAAAAATTTAATAGATTTCGTTCCACTTCACAATTGTGTCCCACTAGGTGGTGATTCTTCACAAAAAATAAAAATTTTATATCTTTATGTTTGAAGCCTGAAATGTGGCAAAAGGTTGAAAAGTTCAAGGGGGCCGAATACTTTCGCAAGGCACTGTATAGGCCCAGTATGACAAATTGAAATGTGTTAAGTTAAATAGTTAAATGTTTAAAATAAGAGAGTTAAGAGTGTTTATTTTCATTCTATTTTATTGTGTTAAAACATTGCTAATCCAAGTAAGTATAACACTGATCAGTCATCTCTTTGGATGGTCTGAATCCTGCACTCTGGGATAAATTGCTTAGTCTCCACCCACATACTTGGAGGAAATGCTCTCGTGGAAGTAACACCCACCGTCATGTTTGTGACTTATTTCTCCTCTATATTGGCATGTTGTGCATGTTTAACTGAACTGTTTTATCTGTGTTAACTTGCTGACATTTTGAGACGTACTTATATTTTGTTTCGGATCGTTTTTGAGTAGAGATAAGTAAGTTTTTTTTTGTGTGTGTGTGTGTGTGTGTGTGTGTGTGTCCTCACTTTGTACAGAAAACTGCTAGCTTGTGTTTAGCCGTAAATTGGACATGTGGACATGAAATACGCATATTTTGTAATTTTATATAAATAATCTTTAATGCATTTTAGATTTCATGTTTTGTACAACTGTTTATGTTTATGTGTATATTGTTGTATTTTTGACAATTCGATTTGAGTAAAGCTCTCGTGGAAGTAACACTGACCGTCATGTTTGTTACTTATTTCTCCTCTGTGGAGGTACCGCTGGGATTGCTGCTCAGATGTCCAATGTCCATAGCCTGTACACTGAATTCTACATCAGCTAAATCCCCCATACTACACCCAGGCAGGCTGCAGCGAGGCATGTGTTGCTGTTTTAAGGAGAGCTGGAAGTTGGTGGTCGAGTACACGTTCCTGAGGCCAGTTCGAGATCATCGGGGACAGTAGAGACCCACCAGTTCACCCACCAAAATCAACTCCTACATAGTTAAAGGCCCCTGCACTGTCAACATGTCAGCCCCTGAAGAGGTAGGAGGAGTGTTGCACACCCTGAATAGAGAATTTACTGGGAATCTGTGACTTTTTGAACATATCAGGCATACAAAGAGCAGATGTTAAAGGAAAATCACACATCTCATCGGTGACTCACATTCTAAAGCACCTTGAAAAAAAGGAAGTGGCAAAGCTAGAAGACAAAGGGATGTCAGAATTATTACTACTGAAAGACAAAATTGCAGATATGTTCAGAAGCATCAATAGTGAGAGGACACACATTGAACATGACATTCAGGAGACAGTGACGCAGAAAGAATTGGATGAACTGAGTATTGCAAGTGAACAACAAAAATTTGGAGTCATGCAGACTACAACAGTCAATGCTGCTGTTAATGGTTCTGTGCGCCAAGTTACTGCAGGCTCTCCAGTAAACACCCAATCTTCAGCCAATACCCAGCACCAGCCAAGCCCACACTGGCACAAAGATTTCAAAATTTCTGGACAAATAGGCGAACCTGGCCAGAGAGATAAACTGACATTTTCCAGCCTTGCTCATCAGAATGGACTAAACAGAGGTTATCCTGAAATTTAGATTATGGATGCTGTGATCAGAGCTATTTCTCCAGGCTTGCAGCTACACAGCTACTTGGAGGGAAGACCTCACCTGCTTCTTCCCGCACTGAGGTGCATTCTGCATTCCCACTTCCAGGAATAGAGTGCCACTGAGCTCTACAAACGGCTAGCTTCAGAAGCACAGCATAGCAAAGAGACACCCCAAAGCTTTGTAATGCGGGTCTTAGATCTGAGACAGAAAGTATTATTTGCATCCCAAGAGTCAGAATCTGGGCTTAAGTATGACCCAGCTCTAGTCCAGCGTATGAGTCTACACACAGTGCTTACTGGTCTCCAGAATGACAGTATCACGATAGACATGCAGCCCCTTCTGCTAGACACTGAAACCTCAGATGAGCTTTTGTTAGAGAGGTTAAACATTGTCTGTGCAAATGAGGCAGAACAAAGAAAGAAAAAGAGGTATAGCACGACATAGCCAGCTACAAGTGTAAGTGTGGTCCAGTCAGAGGATCTACCACCTTCACAGTGCTAAGGTACCACCTGCATTGATGACAGAGTTCGAAGAACTTAAGACAGGTGTTGCTTCTCTTAAGGGTCTTAGTGCAGAAATAGCTCAGATTAAGGACACTACAACAGCCTATGTTTCAACCCCAGTACTATGGGCAACCTTCAGCGAGGATGTCCAGCAGAGACCCCCAGCAAGTTTCCCACCAGCAGTATTATAGCAGCCAGAGCCAGTCCCAAGCCCCGACCCCAACACAGCCCCAGTATGCCCCTCATCTGTACACTAATTACTCTGCTCACGTCCGAAGGAGGTGCTTTGTCTGCCAGTAGACCAGATCCAATGAATGTTGTACGCACTGCTACTGATGTGGGAGTGGAGAACATTTCCAAGCTGGGTGCAAAATCAGAGGAGTTAGACCATCGAGAGGCTCCTTTAAATGAGAGAGGGTTACCACTGAGGGACGACTGTTAACTATTTAACGTGGAACTTCCCAGAACTGTGCAAATTGTGGCTAGAAAGATTCGCCAAAGGAGCTGAAGCAATGTTCATCCTGTAAAGAGACACTGTATTGTTCCAGAGCATGTCAGCAACAATATTGGTCTGAACACAAAAAGAAATGCACTCACCTGATAACTGACAAGGGCAATGGAAAGTCTCATAGCTCCAGTTGGCAACTTGCGCAAAATCACCTCACTAGTTTCTCAGACAGTGTCTTGTTGAATGCTATCTGAATGGTCACCAACTCCAAGCTTTATGGGAAACAGAGTTCCAGGTGTCAGTCACTGATGAAAAATGGAAAGAGGAATATTTACTGAGATTCAGACTGAGAGATGTTTCAGAAATCCTGGACTCAGCTGACCTAACATGGACTGCAGAAAATGGGACTGAAATGCCCTACCTGGGATGGATTGAGACAACCTTCCGGCTTGCCTCAGAAACTAACCAAGACAATGGTCTGTTGATTCCAATACTTGTAGAGTTTAATTTTTATTGAACATTTCTGCTGAACACTTCTGATGAACATTTCTACAGAACATTTCTACATTTCTACTGAACATTTCTGCTAAACATTTCTGCTAAACAATTTTGCTAAACATTCCTGCTAAACATTTCTAATGAAAATTTCTAAAGTTTAATTTTTATTGAACATTTCTGCTGAACATTTCTACCATTCTACATTTCTACATTTCTACGTTTCTTTTTTATTAAACATTTTTGCTGACCTTCTGATGAACATTTCTGTTGAACTGCTAAGCCTATCTAAATCGCCTTTTCTGTTCTGTCCTCCCCACCATTTCCCAAAAATGAAAACAAATTGAGCAACAGCAGTAAATATTCACAGATGTTTTTCTTTTTATGCAAAGGAAAACAAAATTGAACCCACAACCCACCCCTCCGGCTGATCATGGCTACCCATCAATTGTCGCTGGTTATAAAGATATTATAAAATTCAACAACAGGCACCAACCTTTAAGTGGGTAGTGTCTGTAACTCCATAAAGTATGCAATAAAGGGATGCCATTTATGAAAAAATTTATCTGTACAACCATTCATCGTATATCTTATTTTCTCGAGTTTCAGAAAAAACATCACGTCCTTTATCCACTGAGAGATAGATGGGTATTTAGCAGACTTCCAATGAAACAGTAGGGAACGTCTTGCTATAAGGGATGTGAAAGCAATAACATCCTTTTGTATCGAGCTCAAAGGAATTGAAGCTTGAGGAATCCCAAATATCGCAATCAATGGAATTACATGTACAAGGCTTTAAATGTACCCTGAGAATAGTGGACATGATGGTAAAAAAGCCAGACCAAAAACCATGGAGTTCAGGGCAGAAGAAAAAATAGGGCCAAGATGACAGGGAGAGCCATGGCATTGATCACAATTGTCCTCTACATCCAGATACATCACAGACAATCTCGACTTGGACAGATACACTCTATTCAAAACTTTGAACTCTATAGCATGTTCCCAACACTCCTCACTTATTTGTACTCCTAATTCCGTTTCCCACGCATTCCTAATTTTATTACTCGACCCACTACCTAGCGTCAAAATAAAATCATAAATCTTAGAAATCATTCCTCTCTGATGTGGGTTATTTGAAAACAGGTCTTCCCAAGCCTGTTCAGGAGGAGCAGACGGGAAATCAGGAAAACATCTAGAAACGAAGTTCCGTATTTGAAAGTACCGAAAGAAATGCGTCAAGGGGAGATCGTAAGTGGATGCCAAATAGGCAAAGCTATCAAACACACCATCAGAATACAAATTTCTAACTTGTTTAATACCCTTGTCATACCACACTGAAAATGAGGAGTCCAAACACGATGGGGGAAATAGATGGTTGTTCACTAAAGGACACAAAGAGGATGCACCTACAAATTTAAAATGTCGTCTAAATTGATACCAAGTCCTAAGTGTGCTGAGGACAACAGGGTTTTACAACAGTATACAACAGTATATTGAGAAAGTTTTGTAGGTAAAGAGGTGTAAAGTAGAGCAGGTAAAGAGGATTCCCTACAAGAAGATAATTCCATTTTAGACCAAGAAGATCCAGGAGATTGAACCCAATAACAAAGTTTATGGATGTGTGCAGCCCAGTAATAGAATTGAAAATTGGGTAATGCAAGTCCTCCACTAAGTTTACATTTCTGCAATAAAGATTTACTAACCCTTGGTGGCTTCCCTCCCCAAATAAATGTACTAATTATCTAATCCAATGAATCAAAGAATGATTTTGGGAGAGAAAGAGGCACTTGTTGGAACAAGAAAAGAAACTTCGTTAAATATTCATTTTGACGGCGTTGATCTTGCCAATTAGGGAAAGTGGTAAGTTACCCCAACTCTGAATGTTAGATTTAACCTTTGAGATAAGGGGAGTAAAGTTAGCTGATAGAAGATTAGATAGAGAACGTGTCACGTTGATACCTAGGTATTTAAAACCTGACTGACTAAATCGAAACGGTAGATCTGACTGTTGGAGAGACAGAGCTGGAGTATTGACAGGGAAACAGTCGCTTTTATCTAAATTTTGTTTATAACCAGAGACAACACCAAAAGACTCCAAAACATCCAAGACAGAAGGCATAGAGGCGATAGGATCAGTTACATAACAAATCATCAGCATATAGCGACAATTTGTATTCTACACCATATCGAACTATTCCTTTAAACAAGGAGGAAGATTTTAGTGCAATAGAGAGCGGCTCGATGGCAACAGCAAAAAGCAGTGGGGATAAAGGACAACCTTGGCGACACCCTCGTCCGAGCGCAAAATAAACCGTATAAGTATCGTTAGTCTGAACTCTAGCATTACGGGTTGAGTAAAGGAGGCTAATCCAAGAAATAAACTTGTCCTCAAATCGAAACTTCCTCAGGACTGCAAACAAATACTCCCATTCGACCCTGTCGAATGCTTCTTCAGCATCTAATGAAATCACAATCACAGGGTGAACAGCTGAATGCTTTGAATAAATTATATTAAAGAGTGTACGGGTATTGAAAAACAATTGACGTCCCTTTATAAAACCGTTCTAATCTTCAGATATAATATATGGGAGTACATTCTCTAACCGAGATGCCATTACTTTCGCCAACACCTTTACATCTGCATTCAGCAGTGATAGCGGTCTATAAGAACCACAGGAGGATGGATCCTTACCCTCCTTTAGGAGCAGAGCTATCGTGGCTTGTGTCAGAGTTGGAGGCAAAGACCACATTCCAGAGATTCATTGAACATAGCCAAAAGCAATGGAGCTAATTTTCCAATAAACGTTTTAAAAAATTTGATTGGAAAGCTAGGAGCTTTGTTAGATTGCATAGATTTAACTGAATTTAAAATTTCTTCAAGAGAAATTGGGAAATCCAATTGCATAGCAGTATTCGTATCTATAACAGGATTACAGAGGTTTTGAAGAAATGCGTTCCCTTTAGTATTATCTGTTGGAGATTCGGACTTATAAAGCGAAGAGTAAAAAGATTTAAAAGTAGCATTCATTTCCATGGGATCTGTAGTTACAATATTATAAGTGTTTTTAATACTAAGTATGAGACGGGAAGTTTCCTGTTGCCGTAGCTGATGTGCCAGTAGACGACTCGGCTTATCGCCATGTTCATAATAAGAACCACGAGTACATAACAGTAAGCGTTCCGCTCCTTTAGTCGAAATAAGATTAAATTCTGCCTGTAAGTCAAGATGCTGTTTAAGAAGTTCTGGGGAGGTTTAATGCACATCTTTGATCAAGACTACTGATTGCAGATGTAAGTTCATTAACCCTAGCAGTGCGTTTTTTATTACAGCGAGCAGAATAAGAAATAATCTGCCCTCTGATATAGGATTTAAGTGTCTCCCATAACAGTGAATAAGAGGTGGAGTCATTCTGATTGAAGAAAAGAAAGTCATCAATAGAACTAGAAATGAACTCGCAGAATTCACTGTATGCTAAAAGAAGAGAATTAAATCTCCAAGGCGGTCGGCTACGTTTATAAGTAGAAAGATGAATATCTAATTGTAGAGTACATGGTCAGAAATTACAATACCCAAATAGTCAGCAGAAACTATGCAAGAATCTAGAGTGCTGTCTATAAAAAATAACAATCCTTGAATAAGAATTATGAACCTGGGAGAACGTTTTAAGAGAGGGGTTACGAGATCTCCAGGGATCAACGAGACTGTTCTGACGCATAAAATCGGAAAATGTTTTGGACATTGCAGATTGATTCAGAGTACGGGGATTAGATCAATCCAAGTTTGGGTCAAATACACAATTTAAATCTCCTCCGAAAATCAACAGTTGAGTATTTAAGAAAGGGAGATTGCTCAACAATCTATTAGCAAATTCTACATCGTCAAAGTTTGGAGCATATACATTAACCAACAATACGTGTCTTTGCATTAAAGTACCAGCAACTATAATATATCTACCGTTCACATCAGCAATAACATTAGTGGATGAAAACTGTAACCTTTTGTCAATTAAAATAGCGCCCCCTCTTGCTTTCAAATTAAAGTTCGAGTGAAAGACTTGACTCACCCAAGGGCAGTGTAACCTATGATGATCTTTAATACGTAGGTGCGTCTCCTGTAAAAATACTATATTGGAGTTCAAACGTTTCAAATGTGTAAAAACCTCTTATGTGTAAATGTGTAAAGATCTCTTAACAGGATTACCCATACCTCTGACATTCCAACTAATAAATCTTAAAGGCGTGGGATCCATGTTACTACTAACCATTTAAATAAAGTAAACCATAGAAATATGAATAGCCAATGAGAGTCGAAGGGGGACCAAACAACCCCCCGACCACACACCCAAAGACTCCATAAAATAAGGGTGACAGTAGTGTTTCCCACCTAGGGTTAAGCTAAACACAAAGAGTAAGCTAAACCTAAACGAAAAAAAAAAAAATTCCATTAAGAGAAAAGTCCCCTAATGACTTAAAATCTAATAAATAATCTGCACACTTAACAAATATGTCTTTACCTTTAAAGACTTATAACTAATAATCTTACACAGTGTAGCACATAAAAAACAAATAAATAAATAAATAAATAATAAATAAATAGTAATAAAAAAAATAATAAATAGATAAGATGATAAAAAAAAAAAAAAATAAATAAATAAATAATTAAACAAATTCTAAACGAAGTAATGCACAATATCCACAATAAGAATTCGAATTCTATAGAGCTGGTGTAATAAGTGCAAATAAGCCGAGTGCAAATAAGAATAAAGAATATTATCCAAAAAATAAAAATAAATAAATAAATAATAATAATAATAATAATAATGGTAATAATAATAATAAATAAAATAAATAAAAAGATAAATAAACAAATAAATAAATAAAGAACACTACACTGTGTAGGTGATGCAGTTCACCCCGGTATTAAGAGTTTAACGTATTCTGCTGCTTCCTCCACTGAAATAAAGTCCTTCTGGACACCGTTATATGTAATGAGAATCCGAGCTGGGTGAAGTATTCCATAGCGGGCTCCCTCAATACCACGAAGTTGACGCCGAACCTCGTTAAATGCGGCCCGGGCCCGGACTGTCTGGACTGTGTAGTCAGGGAAAACGGAGATGGTCAAATCCCTCACTTTAGTCTGCTGGCGCTCTCTCACACGGAATAAAATATCAACACAGTCACTGTGATAATGGAATCTGCACACAATAGCTCGTGGTCGTTCACCAGACTTCGGCTTCGGCTGAAGGGTCCGGTGGGACCGGTCCAAAACCGGCTCCTTCTCCAGACCAGATGCCTCATTTAACAAGGCCGCTACAGCAGCGGTTGTACAGGTGTCAGCACCCTCTGGAACTCCGACTATCCTCACGTTATTGCGCCGTGACCTTGACTCCAAATCCTCACATTTATTATCTAATTGAGTCACGGTCGCAGTGAGAGACTCGATAGTAGTCTTCATGTGAACTATATCAACGGTGCAACTGGAGAGAGTGTGTCCTATTTCCCCCACAGTGCCTTTCAGTGTTGATATGGTGGCCTCGGTAGCGACTTTATCACTAGCCTGTTGTGTTTTCATGACCTGCAGGTCATGCTGGATAGTAGATAGCGCATCCCTGAGAGTCTTCTGTTGATTCTCATGGTGAGTCTCCTGGTGCTTCAGATGCTCCTGAAACTCCTGGAACTCCTTCCTAAAATCAGCAATGTCCTTCCTAAGTACAGCCAGCAACTCAAGCCTGAATGCGGCGAAGTCATATATTACCAAAGAAAGTGCTAATTAATTACAATTTTTGATCGAAATCAGCAGGAGACACAAACTTCACGTCTTACTCCATCGAACACCGAATTCGAACCCGATTCCAATACTTGTGATGAAAAGGTGTCACCTGTCCCATCCCATCATAGGTTTTAATGTTATTGAGCACATCTTGGCAAAGACTGATAAGAGCAAACAGTACAGTACTGTGAAGAAATCTTTCCCAAGTCTCAAAAGAAACAAGGTGAGAGCTTTCATACAGGCTGTTCGTGCAGAACAGGAGTATGCAGTGAAAACAAAGAAAGAGATGGGTACAGTACCAAAACACAGTAGCATTCAGACTGTCATGTAGCTGCACAGCCTTTTAAAGATGACATGACCATGTTGTTTCAGCCAAACCTGAACCCCCAGTGGCCAGATGATCTTCAGTTCTGTGACACACTAATCAGAGTCAAGAATGGTGTTTTATCAGTCCTCACTGTTGATGTTTCTAACCCAACTGACCACGACATTGTTTTGCTAGGGCGCACTGTAATTGGCACAGTACAAGCCGTAATGACTGTTACCTGCCCAGATTTTTGAAAAGGCTTCAACACCAGCCACCGTGAACCACACCAGCATCCACGCCATGTAATGGTAGTGAATAGTGGGATCCACCTGTAGATGTAAGTCAGAAAGAAGAACAGTGACAGATAGTCAGACAAATGCTCAGAGAAGAGTGTCATTCCTTCTCAAGATCAGACAATGATATTGACTGTATTGAAAGATTGCAAATGGCCATCTCTCTTAAAGACCCAGAACCAGTCAAACGCACATACATGTCAGTACCCAGGCCACTGTACTAGGAGATGAAAGGTTACCTCCATGACCTAATAGCACAGGTCTGGGTTAGGAAGTTGAACTCGTCATATTCTTCACCTGTTATGTGTGTGAGGAAAAAAGATGGCACCCTTCGGTTGTGTATAGATTACAGTGACCTGAACAGTAAGACCCATCCTGACCGCCAGCCCATCCCTCGGGTCCAAGACATCATGGAAAGTCTTGGTGGTAATTCCTGGTTATCTCTCCTGGACCAGGGAAAAGCTTACCACCAGGGATTTATTTCTGAAGAGAGCAGACCAATGACAGCTTTTGTTACTCCATGGGGACTCTATGAGTGGATACGCATCCCTTTCGGCCTCATGAATGCCCCTGCTGCTTTCCAATGCTGTATGAAGAAATGTTTGGAAGGGCTCCGGGATGACATCTGCATCCCTTATCTGGATGATACACCGGTCTTCAGCAAAAGCTTTGAAAATCATGTGGAGGATGTGCGAAGTGTTGAAATGCCTCAGAGAGTATGGCATCAAACTCAAACCAAGTAAGTGTGACCTCTTTAAACCTGAAGTCCATTATTTGGGATGAATAGTCTCTGCAGAGGGAAGTAAAGTTGATACAGCAGAATTGGAAGCAGTAAGAGCCTTAAAAGATATCAGACCACAGAATGTGTGAGGCCAGCTCAAAAAAATGCTTGGGTTACTCACCTACTACAGGCAGTACATCAAAGACTTCTCCAAAAAGGCCACAATCTCTTGAAAGCAGATTCAAATGAGATCCCTGAAAACACACACAAAAAAAACAAAAACTAATAAAATGACTCATGTTGTGCCCTCAAACAAGCCAATCACGTGGATCAACCAGCACCAGCAGGCACTTGAACAGCTGATTGACTGTTTGCTCAATCCACCAGTGTTAGGGTTCCCTGATTTCAGCCAGCCATTCATAGTACACACTGATGCATCACATCAAGGCTTGGGAGCAGTCTTGTATCAAAAACAAGATGGCAAACTCAGAGTCATTGCCTATGGCTCCTGCTCATTGACAGCAGCTGAGAAGAACTACCACTACTATGCAGTTAGTGGAATTAGAATTTCTAGCTTTAAAATGAACAGACACTGACAAGTTCTGGGATTATTTGTACTATGCTCCAACCTTCACTGTGTATAGTGACAACCCGCACACGCATGTCCTGTCCACTGCAAAACTGAACGCATTGGCTGATTTTCACTTCACGATAAAGTACAGACCAGGGTAAGAGAACAGTGATGCAGATGCTTTCTCAAGGATTCCACTGGATGCAGAGTCGCTGATGAGGGAATGTTCTGAGGAATTGCCACCTGATGCCATCGCTGCCACCATTCAAGCCGTTGAGGTTCAACAAGCGACCCTGCCATTTTCTTTCTTTTTTTATATATATATTTTTATTGAAGGACATGGCTCATTGGAAAACAAATAAACAAACTTTAGTACACTGAAAAAAAAAGTTAGAGATTATTTTGTATATCTCAGTGCATCAACAAATCGGGAGCCAAACTTGTTTTGTTTTTTTATACAGATTAGAACACACATTCATACATTCATACATCCGGATACCCAAATATGGCAAAATGGGGAGAGGGTTTAACAGTAATGGACAGTATTTCTGAGATGCTATCGAAATACTTCTGCCAGAAGGAGATTAACAATGGGCAGGAGTAGAACATGTGAGTGAGGTTGCATAGAGAGGCATGACATTTATCACAACTGTCAATGACAGTGGGATAAATCTGTGACAGACATGTTTTGGAGAAATAAATCCTGTGCAATACCTTGAACTGTATCAAAGAGAGATGAGCACAAGATGCGCTTGTGTGGATCCTGCTAAGGGCACCGTCCCACCAGGCTTCATGTAGAGTCAACCCCAATTCGCCCTCCCAAGCAACCTTGACTTTAGTGATAGGTGGTCTGTCGTAGGATAAAAGTTTATTATAAATGCTTGAAATACGAGATTTCTGAAGAGGGTCAGATGAGAGAAAAACATCCCATAGTTGATTTGGGGGTGAGGAGGGAAAAATAGGAAACAGTGATTTTGCAAAGTGTCTTACTTGGAAATAGCGAAAAAGATGCGATGGTGAAAGCTGAAATTCGCTCGACAGATCTGCAAAGCTACGAAAAGCCCCGTCCTTATAGAGATCTTTGAAGGTTTTGAGACCTTTATCATGCCAGATAGCAAATGTGGGGTCAGATGATGTAGGTTGAAATGAGTGATTTTTCAGTAATGGAGCTAAGGTAGACGTGGAGACAAATTTAAAATTCTTCCTGAACTGGTACCAGATTTTTAGAGTTGAGTTAACCACAGGGTTATCTGTAAAGACAGAGAAATTGGTAGAAGTAGATGAGGTAAGCAGAGCCATTGGGGAATGCATGGGGAATGCGCTGGTCTCAACCAAAATACGATTTTATGAATATGTGATGCCCAGTAATACAACTGAAAATTTGGAAGAGAGAGGCCAGCATTGAGCTTACATCTCTGAAGCATTGACTTACTTATTCTGGGTATCTTACCACACCATAAAAAGCTAGAAATGTCCTGATCAATGGTCTTAAAAAATCGCTTTGATAAGAATAGAGGGAGCCATTGCAATAAAAAGAGGAACTTGGGCAGGATATTCATTTTTACCGTATTAATCCTTCCTCTAAGCGACAGAGGTAAAGACCTCCATCGTTGAAGGTCGGTTTTGATTTTAGACATCAACAGGGAGAAGTTATCAGAGAAAAGTGAAGTCAGAGTTCTGGTTATGTTAATTCCTAAATACTTAAAGCCAGAGGGGTTCCTTCTGAATGGGATATCAGATTGATTCATTTGTAATGCCAAACTATTAACCGGGTAGCACTCACTCTTGGAAATGTTAACTTTATAACCTGAAAATGAAACAAATCTCTGGAGAAAGGAGAGAATTCCAGGTAAAGAGTGACTTGGGTTGGAAACATACAGTAATAAATCATCCGCATAAAGAGAAAGTTTAAATTCCATGCCCAAATGTGATATCCCAGTGAAAGAGAGAGAGGACCTCAGATAAATTGACAAGGGCTCTATAGCTAATGCAAACAGTAAAGGAGACCAGGGACAACCCTGTCGAGTGCCACGGGATAAATTAAAATAAGTTGATTGAATACCACTGGTGGAGATACTAGCCTGCGGGGATGTATACAGAAGGTGTATCCAAGAAATAAATGTATCACCTAATACAAATTTACGTAATACTGTAAGCAGGTAGTCTCATTCAACCTTGTTGAATGCTTTTTCGGCATCGACTGAGATTACCACTTCGGCGGTTGTAGTAGAGCATTTGGAGTAGATAGTGTTCAAAAGGGTGCGGACATTGTAAAATAATTGACGCACTTTATAAATCCAATTTGTTCTTCTGAAACTATGACTGGAAGAATTCTTTCCAAACAACTAGCCAAAGCCTTAGCAAGAATCTTAGCATCCACATTTATCAAAGAAAGGGGTCTGTAAGAGCTGCAGAGATTCGGATCTTTGTCTTTCTTTAAAAGCAGACTTATAGAGGCTTGTCGCAAAGTGGGAGGAAGAGAGCCATTCTGCAGAGATTCCCAATATACAGAGTACAATAAAGGGGACAGTTTAGATTTAAATCTTTTGAAAAATTCTACTGGGAAATCATCAGGGCCAGGAGCTTTATTGTTTTGCATGCTATTTAAGGCTAGGTTGATTTCCTCTAAGTTTAATGGAGAGTCAAAATCATTAGCAACATCTGGGTTAATGGTAGGGAAGTTGAGACTGTCTAAGAAAGCATTCATATCAGAATCCCAGATGGAAATTCAGACATATACAGAGAGGAATAGAATGAGCAGAACACTGAGTTAATGGTATTAGGGTCCGTGTGGAGTATGCCAGATGAATCTTTTATTTGAGGAATTATGCGGGAAGATGCTTGACGTCTCAATTGGTGTGCCAAGAGTTGGCTCGGTTTATCACCATGTTCATAATATGCGGAGCGTGAACATAGTAGAAGGCGCTCTGCATCAGCAGTTGTAATAAGGTCAAATTCAGCCTGTAATGCAACCCATTCTTTAAATAAAGCAGAAGAGGGGCCGGTGACCAATTGTCTATCTAGTTTGTCAATTTTACTCGATAGCTCTTGAAGTTTGGCCGTACGCATTTTGTTTAAATGTGCGGAGTAGGAAATTATTTGGCCCCGCAAGTATTTAGTGATTCCCACAGCAGGGAACAGGAAATAGGTTCAATCTCATTCTGATTGATTTCAATAAAATCATCAATTGAAGCTGCAATGAATGTATTAAATTTGTTGTCTGACTGAAGCATAGTATTAAACCACCACGGTTTTGAATATCGAGGTTGGGGGAAAGCTGAATATCCAAAGAAGGTGGGGCATGGTCAGAAATCACAATAGGATGATATTTAACCATCGACACTTTGGAGATAAGTTTGACATCGATGAAAAAAATAATCAATTCTAGAGAAGGACGTATGCACCTGCGAAAAGAAAGAATATTCCTTGATACTGGGATTATGGAATCTCCAAGGATCAATGCAACCATTTTTATACATGAAATCAGAAAGAGTACTTGACATTAGTGAGGGTGTCATGGTCTTGGAAGTAGAGCGGTCCAACCAAGGATCAATAATACAATTCATATCTCATCCAAATATAAGGACAGTATTATGTAGTGAAGGGAGGCGCTCAAAGAGCTTATTCATGAAGTGTGGGTCATCAAAATTTGGGGCGTAAGTATTAACTAATAGTACAGGGATGTGCAACAATTTACCTGAAATGATTAAGTATCTGCCATTTTCATCTGATATTACTTTAGAAGATGAAAAGTGAATTGACTTACCAATTAAAATGACAACTCCCCTGGCCTTAGAGTTGAAATTAGAGTGAAACACCTCAGAAATCCATGGACATTTAAGCTGAACCTGGTCTGTGATGCGCATATGAGTTTCTTGTAGAAACACTATGTCCGTATTGAGCCGTTTCAGATGAGCAAATACCTTAGATCTCTTTATAGGGCTCCCCATACCTTTAATGTTCCAGCTCACAAAGTTCACATGTGAGCCAGAATTTCCAGCATTAATGGACATCTATCAAGCGTTTACAGCAGGAAGAAATTAAAAAATAAAGCCTCACCTCTGAGAGAAGGAAAAGGGGAGAGGAAACAGGAGGGGGGAGAAAAAAGATAAAAACAAAGATAAAATAAGAAAAAGTAAAAAGTGAAAAAAGAAATAAATAAATACAATAAAAAAAAAAAAAAAAAGTAAAATAAAAGAGAAAACACTCACCCATTCCAAACACACACAGTGAACAGCCCCCACCCCCCTCCCCATTGCACTTACATCATCCCCATATTCAAACAATGGAGACAGGACAAGAAATCCCCAACAGGAAAGCTAACAGCTTTTGACCCGATAGTAGAAATCACCCCAGGCCGGGCTCCTGCAAACTAAACAATGACAAATATCAAGGCACATAAACATAGTCACTGCTCCATCATATGTTATAGAGTCAGTAGTTGTCCATTTCACTTCTGGAGATGGATAGTCAGTCTGTTATGTTATCAGTGTTCTTACTTGATCAGTGTCTTAATGAACGATCTGGCGTCCTCCGCGGATTTAAACTCGGTTCCATCGTGTGTAACGCGGAGGCGTGCCGGCTAAAGCCAACCGAACCGTATTCCCGGTATCTCAAGGAGCTGGCGGCGGCAGTCATTGAAGGCAGCACAAGCACCTTCGCGGTATGATCAGGAAAGATAGAGATAACCATGTCACCAACCTTCACCTGTTGTTGGGCTCTGTCTACACAGTCCGCTTGGTAATGGAGTCGGGCAATTATAGGACGGGGCCGCTCGCCGGGTTTGGGCCTCGGCTGCAGAGTGCGATGAGCGTGGTCCAAAAGTGGCTCTTTCTCCAGCTTAAAAGCCTTTTTAAGCAGAGCGGAAACAGCTGCCGGTGTGGACGTGCAGGTCGAATCTTCAGGGACACCAACAGGTGGAGAGCGAAGTTTCCACCCACGGTATTCTTCAAAGTGCTCACCTCCGACTGGATAACCGTAATACTGACTGTTAATTCCGCCTTTACAGTCTGTAGATCTCCCTTAATATAGGTCAAGATTTCGCCCAAGGCTGCCTGGAGCTCAGTTTTGAAAATGGCCCTCATTTCGTGTCGGAGCGAAGCAAGGAGCTCCTCCTTGAAACCGGTGGGGGGGATAACACCTTCGCATGTGGAGGAGAGATCACTATGAAGTGTGGATGCAGCGTGCGGAGCAGGCCACCGATGCAGAGCAGCCGAAACATTCCCGCTTTTGGGTTTTGCTGTCATTTTGGACATCAGAAGTGAAGATTAAGGTGTTGGACACGACTTACAACAAAAACACTCCACAAAAAAAGTGCCTATAATATAACATTAAAAGTTGTTACAGGAGCTCCGAAAGTTTTACTCCATCTGCGTCTTACTCCATCTATCGCTCAGATGGAAGTCGACCCTGCCATTTTTAGCCATTTGTATGTCAGTCTCCACCGAAAGTGAGATAACCACTGCATCAGTCAGTCCTATATCAAAATATAAGTTAAGAGATGTACAAAGATCGGACCCATGCATCTGTCCTGTGCTAGATAGTAAACTGTCAGGCTCCAAACCACTAGCTAGAAAGCTAAAGACATTCAGCCCAAAAACAAAATGCCTGTTCAGAGAATGGGAAAAAGCTGACAGTAGACTGTGATGGCATTCTGTACAGGAAAACCAAAGCCCACAAGCAGTTGGTCCTACCAGAACAGTACAAACGAAAAGTACTAGAAGAGCTGCACAATAACATGGGACACCAAGGTGCCGAGCGCACAGTATCTCTTGTATGTGAACGCTTCTTCTGGCCCTTTGTGCAATCTGACATTGAGCACTATGTCACAAAAGCTTGCACCTGTCTCAAGCAGAAAAAGCCATGCCATGAAATGAGAGCTCCCTTGACAAATATTGTGACAACACAGCCATTTGAACTCTTATGTATTGATTTCCTCCATCTCAACCGATGCAAAGGTGGATACAAGTACATCCTTGTCATTGTTGACCATTTCACCCGTTTTGTTCAAGCATATGCCACCACGTCAAAGTCAGGGAAAACTGCTGCAAACCTCATCTTCAATGACTTTGCTCTCAAGTTTGGGTTTCCCTCCTGCATTCATCATGACCAAGGGGGAGCATTTGAAAATCAGTTGTTCACTCACTTGAAGAAACTCAGTGGCATGGCCGGGTCCAGAACAATACCATATCACTCAATGGGGAATGGCCAAGTGGAGCGGATGAACAGGACATTGGTGCAAATGCTTAAGATGCTGACTGAAACACAGAAATTTAACTGGAAAGAGTCTCTGAACAAATTGGTGAATGCCTATAACTGTATCAATTGCGAAGTGACAGGTTACTCACCATTCTATCTGCTGTTTGGGAGATCACCTAGGATTCCAGTTGACATGCTGTTCGGACTGTACACAGAGTTACGATCCAGTCAACCAGTCTATGTGGAGAAATGGAAATACGGTATGGAGGAAGCATACGCCATTGCAAATGAGAATGCTCAGAAAGCTGCTGAAAGGAGTAAAGGGTATTACAATACCAAAGTGAGGTGTTCAGTGCTACAGCCAGGTGAGCGGGTGATGATCAAAAACCTGACACCAAGAGGAGGACCAGGTAAACTCTGTGACTATATCCAGTTATGTATTTTGTGGAAATTATAACATACAATTTAACATTATAGCTAATGGCTAAATGTGACCATGTTTGTTGTGGAATCCATATTGCGGTTTCTGATGGTGACTCGAATAGTGCCTTGTGAGCTAGCTTTAATGTTTAGCTGGCGATTTTCCAGAAAGAGAGCATTCCTTTTTTGTTGCTCCTCTGTTTTTCTTTGGCTATTTTTTAAGACGTGGTTTTTTTTTATATGTGCCTTGCTCTTCAGGGCCATTTTCTACTCAATTCTGAGTCTTGGATCGATTAACTCAAAAACCAAGAAAAATAATTATATGTAGCCCATCAGCCCACCATCCTGCCACATTATTGTCATGTATCAAGAAACTCTGGACTCCAATTCCCATCAGCCACTGCACTGCACCGCCAGTCACATGGCCACCTGCACCTGATTAATGTTTTGTTAATGAGCACTCGTGTGTATATCTAGTCTTTGTCTGCACTGGTTTCTTGTCTTTCGTTGTCTTAGACTTTTGTCATTCATGTCTCTATGTTTTGTTTCATGCTACGTTGTTTTGACAAAGTGTCTTAATGTCTTTGTTTTGTAGTCTGTTTGTTTATATTAAATGTTTAAATCTGCACCTGCTTCTGCCTCAACCTCAACATAGTGACAGAACAAAAGACCATTTTTTTTCAGAAGCAGCAGATCAACAAGATACACCGCCCCAACATGGATGCAGCAGGAGAACGGGAAGTAGCTGGTCAATACCGTCTCGGAAAACGCTCGGATTACTGGCCGCATTGTTTGTCCGTGCGTTTTCCCCAGAGGTATGACACCAACCTTCCACTAGTGACACCGTGACTGTGCAGAGCAGCTTGTAAGTACTGGATTGCCAGCCCTCCATGATGTCACTCTGTTTGGGGAACTTTTTATGGGTCAGTTTTCACAGCCCGGACAACTCCGTGGTATTGACTAACTGGTGTGGAGAGTCAATGGACAGCCCCAGCCTGACCCGCCCTTCAACTTCTATTATGAGGAGATGGACAGGGCAATCACCACTCATCCATTTAAATGAATCATGATCATGTCCAAGTCTGCTGACCCTATTCTCAGAGTTCCGCTCCTTGCCAAGACTCATGTTCCGGACGTTCAAGTCAAGTCTCAAGTGCCAACTGTGTCTCAAGTTCCTGACATCTCACCCAAGCCTACAGATCTAGACCTGCACACGCCAGAGTCTGCTACGGCAAGCCCTGAAGTTTCTTTGGGGGGGCACCGAGGACAGCAGTGCTCCAGCCTGAGGCCTACGGGGAGGTATCTACGGTGGAGCTCCTGCCAGCCAAGGAGGCTGTCTCGCTGCCCGGCACAGCCGAGGACGCTGTCCTGCTGCCCTGCACAGCCGAGGACGCTGTCCTGCTGCCCTGCACAGCCGAGGACGCAGTCCTGCAGCCTGGCATAGCCGAGGAAGCAGTCCTGCAGCCTGGCATAGCCGAGGAAGCAGTCCTGCAGCCTGGCATAGCCGAGGAAGCAGTCCTGCAGCCTGGCATAGCCGAGGAAGCAGTCCTGCAGCCTGGCATAGCCGAGGAAGCTGTCCTGCTGCCTGGCGCAGCCGAGGAACCTGTCCCGCAGCCACAGCGGGACAGACCATGCACCATGCCACACCCAGCGTTCATACAGGCCACGCCAACAGAAGGGGGAGTCTGTGGTCAAGGCTGAGACCAACTCCCACCCTCCCTTCCCCATTGTGGCTCGCGTTCAGCCTTCCTGCTCGGCTGAGGAAGCCGCTCAGCCTTCCTGCTCAGCTGAGGACGCCGCTCAGCCTTCCTGTTCAGCCGAGGTCGTCACTCAGCCTTCCTGCGTGGCTGTGGACGCCGCTCTGCCTTCCTGCGTGGCTGTGGACGCCGCTCTGCCTTCCTGCGCGGCTGTGGACATCGCTCTGCCGACCTGCGCGGCTGTGGACATCGCTCTGCCTTCCTGCGCGGCTGTGGACGTCGCTCTGCCTTCCTGCGTGGCTGAGGTCATCACGCTGCCTTCCTGTTTGGCTGAGGTCATCTCTCTGCCATCCTGCTTCACTGAGGACGTCACTCTGCCTCCAAGTTCCACTAAAGACGTGGCTCCTTTCCTTTGCTGTGCTCAGTATGTCGCTCCCCCTTCCTGCTCCACGGTGGACATCGTTACCCCTCATGCTCCGCGGAGAGCATCGTTCCTCCCTTGGGCCTCGCGGAGAACCTCGCTCCTCTCCCTGGCCTCGCGGAGAACCTTCATGTCTCTGTTTTGTTTCATGCTACATTGTTTTGCCAAAGTGTCTTAGTGTCTTTGTTTTGTAGTCTGTTTGTTTATATTAAATGTGTAAATCTGCACCTGCTTCTGCCTCCACCTCAACATCGTGACAAATATGTATCCAGACCTTGATGTTTTATATGCTTTAATTTTAATTAATTGCACTTGAAAAATATAAACAATCTCCATAAAAGCAGAACTGAGAAATGATAAAAGTTACTAGAAATTCTATGTAAAATGTGTCCAGATGGCTACTCTTGCAACACCCTTTTAAATTTGTTAAATTTGAGAAATATTATATCAGAATACTTTTCAGAGCCTTTTCAAACATTTTCTGCAAGCGGGTTGTAAAGGCATTTGAAATATACTGGTGATGTTAAGAGTGACTCATTTAACTGCAGAAGAACCTGTTGACACGTACAATGTCATTTTGGCTCATCTCAGTGGCACGTCCAGTGGGAACATTATTGTCTGGTATAGGGATGAGTGATTCCAAATGGGATTTCTCAGATACATAATACACTTGTGCTGTGTTTTTTTTACTCAGTTTTCAGTCAAGGAATAAGTAACATGACAACTAAGACAGACATCGTGATGTGGCCCATCACCTATTCAGAGTATCACAATATGAATCCAGACAATGATGTTTAGTATGCATTATTTTTAATTGACTGTAAAACTGCAGATGAAAAATTTAAACAAACTCCATAATAGCAGAACTGATAAACCATCAAATTAAGCAGAAACTCAGCAAAATATGCCCTAGACAGCTGCTCTTGCAACAGTCTTTGCAAAAAAAATAAAAAGACATTTAACTGAGAAAATAAAAAAGATTAGAATAAAATATCAGAATACATCAATAGCAGAGCCTTTCAAACCTGAACATTTTCTGCAAGTAGTTTGTAAAAGCATCTTAAGCATCACACTGTTGATGTTAAGAGTGACTCGTTTAACTGCAGTAGAGCCTGTTAACACGTAGAATGTCATTGTAGCTCATCTCAGTGGCACGTCCAATGGAAACATTATTATCTGGTATAGGGACGATGGTCGGCATCATGTTCCTGGAGAAAGCAAACCTGAACCAACAGTTTGTTTGTAATGAATGTTTTGGCCTTAGAACAATGAGTTTGAGGAAATAGTTTTTTTTCTTAAAGACTATAATACTTTACCTTGAATAGTGCATGACAGAGTTGTAGTCATATGGAGTGTTCAAATTGATGGTGTTAACTTTATCAAAATTGTGTTTTTCGTCTGTGAATAAATTAATCACATAATTATATTGTTGTTTCTTTTGTCTTTGTTGACTGGCAGAACAAAGGGCAGAACAAATACCATTGCATAAAAAACTGTGTGCATCTCTCTCTCTCTCTCTCTCTCTCTCTCTCATTCTCATTTCATTTTTTCTAAATACATTCTTGTTAAATAGATGGAAAATATTTATCCACTTAATATTGAAGCTTTCTGATTTTCCATTTACGGAGCCATAAATGGAAACTCAAAATAATTTAATATGAACTACTGCACTATAGAGAATTCTAATTCAGGGAAACCTAAAGATGCCTTAGGGAGAACCAGTTCTACAAGGTCCACGAAACTCAACACAATGCAGATCTAACAGTGATAGACCTTCAGGGTCAAGGTCCTTTAAATGTCCTGGAAACTGTCCTTTCCTCTGCTGTGTCTGGAAAGTTTCCATCCACTAGGAAAAATCTGTTGAATGGCCCTCTAATTCACAATTCCCACTAGAGATTCTCAGAAGCACTGGTTCTCCAAGCTATAATTCTATGCCAAAGATGCCAAAAATCAATGTTTTTTCTTTTGGTTTACTTCAAATGTTCACTGTCAGACAGTTAAAAGTGTATAGAACAAAAGTAAACATACTTTATTAACCAGGAATAGCAAGCATCAAATTCCTGGTCTGCTCACCTGGTTTAACATTTCCGTAGAGGATTTTGACATGATTGTCACGGTCACTACGACTCTGCTCATGATTAAAGCCCAGAACATGGAGAAGCTCATGTTGGATGGTGTGATAGTAAATACAGTTAAAGCGATTTAGGGACACATTCTGCTTTCCACCCCTGCGACCCACGTAAGAGTAGCACCTGTACAGGAAAGAATATGTTCTCAAGACTGCTTTCATTACATGAGAAGTGGGATGGGAGTTAAAGTAAATGGTGAAAATATGTTTCTGGAAAATGGTCTCCAATATTAGGACTGTTGACATACCCAGTGTCTGAGATTATATCAATGTAGTCTTCTTCATTGGTGCGAGGTATGAATTGGACACAGGTAGACTTTTGGAAGGAATACAGCCCACGCAAAATATTGTTTTTTTCAGAGGATGCTGTCAGAAAGATAAAAGCTTGTTAATGATAGCTAATGGAGCTCTGACACATCTTACTTTGAAGCCAGGTAAAAAGTGATACTTTGGAGAAGCTCATGTTGGATGGTGTGATAGTAAATACAGTTAAAGCGATCTAGGGACACATTCTGCTTTCCACCCCTGCGACCCACGTAAGAGTAGCACCTGTACAGGAAAGAATATATTCTCAAGACTGCTTTCATTACATGAAATGTAGAATATTGCTTTTTTCAGAGAATGCTGTCAGAAAGATAGAAGCTTGTTAATGATATCTAATGGAGCTCTGACACATCTTACTTTGAAGCCAGGTAAAAAGTGATACTCACAATATTGCCTGGAAATGGTGAAGGGCACCTTAACCTTCCCGTCACTGCCCCTGCGCCATTTGCACCCACGAGAAGTACATGGATCTGCATTCTGGAGCCCAGTGTACACTGCTATGTCACCATGTATAATGGTGAATTCACCCTTTGACTTTCCTGTCCAGGAAAACACAATTGTCTATTTCACACTAGGACTTTTAGTGTATGCATTTTTCAGACACCTTTTAAGAAAACACCATTAAAAAAAGAAGAAAAAAAAAGAAAAAAACTGTTTTACTTAATAAGACTGAATACTAAAAGCTATACCTACATTTCTTTCAATTAAAGATCCTACGGTTGATTGTATTGTGTTGATTGTTGAAAATGTATAAATGTGTGCATGTTCAACACTTGTCCCAGAACCAGTGAAACTAGGTCTAGTGAAAATGCAACTATTATATATAAACTATTTTATTTATATAGTGAACAATAACAAAAGCACAGAGGAAAGCAGAATACATTTCTTGAAATGGATATTGAAACAGAAGTAATTTGCTGTAAGATAGGTCAGACAGTTGTTTCTACCAATAAAATACTGATGTTGAATCCTTAAGTGAAATCTAGTTGTATAACCTTTTGCTGAAAGGTTATATATAAAGGGGTGTGTATATATATGTAGCTCATTTATATTCATTCTAACCCAACCAATGGTCATGAAAATACCTACAATACATTATATGTCTCTCTGTCTGTCTCTCTCTCTCCAATCTTACCCGCATTCTTGTTGGCTCTTTCAATTATGGCAGATACAGAGAAATAATCCTGGTCAATGTTGTTATCTGAAATGGATTTAGTGATATTAGTAAAACAAAGCTGTAAAATTTCAAAACTGTACAGATAAAGTAATTAAGAGTCTGAATCTTACCAGTCTTCTCAGAGGTCTCATTAGGCAATGCCTGGTTGATAAATATTTATAATGTCTGTGAGCTGACATTTTTATTAAGCACATGTTGATAGTTGAAATTTTTTTGATTTTCTTTAAATTACTCATAATGTATTTGATGTTAACTTCTGTTAGCTCACCTTTATGGAATGACTCTGAACTCGACTGATGCTGAGCAGCAGCAGGATGATGCCTTGAATCAGGTACATGATGAGAGTCACATTCAGTGTAGCAGCACCGAGACTGAAGAGTGCTCATACAGAAGTACAGTTTAAATACACTCATAAGAGTTTACCACTTCCCTCTCACGGAACTCAGCTTCTGCTTCTCAGTGGTTTTGGCAAACCAAAAAAACAGAACTAAAAATTTTACGCAAAAATCTTGTTGTTTTTTCCCCCTTGACATTTCACATGCAATACTTTTTGCAAAACACTTTTGAAATTTCTTTGAAATTTTTCAACTATTGAAACTTGGGCTGAAATCCATTTTTATTCGAATGAACAAATGTATATTTAAAAAACAGATGCCCAGAAAAACTGTATTTTAGGTCTTTTTCACACATTCTGGTGAGTCCAAAACAGAGTGAAATTGATACTTTTGGTGCTTAAAAATCATTTGGTTTTACACTAGTCAAGTCAAGTGGCTTTTATTGTCATTTCAACCATATACAGTTGGTACAGTACACAGTGACAGGAAACAACGTTCCCCCAGGACCACGGTGATACATAAAACAGACTAACTACATGAGATGACACAGAACTAAATAAAACCTACACATTTTTACATAAAGTGCCTGTGCAAACATGTACTAACACCACAGGACAGTACAATAAGTACTAAACAGGACATTAGGTCCAGTAAGTGACAGTGTAGAGCTGACCAGTACACAGTTCTATTATGGAAGTGATGTAAAAGATAGGTGCGAAAGAGTAATAATATAATTTTAAAATGCTGTGAATGTAAACATAACATGCTATGCCTTAGTATTCAGCCGATTAGCTTATCTCAAATATGGACATAGCAGTTATTGCAGTAGCAGCCAGGAAAGGGTAGAATAGTGACAAGAAATGAAATACAATATTTTTCTAAGCACGGTAGCAGCAAAAATGCAATACAGTCGATACAGAAATGTGCAAAAATAGCAATGGGTATGAGATGGTGTTCCGTTCAGACTGTGTATGTGCATGTGTGTGTGTGTGTGTGTGTGTGTGTGTGTGTGTGTGTGTGTGTGTGTGTGTGTGTGTGTGTGTGTGTGTGTGTCAGTCCAATCTGGATACAATCTTTGAGTACTGAGGTGTCTGTTGGCTTGGGGTAAGAGGCTGTTACAGAGTCTGGCCGTGCTGGCCCGAAATCTTCAGTACCTTTTGCCAGATGGCAGGAGGGCGAAGAGTGTGTGTGAGGGGTGTGTGGGGTCATGCACAATCCTGGTGGTTTTGCGGATGCAGCGTGTGGTGTAAATGTCTTTGATGTAGGGAATAGATACCCCAACGATCTTTTCAGTTGTCCTCACTGTCCGCTGCAGGGTCTTGCGATCCGATACGGTGCAATTTCCAAACCAGGCAGTGATGCAGCTGCTCAGGATGCTCTCAGTGGTTCCTGGTTTTAGCTGTATAAAACATAAGAAATATAAAAATTTGATTAAAAAAACACATTTGTTTTGGTTGTTTTATTCAGGTCAATATAACATGCTATAATTTTATAAAGTTTATTATAATTTTAGATATTCAATATACAGTTGCAATCAAAATTATTCAACCCCCATTGCAAATCAGGTCTTTGACAAAATTGACAGACTTTCAGCTGTTTTCAATGAACAAATCAAACAAAAGCAAGGGACATAGTTCAACACAATGAATGCTTCAAGTGGTTTCCCCAAATTCGACTGAAAATGCAACTTCTAATGCCTTCTCCAGTTTCATAATTATTACATTTAGACAATTAAATGTAGACAATTAGGCGCACCGTGGCTTAGCCCTTTGCCTCACACCTCCAGGGTCCGGGGTTCGATTCCCGCCGGGGCCATGTGTGTGCGGAGTTTGTATGTTCTCCCCGTGCTGCAGGGGTTTCCTCTGGGTACTCCGATTTCCTCCCCCTACCTCAAATTCCGCCATGGCTTGGTTGCAGAAAATGTGCTGGAAGATTCTATAGGGCCATGACAGTCACCTGACTTGAACCCCATAGAAAATCACTGGTGCGATTTTAAGAAGGTGGCTGCAGCATGCAAACCCAAAAATATTACTGAGCTGGAGGCTACTGCTCATGAGGAATGGACTAATATTCCTCAGGAACGCTACCAGAAGCTGGTATCTGGCTCTGCATCTCATTTTCAGAAGGTCATAACAGCAAAAGGGTGTTCTACTAAGCACTAAATATGCTTAATGTGAAGGGGTTGAAATAATTTTGATATTTCATTATAAGTTGCGTTTTCAGTTGAATTTGGGGAAACCACTTGAAACATTCATTGTCTCAAACTATTTCAATTGCTTTTTTTTTTTTATTTGTTCATTGCAAACAGCTGAAAGTCTGTAAATTATGACAATAAACCTGATTTGCAATGGGGTTCAATAATTTTGATTGCAACTGTAACATTCAAAAACTTCCCTCTGTTTTAGGGCTCTATCCTGTATGTTTTTCTTGGGGTCCCAAATATAATTTGTGTTACTTCTCTTGATCGAATTTTTTTTTTATTCTTTCCAAATGTCCTAAATTACAAAAAACAATATTTATAAATATTATTTAAAAAAAAGTTTACACACATATATATATGTTCCCCTTGTGCTGTGGGGGTTTCCTCTGGGTACTCTGGTTTCCTCCTCCAGTGTTTGGGGACGTTATCATGCTGGAATACTGCATACTGATCATGCTCTGCTTCAGTATGTCACAGTACATGTTGGCATTCATGGTTCCCTCAATGAATAGACATATGACTGCTGCCAGAGGTTGAAGTGGTGGGGGGTCAGCCTGTCAGTGCTCAGACCATATGCTGCACACTGCATCAAATTGGTCTGCATGGCTGTTGTCCCAGAAGGAAGCCTCTTCTAAAGATGATGCACAAGAAAGCCTGCAAACAGTTTGCTGAAGACAAGCAGACTAAGGACATGGATTACTGGATCCAAGATAAACTTATTTGGTTCAGATGGTGTCAAGCGTGTGAGGCAGCAACCAGGTGAGGAGTACAAAGACAAGTGTGTCTTGCCTACAGTCGAGCATGGTGGTGGGAGAGTCATGGTCTGGGGCTGCATGAGTGCTGCCGACACTGGGGAGCTACAGTTCATTGAGGGAACCATGAATGCCAACATGTACAGTGACAAACTGAAAGAGCATGATCAGTATGCAGTATTCCAGTATGATAACGACCCCAAATACATCTCCAAGGCGACAACTGCCTTGCTAAAGAATCTGAGGGTGAAGGTGATGGACTGGCCAAGCATGTCTAAAGACCTAAACCCTTTGGAGCATCTGAGAAGCATCCTCAAACAGAAGGTGGAGGAGCACAAGGTCTCCAACATCCACCAGTGTCGTGATGTCATCATGGAGGACTCCAGTGGCAACCTGTGAAACTATGGTGAACTCCATGCCCAAGAGGGTTAAGGCATTTCTGGAAAATTATGGTGGTCTCACAAGATATTGACACTTTGGGCCAATTTGACATTTTCACTTAGGGGTGTACTCACTGTTGTTGCCAGCGGTTTAGACATTAATGGCTGTGTGTTGAGTTATTTTGATGGCACAGCAAATTTACATTGTTATACAAGCTGTACACTCACAGTATCTAATATTTTTTTGATGATATTAACTCATATCAACATTAACTGCATATAAAATATACTACACTACAAATATTTTTCTCCTTGCAATATATACCTTTATATATTTTACACACATATATACATATACACACATATATATATATATTTATTAATTGCACCAGACGTGCTTCAGCTGTGAAATACCTAAGAACACATGAAAAACTTGGGCGGGGCAGAAAATGGAAGCTAACAATGGCTGCAACCAGATTTCTGAGAAGACAGGTTGTGAGAAACTCTTGAATGACTGCAAAAGATCTGCAGCAAGAATTGGTGGCAACACTGAGGTTTCAGTGAGCACAGTATGGTGCATACTAAACACAGAAGGTTCCCATGCTAGAACTCCAAGATGTACAATACTACTCACATAAAAGCACAAGAAAAGTCGCCTCAAAATCATATAAATAAGCCACAACTATCAGGGATGTGAAAGCAATAACATCCTTTTGTATCGAGCTCAAAGGAATTGAAGCTTGAGGAATCCCAAATATCACAATCAATGGACAAGTCTTTAAATCTGCCCTGAGAATAGTGGACATGATGGTAAAAAAGCCAGACCAAAAACCATGGAGTTCAGGGCAGAAGAAAAACATATGGCCAAGATGACAGGGAGAGCCATGGCATTTATCACACTCGTCCTCTACATTCGGATACCGAACTGTATAAGTCCAAGACGAGCACAAGAAGTGGTAGTCTGTACACTCCCTATAGCATGTGCCCAACACTCCTCACTTATTTGTATTCCTAATTCCGTTTCCCATGCATTCCTAATTTTGTTACTCGACCCACTATCTAGCGTCAAAATAAAATCATAAATCTTAGAAATCATTCCTCTCTGATGCGGGTTATTTGAAAACAGGTCTTCCCAAGCCTGTTCAGGAGGAGCAGACGGGAAATCAGGAAAACATCTAGAAACGAAGTTCCATATTTGAAAGTACCGAATGAAATGCGTCAAGGGGAGATCGTAAGTGGATGCCAAATAGGCAAAGCTATCAAACACACCATCAGAATACAAATTTCTAACTTGTTTAATACCCTTGTCATACCACACTGAAAATGAGGAGTCCAAACACGATGGGGGAAATAGATGGTTGTTCACTAAAGGACACATAGAGGATGCACCTATAAATTTAAAATGTCGTCTAAATTGATACCAAGTCCTAAGTGTGCTGAGGACAACAGGGTTATCAGTATATTGGGAAAGTTTTGTAGGTAAAGGGGAGTAAAGTAGAGCAGGTAAAGAGGATTCACTACAAGAAGATAATTCCAATTTAGACCAAGAAGATCCAGGAGATTGAACCCAATAACAAAGTTTATGGATGTGCGCAGCCTAGTAATAGAATTGAAAATTGGGTAATGCAAGTCCTCCACTAAGTTTACACTTCTGCAATAAAGATTTACTAACCCTTGCTGGCTTCCGTCCTCAAATAAATGTACACCAGAATGTGTGAAAAAGACCTAAAATACAGTTTTTCTGGGCATCTGCTTTTTAAATATACATTTGTTCATTCGAATAAAAATGGATTTCAGCCCAAGTTTCAATAGTTGAAAAATTTCAAAGAAGTTTCAAAAGTGTTTTGCAAAAAGTATTACATGTGAAATGTCAAGGAGGAAAAAACAACTAGATTTTTGCGTAAGATTTTCTAGTTCCCTTTTTTTGGTATAATAACTACTGAGATGCTGATGCCGAGTTCCGTGAGAGGGAAGTGGTAAACTCTTATGAGTGTATTTAAACTGTACTTCTGTATGAGCACTCTTCAGTCTCGGTGCTGCTACACTGAATGTGACTCTCATCATGTACCTGATTCTGATCGTGACTCTCATCATGTACCTGAAGGTGAGCTAACAGAAGTTAACATCAAATACATTATGAGTAATTTAGAGAAAATCTAAACAATTTAAACTGTCGACATGTGCTTAATAGAAATATCAGCTCACAGACATTGAGAGCCAACAAGAATCTGGGTAAGATTGGAAAACTTTATTCTGTTAAATAACTTTATTCACTCCAAATTTTTGGTACCGTTACATATATATACATGAGAAAACATTTTTTTTATTTAAAAACAAAAGAAGAGAAGAAAGGGGGATAGGAAGGAGAAGAAGAGGGAAAGAGAGAAGAAAAAAAAGATAAAAAGAACTCCATCAGATCTCCCTCAAAGAGATCCTCCTCTTAAAATAAATAAATAAATAAATAAATAAATTCCTAAACCTCAAACCCTTAGTCATTCTGAATCACATAATAATTCACTTCTTGCGATTGCTGCCCATTTCTTCAGTCAGGATCGTCTCCTTGGGGAAATAACTCCCATGGTGTGCTGTACAGAGCTGACGAAGGCCCTCCTGTCCGGGAAGAATTTAGTCAGTATGATGTTTCGTTTTCCTTTAGTCACTTTTAGAAACCGGTTAATCTGTTCTTCAGTGTAGAGTTGCTCAGGTTCTTGTGGACGGTTAAAAACACATGGTCGTTCTGTGGTGGCCTCCTCCTCCTCCTCCTCCATATCTGTGAGAGATTCATCTCCTGAAGATCCACCACTATACTCCGAGCTCGAGTCTTCGGACATCTCGTCATTATGTTTCGACGGGTACTCCACCTTTTCCATCTGCTTCCCTATTCTTTCCATTTTAGCGTTTTTATTATCAACGTTCACGTCTTGTTGGTACTTCTGCTGCGGTTGTGTGGGGTTACTTTCTCCACTCGTAACTGCTTTGCCAGGCTTGAGACAAGATCGCTGTGTGGTATCAGTATTGTCGCTGGAATAGTCACGGGTGCCGGTATCGTTGCTGGTGTGGGGACGGGTGTCGGTGCTGGTGCGGGGACGGGTGTCATTATTACTGCTGGTGCGGGGACGGGTGTCGGTATCATTGCTAGTGCGGGGACGGGTGTCATTATTATTGCTGGTGCGGGGACGGGTGTCGGTATCGTTGCTAGTGCGGGAAAGGGTGTCATTATTATAGCTGGTGCGGAGACGGGTGTCGGTATCGTTGCTAGTGTGGGAACGGGTGTCATTATTGTTGCTGGTGTGGGGACGGGTGTCAACGCTATCACTGGGCTCTGCGGTAGCCCCGGTGGTGTGTACCTTACTGACCTCTTCCTGCTGTGACCTCGGTGAGACGTTACCCCCCTCTGCTCTGGGTTTTTGTTCTCCAATGACCTTCTTCTGGCTGTCTCCACGCTGCTGCACTTGCTGCTGCTGTTGCTGCTGCGGCCCGGCCATGTCTCCCCCGGAGCTCCCCAGTTGCGCCGCTCTGCGTGGGCAGCTCAGCCGCTTGTGACCGACCTCCCCACACCCAAAGCACCTCAGGCGCTCGGTGGTGGCGTAGACGGTGTAGCTGTTGCCGCCGTGTTTGACTTTAAAGTTTACATCCAGCGTTCGTTCCCGGTTATTTAGAAACATATACACTTGTCTCCGAAACGACAGGACGCGTTTCACCGCGGGGTCTCTACAACCGAGCGGGAGATCGGACATGGGGCCAACGAACTTGCCGAATCGGAGCAGCTCCTCCACTATTGCTCCGTCTTTTACGAAGGCGGGCACGTTGGAAATCACTACCCTTGTCGCAGGAGTAGAAAGGGGGGGTAATGTCCAGCAGGTCATCGTTTAGCTCTACTACACTTTTACACAGCGTGTCGACGAGTATTTCTTTTTTCAGGAAGATCACCACAGCTTTGTCCATTCGGGAGGCGGAGTGGATGTTCTTACACCCGATCCGCTCTCCCACCGCCAGCAGAATCTCCTTAACCTGTTCTCCATTTGCCGGCACACACCTGACGCCACGGCGGAAAGACAGCATCTCCCCTCCGGCCTCGGAGGCCATGGCGTCCCGCTCACCCTCACCGACTCACAAGTTTTCACCAACCACTGATAAATAAACAGCTGGACTTTCAAACAATTGAAGAAAAAACTGACAAAACTCGCGAAAAACTTTTGGCAAAACACCGAAACACTCTCGCGTCCTCCACCCACCACGCTCACTCTTCCACCGCGCATGGGCAGAGAGAGAGAGAGAGAGAGAGAGAGAGAGAGAGAGAGAGAGAGAGAGTGAGAGTGAGAGACAGAGAGATGTATAATGTATTGTAGGTATTTTCATGTCCATTGGTTGGGTTAGAATGAATATAAATGAGCTACATATATATATACACACCCCTTTATATATAACCTTTCAGCAAAAGGTTATACAACTAGATTTCACTTAAAGATTCAACATCAGTATTTTATTGGTAGAAATAACTGTCTGACCTATCTTACAGCAAATTACTTCTGTTTCAATATCCATTTCAAGAAATGTATTCTGCTTTCCTCTGTGCTTTTGTTATTGTTCACTATATAAATAAAATAGTTTATTCAATTTAATTAAATGGATGATGTCTATTTCCAATTTAATAACAGTTTTTGTGGAAGGTGCATTTTCACTAGACCTAGTTTCACTGGTTCTGGGACAAGTGTTGAACATGCACACATTTATACATTTTCAACAATCAACAGTAGGATCTTTAATTGAAAGAAATGTAGGTATAGCTTTTAGTATTCAGTCTTATTAAGTAAAACAGTTTTTTTCTTTTTTTTTCTTCTTTTTTTAATGGTGTTTTCTTAAAAGGTGTCTGAAAAATGCATACACTAAAAGTCCTAGTGTAAAATAGACAATTGTGTTTTACTGGACAGGAAAGTCAAAGGGTGAATTCACCATTATACATGGTGACATAGCAGTGTACACTGGGCTCCAGAATGCAGATCCATGTACTTCTCATGAGTGCAAATGGCGCAGGGGCAATGACGGGAAGGTTAGGGTGCCCTTCACCATTTCCAGGCAATATTGTGAGTATCACTTTTCACCTGGCTTCAAAGTAAGATGTGTCAGAGCTCCATTAGCTATCATTAACAAGCTTTTATCTTTCTGACAGCATGCTCTGAAAAAAACAATATTCTACATTTCATGTAATGAAAGCAGTCTTGAGAATATATTCTTCGCTGTACAGGTGCTACTCTTACGTGGGTCGTATTGGTGGAAGGCAGGTTGTGTCCCTAAATCGCTTTCGCTGTATTTACTATCACACCATCCAACATTGTACTCATAGTTCTGCTGGGGGACTTCAACGCGCACGTGGGCAATGATGGAGATACCTGGAGAGGCGTGATTGGGAGGAACGGCCTCCCTGATCTAAACCCGAGCGGGTATTTGTTATTGGACTTCTGTGCTAGTCATGGATTGTCTATAACGAATACCATGTTCGAACATAAGGAGGCTCATAAGTGTATTCTCGGTACCAGGAGCACTCTAGGCGCGAGGTCTATGATCGATTTCGTAATCGTATCATCTGATCTGAGGCCGCATGTTCTGGACACTTGCGGTGAAGAGAGGGGCGGAGCTGTCAACTGATCACCATCTGGTGGTGAGTTGGATCAAGGGGGGGGGAAGACTCTGGAAAGACCTGGAAAGCCCAAACGGGTAGTGCGGGTGAACTGGGAACGTCTGGAGGAGGCCCCTGTCCGTGAGATCTTCAACTCACACCTCCAGCTGAACTTTTCTGACATCCCTGTGGAGGTTGGGGGCATTGAATCGCGTGGGCAATGTTCAAAGCTTCCATTGCTGGAGCTGCGCAGAGAGCTGTGGTCTCAAAGTCTTAGGTGCCTCAAGGGCGGTAACCCTAGAACACCATGGTGGACACCGATGGTCAGGAAAGCCGTCCGACTGAAGAAGGAGGCCTTCCTGGATGTGTTATCCCAGGGGACTCTGGAGGCCGTTGCAAGGTACCGACAGGCCAGAAGGGCTGCAGCTTCTGCCGTGGAAGAAGCAAAGCAGTGGGTGTGGGAGAAGTTTGGAGAGGACATGGAGAAGGATTTTCGGTCGGCACCAAGGTGTTTCTGGAAAACCATCCGCCACCTCAGGAAGGGGAAACGGGAACCATCCAAGCTGTATACAGTAAGGAGGGGAGACTGTTGACCTTAACTGAGGAAGTAATAGCACGGTGGAAGGAACACTTTGAGGAACTCCTGAATCCGACTAACAAACCCTCTAGGGTAGAGGCAGAGGTGGCGGACGCGTGCGGATCATCGCCAATTTCCGTGGTGGACGTTGCTGAGGTGGTCAATCAGCTACACAGTGGCAAAGCCCCGGGGATTGATGAGATTCGTCCAGAAATGCTGAAGGCTCTGGGTGTGGAGGGATGTCTTGGATGACACGCCTCTAACATTGTGCGTGGAAGTCGGGGACAGTGCCCAAGGAGTGGCAGACCGGGGGTGGTTTCCCCTGTTTATATAAAAGGGGGACCAGAGAGTGTGCGCCAATTATAGGGGTATCACACTTCTCAGCCTCCCTGGTAAAGTCTACTCCAAGGTACTGGAACGGAGGGTTCGGCCGATAATCGAACCTCGGATTGAGGAGGAACAATGCGGATTCCGTCCTGGTCGGTGGAACAACGGACCAGCTCTTTACTCTTGCAAGGATCTTGGGGGGCCTGGGAGTAGTACACCCATGCCTACATGTGTTTTGTGGATCTGGAGAAGGCGTATGACCGTTCCCTAGGGGTCTACTGTGGGAGGTGCTGAGGGAGTATGGGGTGAAGGGTTCCCTTCTTAGGGCTATCCAATCACTGTACATCCAAAGCGAGAGTTGTGTCCGTATGCTCGGAAGAAGTCAGACTTGTTCCAGGTGGGGGGTTGGTCTCCGCCAGGGCTGTGCTTTGTCACCAATCCTGTTTGTGATATTTGCGGACAGGATATCGAGGCGCAGTCGTGGTGGGGAGGGGTTGCGGTTTGGTGACCTCAGGATCTCATCGCTGCTTTTTGCGGATGATGTAGTCCTGATGACATCATCGGTCCGTGACCTCCAGCACTTGCTGGATTGGTTTGCAGCCGAGTGCGAAGCGGCTGGGATGAGGATTAGCACCTCCAAATCTGAGGCCATGGTTCTCAGCAGGAAACCGATGGAGTGCCTACTCCGGGTAGGGAATGAGAACATAACCCAAGTGAAGGAGTTCAAGTACCTCGGGGTCTTGTTCACAGTGAGGGGACATTGGAGCGGGAGATTGGCCGGAGAATCGAGCAGCGAGGAGCGGTGTTGCAATCGCTTAATCGCACCGTTGTGACGAAAAGAGAGTTGAGTCGGAAGGCAAAACTCTCGATCTACCAGGCAATTTTCGTTCCTACACTCACCTATGGTCATGAAGGTTGGGTAGTGACCGAAAGAACAAGATCGGCGGGTGCAAGCGGCCGAAATGGGTTTTCTCAGGAGGGTGGCTGGCCTCTCCCCTTAGAGATAGGGTGAGAAGCTTCGGCTATCCGAGAGGAACTCAGAGTAGAGCCGCTGCTTCTTTGGCGTTGAAAGGAGCTAGTTGAGGTGGTTCGGGCACCTGGTAAGGATGCCCCCGGGCGTTTCCCTAGGGAGGTGTTCCAGGCACGTCCAGCTGGGAGGAGACCTTGGGGAAGACCCAGGACTAGGTGGAGAGATTATATTTCCACACTGGCCTGGGAACGCCTCGGGATCCCCCAGTCAGAGCTGGTAAATGTGGCTCAGGAAAGGGAAGTTTGGGGTCTCTTGCTGGAGCTGCTACCCCCGCGACCCGATTACGGATAAGCGGTTGAAGATGGATGGACCATCCAACATGAGCTTCTCCATGTTCTGGGCTTTAATCATGAGCAGAGTCGTAGTGACCGTGACAATCATGTCAAAATCCTCTACGAAAATGTTAAACCAGGTGAGCGGACCAGGAATTTGATGCTTGCTATTCCTGGTTAATAAAGTATGTTTACTTTTGTTCTATACATTTTTAACTGTCTGACAGTGAACATTTAAAGTTAACCTAAAGAAAAAACATTGATTTTTGGCATCTTTGGCATAGAATTATAGCTTGGAGAACCAGTGCTTCTGAGAATCTCTAGTGGGAATTGTGAATTAGAGGGCCATTCAACAGATTTTTCCTAGTGGATGAAAACTTTCCAGACACAGCAGAGGAAAGGACAGTTTCCAGGACATTTAAAGGACCTTGACCCTGAAGGTCTATCACTGTTAGATCCGCATTGTGTTGAGTTTCGTGGACCTTGTAGAACTGGTTATCCCTAAGGCATCTTTAGGTTTCCCTGAATTAGAATTCTCTATAGTGCAGTAGTTCGTATTAAATTATTTTGAGTTTCCATTTATGGCTCCGTAAATGGAAAATCAGAAAGCTTCAATATTAAGTGGATAAATATTTTCCATCTATTTAACAAGAATGTATTTAGAAAAAATGAAATGAGAATGAGAGAGAGAGAGAGAGAGAGAGAGAGAGAGAGAGATGCACACAGTTGTTTATGCAATGGTATTTGTTCTGCCCTTTGTTCTGCCAGTCAACGAAGACAAAAGAAACAACAATATAATTATGTGATTAATTTATCCACAGACGGAAAACACAATTTTGATAAAGTTGACACCATCAATTTGAACACTTCATATGACTACAACTCTGTCATGCACTATTCAAGGTAAAGTATTATAGTCTTTAAGAAAAAAACGATTTCCTCAAACTCATTGTTCTAAGGCCAAAACATTAATTACAAACAAACTGTTGGTTCAGGTATCTTTTCTCCAGGAACACGATGCCGACCATCGTCCCTATACCAGATAATAATGTTTCCATTGGACGTGCCACTGAGATGAGCTCCAATGACATTCTACGTGTTAACAGGCTCTACTGCAGTTAAACGAGTCACTCTTAACATCAACAGTGTGATGCTTAAGATGCTTTTACAAACTACTTGCAGAAAATGTTCAGGTTTGAAAGGCTCTGCTATTGATGTATTCTGATATTTTATTCTAATCTTTTTTTTTATTTTCTCAATTAAATGTTGCTGTATTTTTGTGCAAAGACTGTTGCAAGAGCAGCTGTCTAGGGCATATTTTGCTGAGTTTCTGCTTAATTTGATGGTTTATCAGTTCTGCTATTATGGAGTTTGTAAAATTGCAGATGAAAATTAAAAGTCAATTAAAAATAATGCATACTAAACATCAATATCTGGATTCATATTGTGATACTCTGAATAGGTGATGGGCCACATCACGATGTCTGTCTTAGTTGTCATGTTACTTGTTCCTTGACTGAAAACTGAGTAAAAAAAAACTGAACACAGCACAAGTGTATTATGTAGCTGAGAAATCCCATTTGGAATCCACCCATCCATCCATCCATCTTCTACCGCTTACTCCTTTTCAGGATCACGGGGATCCTGGAGCCTATCCCAGGAATCATAGGGCACAAGGCGGGGTACACCCTGGACAGGGTGCCAGTCCATCGCAGGGCACAATCACATACACACTCCCACACCCATTCATACACTACGGACACTTTAGACCCATTTGGAATCCCTCATCCCTATGCCAGACAATAATGTTCCCACTGGACGTGCCACTGAGATGAGCCAAAATGACATTGTACGTGTCAACAGGTTCTTCTGCAGTTAAATGAGTCACTCTTAACATCACCATATTTCATATATTTCGTATATTTCAAATGCCTTTACAACCCGCTTGCAAAAAATGTTGAAGTTTGAAAAGGCTCTGAAAAGTATTCTGATATAATTTTTCTCAAATTTAACAAATTAGAAAGGGTGTTGCAAGAGTAGCCATCTGGACACATTTTACTTAGAATTTCTAGTAACTTTTGATCATTTCTCAGTTCTGCTTTTATGTAGATTGTTTATATTTTTCAAGTGCAATTAATTAAAATTAAAACATATAAAACAGCAAGGTCTGGATTCATATTGTAGCAAGACGGTGGGCTGATGGGCTACATCTAATTATTTTTCTTGGTTTTCGAGTTAATCAATCCAAGAATTGAGTAAAAAATGGCTCATATTGTGGCCCTGAAGAGCAAGGCACATATAAAAACAAACAAGTCTTAAAAAATAGCCAAAGAAAAACAGAGCAGCAACAAAAAAAGGAATTCTCGCTTTCTGGAAAATCGCCAGCTAAACATTAAAGCTAGCTCACAAGGAACTATTCGATTCACCGCCAGAAAACGCAATATGGATGCCACAACAAACATGGTCACAATTAGCCATTAGCTATAATGTTAAATGTCAGGTTATAATTTCCACAAAATACAGAACTGGATATAGTTTTCAGGTCAATATTATTTCAGTATGCTAAAAGCACAATCAATACAGTATATATATATATACATATATCAAGTAAACAACTAAGTCAAGTAGCAGAGGCCCTCAAATATAAAATAAACAACTTCACATCCAAACTTCGAGGCACACTGAAAAAAGGGCACAAGACTTGTCATTAATTTAAAGAATTTTTTATACTTGATCTGACTCAGTAAATGTAATTTTCTTGTAATGTAGTATATCCAACAAAACTCTTGTCTTTACAGTTTACAAAACAAAGATTATGTTTAAGGAAATACATATTTTAGCCCACAGAGGGATATGGAGAATGCAATTTTTGTGTTTTGGAAATTAATGTTGTGGGCTTACTCATTTAATTGCATATGCAGCTAAGATATAGCAACTTTAGGAAAGTTCCATCATACATTACTTGGCTTTAGCTGTTATCCACATGAAGACTCAGGTAACCTTCCACAAAAACAATTATTAAATTGGAAATAGACATCATCTATTTAAATAAATTGAATAAAATATATTATTTATATAGTGAACAATAACAAAAGCACAGAGGAAAGCAGAATACATTTCTTGAAATGGATATTGAAACAGAAGTAATTTGCTGTAAGATAGGTCAGATAGTTGTTTCTACCAATAAAATACTGATGTTGAATCCTTAAGTGAAATCTAGTTGTATAACCTTTTGCTGAAAGGTTATATATAAAGGGATGTGTGTGTGTGTGTGTGTGTGTGTGCGTGTGTGTGTGTGTATAGCTCATTTATATTCATTCTAACCCAACCAATGGACATGAAAATACCTACAATACATTATACATCTCTCTCTCTCTCTCTCTCTCTCTCTCTCTCTCTCTCTCTGTCCATGCGCGGTGGAAGAGTGAGCGTGGTGGGTGGAGGACGCGAGAGTGTTTCGCTGTTTTGCCAAAAGTTTTTCGCGAGTTTTGTCAGTTTTTTCTTCAATTGTTTGAAAGTCCAGCTGTTTATTTATAAGTGGTTGGTGGAAACTTGTGAGTCGGTGAGGGTGAGCGGGACGCCATGGCCTCCGGGGCCGGAGGGGAGAAGCTATCTCTCCGCCATGGCGTCAGGTGTGTGCCGGCTAATGGAGAACAGGTGGAGGAGATTCTACTAGCGGTGGGAGAGCGGATCGGGTGTGAGAACATCCACCCCGCCTCCCGAATGGACAAAGCTGTGGTGATCTTCCAAAAGAAAAGGAAAAACTCCGTCGACACGCTGTGTAAAAGTGTGGTAGTGCTAAATGATGACCTGCTAGACATTACCCCCTCTCTACTCCGGCGACGAGGTAGTGATTTCCAACGTGCCCCCCTTCGTGGGAGACGGGCCAATAGTGGACGAGCTGATCCGATTCGGCAAATTCGTCGGCCCCATGTCCGATCTCCCGCTCGGTTGTAGAGACCACGCGGTGAAACACGTCCTGTCGTTTCGGAGACAGGTGTATATGTTTCTAAATAACCGGGAACAAACGCTGGATGTTAACTTTAAAGTCAAGCACGGCGGCAAAAGCTACACCGTCTACGCCACCACCGAGCGCCTGAGGTGCTTTGGGTGTGGGGAGGTCGGACACAAACGGCTGAGCTGCCCGCGCAGAGCGGCGCAGCCGGAGAGCTCCGGGGGAGACGCGGCCGGGGCGCAGCAGCAGCAGCGCGGAGACAGCCAGGAGAAGGTCACTGGAGAACAAGAACCCAGAGCAGAGGGGTATAACGTCTCACCGAGGTCACAGCAGGAAGAGGTCAGTGCAGCACACACCACCGGGGCTACCGCAGTGCCCAGTGATAGCGTTGACACCTGTCCCCACGCCGGCAACGATAACGACACCCGTCCCCACGCCAGCAACGTTATTGACACCCGTCCCCACGCCAGCAACGATACCGACACCCGTCCCCGCGCCAGCAATACTAATGACACCCGTCCCCGCACCAGCAACGATACCGACACCCGTCCCCGCACCAGCAATAATAATGACACCCGTCCTAGCACAAGCAACGATACTGACACCCGTCCCCGCACCAGCAATAAAAATGACACCCGTCCCCGCACCAGCGATAAAAATGACACCCGTCCCCGCACCAGCAACAAAACCGACACCCGTCCCCGCACTAGCAACGAAACCGGCACCAGCAACGATAAGGGCACCCGTCCCCGCACCAGCAACGAAACCAGCGATACCAGTGATACCGCCCGGCGACCCTGTCTCAAGCCTGACAGAGCCGCTACAAGTGGAGGAAGTAGCCCCACACTACCGCAGCAGGAGCACCAACAAGACGTGAATGTTGATGATAAAGATCCTAAAATGGACAGAATAGGGAGACGGATGGAAAGGGTGGAGTACCCATCGAAACATGATGACGAGATGTCCGAGGACTCGAGCTCGGAGTGTGGGGATGGATCTTCAGGAAACGAATCCATGGAGGAGGAGGAGGCCACCGCAGAACAGCCGTATGTTTTTAACCCGCCCACAGGAACCTGTGCACTATACACCCAGGAACAGATCAACGGTTCCTGAAAATGACTAAAGGGAAACGAAACGTCGTCCTGACCAACTTCTTCCCGGACAGGAAGGCCCTTCGTTAGCTCTGCACAGCACTCCATGGGAGTAATGTCCCCCAGGAGACGTTACAGATTGAAGAAATGGGCAGCAATCGCAAGAAGTGAACTGTTGGGAACTGATTCGGAATGACTAAGGGTTTTGAGGTTTAGGAATTGTTAATAGTATTGGTGTTGTTATGATGGTTACTCTTGTTATTTATTTTCTAGGGGGATCTTTGGGGGAGATCTGATGGGGTTCCTTTTTTATCTTTTCTTTCTCTTTTCCCTCTTCCTCTCCTTCTTACCCCCCTCTTTTCTCTTCTTTTGTTTTTAAACGGGAGTAGATGTTCCCCCAAAGGTGTTCACATGTAACGGTTCCAAAGGACTTTTTTTTTGGTGTGAATAAAGTTCTGTTAAAAATCAATCAATCATCTCTCTCTCTCTCTCTCTTCTCTCTCTCTCTCTCTCTCTCTCTCTCTGTCCATGCGCGGTGGAAGAGTGAGCGTGGTGGGTGGAGGACGCGAGAGTGTTTCGCTGTTTTGCCAAAAGTTTTTCGCGAGTTTTGTCAGTTTTTTCTTCAATTGTTTGAAAGTCCAGCTGTTTATTTATCAGTGGTTGGTGGAAACTTGTGAGTCGGTGAGGGTGAGCGGGACGCCATGGCCTCCGAGGCCGGAGGGGAGACGCTGTCTTTCCGCCGTGGCGTCAGGTGTGTGCCGGCAAATGGAGAACAGGTGGAGGAGATTCTGCTGGCGGTGGGAGAGCGGATCGGGTGTAAGAACATCCACTCCGCCTCCCGAATGGACAAAGCTGTGGTGATCTTCCTGAAAAAAGAAATACTCGTCGACAAGCTGTGTAAAAGTGTAATAGAGCTAAACGATGACCTGCTGGACATTACCCCCCCTTTCTACTCCTGTGACAAGGGTAGTGATTTCCAACGTGCCCGCCTTCGTAAAAGACGGAGCAATAGTGGAGGAGCTGCTCCGATTCGGCAAGTTCGTTGGCCCCATGTCCGATCTCACGCTCGGTTGTAGAGACCCCGCGGTGAAACACGTCCTGTCGTTTCGGAGACAAGTGTATATGTTTCTAAATAACCGGGAACGAACGCTGGATGTAAACTTTAAAGTCAAACACGGCGGCAACAGCTACACCGTCTACGCCACCACCGAGCGCCTGAGGTGCTTTGGGTGTGGGGAGGTTGGTCACAAGCGGCTGAGCTGCCCACGCAGAGCGGCGCAACTGGGGAGCTCCGGGGAAGACATGGCCGGGGCGCAGCAGCAACAGCAGCAGCAACAGCAGCAGCGTGGAGACAGCCAGAAGAAGGTCACTGGAGAACAAAAACCCAGAGCAGAGGGGGGGTAACGTCTCACCAAGGTCACAGCAGGAAGAGGTCAGTAAGGTACACACCACCAGGGCTACCGCAGTGCCCAGTGATAGCGTTGACACCCGTCCCCACACCAGCAACAATAATGACACCCGTCCCCGCACTAGCAACGATACCGACACCCGTCCCCGCACCAGCAATAATAATGACACCCGTCCCCGCACTAGCAACGCTACCCGCAACCCGTCCCCGCCACCAGCAATAATAATGACACCCGTCCCGCACCAGCACCGACACCCGTTCCCCACACCAGCAACGATACCGGCACCCGTGACTATTCCAGCGACAATACTGATACCACACAGCGATCTTGTCTCAAGCCTGGCAAAGCAGTTACGAATGGAGAAAGTAACCCCACACAACCGCAGCAGAAGTACCAACAAGACGTGAACGTTGATAATAAAAACGCTAAAATGGAAAGAATAGGGAAGCAGATGGAAAAAGTGGAGTACCCGTACAACATAATGACGAGATGTCCGAAGACTCGAGCTCGGAGTATAGTGGTGGATCTTCAGGAGATGAATCTTCACAGATATGGAGGAGGAGGAGGCCACCACAGAACGACCGGGTGTTTTTAACCGTCCACAAGAACCTGAGCAACTCTACACCGAAGAACAGATCAACCGGTTTCTAAAAGTGACTAAAGGAAAACGAAACATATATCTGACTGATTCAAGAATTTTTTTTTTTTTTTTTTTTTTTCTTTCTTCTCCTCCTTCCTATCCCCCTTTCTTCTCTTCTTTTGTTTTTAAATAAAAAAAATGTTTTCTCAAGTATATATATGTAACGGTACCAAAAATTTGGAGTGAATAAAGTTCTGTTAAAAATAAAAAAAAATCTCACTCTCTCTCTCTCTTTCCAATCTTACCCAGATTCTTGTTGGCTCTCAATGTCTGTGAGCTGATATTTTTATTAAGCACATGTCGACAGTTTAAATTGTTTAGATTTTCTCTGAATTACTCATAATGTATTTAATGTTAACTTCTGTTAGCTCACCTTTATGGAACGACTCTGAACTAGACTGATGCTGAACAGCAGCAGGATGATGCCTTGAATCAGGTACATGATGAGAGTCACATTCAGTGTAGCAGCACCGAGACTGAAGAGTGCTCATACAGAAGTACAGTTTAAATACACTCATAAGAGTTTACCACTTCCCTCTCACGGAACTCAGCATCAGCATCTCAATGGTTATTATACAAAAAAAGGGAACTAGAAAATCTTACGCAAAAATCTTCTTGTTTTCACATGTAATACTTTTTGCAAAACACTTTTGAAATTTCTTTGAAATTTTTCAACTATTGAAACTTGGGCTGAAATCCATTTTTATTCGAATGAACAAATGTATATTTAAAAAACAGATGCCCAGAAAAACTGTATTTTAGGTCTTTTTCACACATTCTGGTGAGTCCAAAACTGATTGAAATTGATACTTTTGGTGCTATTTCAATCATTTGGTTTTACACTAGTCAAGTCAAGTGGCTTTTATTGTCATTTCAACCATATACAGTTGGTACAGTACACAGTGACAGGAAACAACGTTCCCCCAGGACCACGGTGATACATAAAACAGACTAACTACATGAGATGACACAGAACTAAATAAAACCTACACATTTTTACATAAACTGCCTGTGCAAACATGTACTAACACCACAGGACAGTACAATAAGTACTAAACAGGACATTAGGTACAGTAAGTGACAGTGTAGAGCTGACCAGTACACATTCTATTATGGAAGTGATGTGAAAGATAGGTGCGAAAGAGTAACAATATAATTTTAAAATGCTGTGAATGTAAACATAACATGCTATGCCTTAGTATTCAGCTGATTAGCTTATCTCAAATATGGACATAGCAGTTATTGCAGTAGCAAAGTAGTTGAGAAGTAGTAATTTGGTGCTGATCAAGTGGCTGCCCTATAGGCAAGAGTGAGGGACTTAAATTTAATTCTAGAAGCCTCAGGGGGCCAGTGGAGGGTTTTTTGGAACAATTTGCACCCTCCTTCTGATCTCTCCCTCTGGTTGAGAACTACTGCTCTAGTGGGTTCGGGATTCAGGCTTAGGGCTCTGTAAAGTGCCTTGAGACAACTTAAATAGTTTATGGTGTTATATAATTAAATTACATTTGTAACAAGCACAAAAGTTTTTCTGTCAAATTGTAATGTTTCATCATGTAGCATGTCATGGAAAACATTTCTGATGTTGGGATGAACTGCTCAATGCAGCAAAAACACAGGCCTATGGGGTAGGCTAGACATGTACATCATCCACTGTCTAATGATGCCACTTGCCTGTATCAAACCAAGGAAGCAAAATAACATGAGGTTCTGGACCAAAAATTCCCCCACAAAATCACCTTCATCTTTAAGTCGGTGAAAGTGGTCGAGTCAGATGTCCATACACTCTTTACTGAGAAACCCCCACCGGCTCTCAATTCTCTGATTGCTTGTGCATCTTCCATAAATGAAACTTTTATCACCCCATAAACATCATCATCATTGCGACGGAGGTACCGTTGCATATCTCGCATAGAGCTGTTTTCCATCCCCATATCTGTGCTGACGATACGGGCACATCTACCTAGTTGCCCTACTGTCTCTAAGAAATATCCTCCTATATCTTTGGGGTAACTGCTGGTACAGTATGCATTCAACCACGTTATTCTTCTTGAGAACTCAATAGCTCCACTGATGCATATACTGAACGTATTTAATTTGTCATAAAAATCAACATACAAAATTTGGCCCCTTGGAAAAGTATGCTCGTCTGTTCAATCTTCTACGTCTTCGGATTTTTGTGGCCTCTGGGTGAAGAGTGGATAGAATTAGGCGGACATCTTCTTTCCGTACAGACAGTCCCCTTTCTTTGCACTTAGTGTACCTGTAGCCATGCAAAGCCATTGAGCCTTGAATCTCCTCCCTTATGAATTGAACAGTTTCTGCTAAATTGTCAAATATTTTCTGGCAAAACAGTCCATTCTTCAGTCCATTTTTCAATACCCATACACTCTTTAATATAATTTATTCAAAGTATTCGACTGTTCACCCTGAGATTGTGATTTCATTAGATGCTGAAATAGCATCTAAAAAAAGCATCCATTCGACAGGTTCAAATGGGAGTATTTGTTTGCAGTCCTGAGGAAGTTTGGATTTGGGGACAAGTTTATTTCTTGGATTAGCCTCCTTTACTCAACCCCTAATGCTAGGGTTCAGACTAACAATACTTATTCGGATTATTTTGCGCTCGGACGAGGGTGTCGCCAAGGTTGTCCTTTATCTCCACTACTTTTTGCTGTTGCCATCGAGCCGCTCTCAATTGCACTAAAATCTTCCTCCTTGTTTAAAGGAATAGTTCGATATGGTGTAGAATACAAATTGTCGCTATATGCTGATGATTTGTTATTGTATGTAACTGATCCTATCGCCTCTATGCCTTCTGTCTTGGATGTTCTGGATGTCTTTTGGTGTTGTCTCTGGTTCTAAACTAAATTTAGATAAAAGCGACGGTTTCCCTGTCAATACTCCAGCTCTGTCTCTCCAACAGTCAGATCTACCGTTTCGATTCGATATGTTTGTGTTACTGTGTGGCTTTATATCGTTTGTGTAAACATAATGATAGAAAAGCATGATGTTTGAATGTGTACATATAGGAGTAGAATATTTGTTTTGTGAAAATAATGAAAACAAATGTTGATTACATTTTTAAGGATCCCTGCTTACCTTTGAATAAAAAGTTTAAGAGGTAAAGCAAAGTTTTAAAAAGGAATCTGTTTAAAAGAGTCGTTTGTATTACACACATTCTAAACACAAACCTTTAGGATGTAAAAATGATTAAAAGAGCAGTTTAAAAAGAATAGCGCATATTAAATGACTTCTAAACAAAGATCCTTATGAGGTAAAAATGTTAAAGTGTCGTCTAAAAAATCTCCGTAATGTTTAAACTAGGAGATAAGTATTTTCCAGAGATGTATTCCATTCAATGTGTAAAAGCAGTAATGAAGTGAAAACGAACCCAATCTTTCACTCGCTAAACGCCGCCCACACATACGTGTTTTCAGACACGCCTCTCTCTCGCTCTCTCTCTCTAAACATACCCACACACGGGTTTTCATCGTGGCCAGTACGTTCTGTCAAAATGTCAATCATGGCGGTAGAACTAGAGGTCTACCACCATGGCCTCGTCCTTCTCAGGACTGCGTTTCTCTAGGAATGCTTAATTTATGACCCTTTGTTTCTTCCTGACTAAGAGGTTGGTTTTTTTTTTTATGACCAGGGGGTCATGATGTGTTCCTATCAGCTTGTTTATGATAATGAGTGTCTGTGGGGGTGTTAATGGGTTTTAAATAGCTTGTTAAGACTTTATGGTTAAACACAGAAGACAGTCTGTTACAATGGCTACACCGAGAACTCCTAATATCTCTAGAAGATGGTCCTGCATCACTCCAATAAGAGGGTCTGATGAAAAGCCTGAGGAGTTAACATTTGCTCCAAGAAAAATACAACAAGGTAATAGTTTGTCAAAAATTCTTCATGGGGGTTACCTCTTCAAGATTCTGTTGTGGACGTGTCGCTTGGAGACCGTCTCATGTCACAAAGTTCCAACACATATCCTTATAGATGCATAATAGAGTGTCTCACCAATTATGGTAAAGACGCTCTTGAAACGCTGTTCTCGGCGGGGCTCTTTTACAAAGACACTGTTGGTCACATGGACGTAACAGACCCCGCTGGTGGTAACAGAGGTTTGACCAAATGAGCTGCGTTTACCAACGCCAGCAACGTTGTTGAACTACTGGCCCCCATTCACAGCGACATATTCTTTCAAGAAAAACTAATGCTTAACGGTGTGGACATTAAAATCTGCATGACGAGGGCAAAAGATGAATTCTGTTTGATGGTGGAGCGACGCAGTAGCCTATAAACTAAACATCGTGTCAGCTTCACTGTTTGTGAAAAAAACCTGTCACCAGGTATGAGATTGGGGCACGCACAAGCATTGCTCTCGACGCCAGCCGAGAGCCCATCGACAGAGTATGTGTGAAAAACGTCTCAATTCCAGTAGGGTCACGTGTTTGTAATCATGAAAACGTGTTCTTTGGAACTCTACCAAAATCCATTGTTCTGGCTATGGTTGATAATGACACGTTTACAGGCGCGTATGATAAAAATCTGTTTGCGTTTGAAAACTATGACCTCGAATTTTTGGCAGTTTATCTGGACGGTCAACAACACCCCGCTAAACCTCTGCAGCCTGAATATGGAAGCTGCTCTGCAGTACGTGAATTTTATCAGTTAGACTTCTTAAAAATCAACCTCTATATATCGATAGGGAGGATTTTCTACATGGTTATACCCTTTATGCGTTTAATCTCACGCCGGACGAAGACTGCAGTCAACACGTATCGCTTATCAAGACTTAATTGTTTATGCAATATTTGACAGCATCATCGAAGTGTCAAACCGCAGACAGATCCTGGTTGATTACTATTAATAGGCATAATGGACACCATCCAGCTTACTGCTATAATAGAAAAGATCTCGTGTAATACCCATTTTCTCGGCGTACTCCCGTGTGACCACCTACCAAAAGCCCCCTTAAGAAAATTACCGTCAATGGTAATAATCAACACGCATCCTTCAGGACTCCCGGGTGAATACTGGCTAGCCATTTACATAAACGAGGTCGGCGTGGGTTGTTTTTTCGACAGCTTTGGTAATAAACCAGATGACAATCGTTCTCCACAGAATATCAACAACTTTCTAATCAGCAATTCTAGAGTGATTCAACATTCAGCGGTACAAGTCCAAGATTTTTCGGCAGAGACCTGCAGGCAGCATTGTGTGTTTTTCTCTATCACATGGTAAAGGGGCATGATTATGACTTTATTATTATTGATATACACACATCACATCCGGCAATACAGATAATAACAAAATCATAAACTATAGAAAACTCGTGGATTAAAAACGTAGCCACTGACTCACGTCAAGAGTGAGTGATTTGAATACAGGTCCGTCTGAATAATTTGATTGGGTTGATGGTGTGCTCGGAAGTATTTTCTGTTTTTTACGCTTCTTAGACGAGTTGGTTATAGGGGAAGTTGATTTGGTTTTGAAAGAGTTAATTGCATGTCTGACATAAGGGTTTGGCACCATTTAGTCTGGTATGTTTAAAGTGGCAAAAGCCTCTAGAAATTCGATGGGTCTGGCGTATCGCATCTTCCTCTTCACCATACCCCATAGATTTTCTATAGGTTTAAGATCAGGCGAGTTTGCTGGCCAATGAAGAACAGGGATACCGTGGTCCTTAATCCAGGTACTGGTAGCTTTGGCACTGTGCGCAGGTGCCAAGTCCTGTTGGAATCTGCATCTCCATAAAGTTGGTCAGCAGCAGGTAGCATGAAGTGCTCTAAAACGTCTTGGTAGACGGCTGCGTTGACCTTGGACCTCAGAAAACACAGTGGACCAACACCAGCAGATGACATGGCACCCCAAACCATCCCTGACTGTGGAAACTTTACCCTGGACTTCAAGCAATGTGGATTCTGTTCCTCTCTTCCTCCAGACTCTGGGACCTTGATTTCCAAAGGAAATGCAAATTTTACTTTCATCAGAGAACATAACTTTGGACCACTCAGCAGCAGTCCAGTCCTTTTTTGTCTTTAGCCCAGGCGAGATGCTTCTGACGCTGTGTCTTGTTCAAGAGTGGCTTGACATACATTAAACATACATTACACCATTACACCATTAAACAGTGAGGACGATCATACCTAATAAAGGGCACCTCCAACTCCAAAAAGTTAAGGCCCTCCTCTTTCTCCTGTAAGCCACTTTAGCAATGAGTAATTAAAACTCCCACACATTCAGGGGAATAGCAGTGTATGTAGATACACATAAGGTCTGAAACACAGAATTACCTCAGTCTGGTTCGATCTCTGAATCGCTTAAGGGAGAGCTATCCTCATGATCCTGAACCCAAGTGGAGGTGTCCACCTGACCATCTGCTCCCACAAACAGGTACGTGCAGGTCACCTTTTTCAAGGGTTGCTGTTAATTTAAAAAGACAAAAACAAAAACAAATATCGACACAGCAGACAAATAAATGTACAATCTGACAAAATTCCATAAGTTTCTATCTCCATGTACACATCATGAAAGTGTAATAAATTGACCACACGGTCTTCAAGTGGCACGGTGACCATGCGGTTACAGGAAATGAATTCTGTAACCCTCCCAGATACACACTGAACAGACTGTTCTCACTGAAGAGAACAGTCCAACCTGCTGTCATGTTAATCAGACTGTACAGTGGACACTCTCAGCACACAGACTGGCTATTTCAAAGAAAATAAGTGTTATTATTGTGGTGTGTTCATGGTTTCTAACTTTTAACTAAACACTACAAACTGCAACATCCATGCTATATTATTGCCGTGCGTGCCTACAATCTAAACCAGGGTGTCAGACGTACAGCCCGTGGCCCAAAGCCGGCCCGCTAGGGGGTTCAATCCAGCCCGCAAGATGAAATTTGAAAGTGAAAAACTACATAAAAGACAAGAACTAGAAATTTTTAATAAAATGCAGCCTCAATTATCCACTAAGGGCGCACTGTTTTAGTCAGAGTTGAAGACGCTGCCCAACTGTGTTACTCAGACCGAACAGCAGATGGTAGCAATGCGCCTTCTGCTGTTTGTTATTCCAGTGTAGTCTAACCTATTTTGTACTCGCTCCCACACCCTCATTAGACAAAATGTCTTTGTCAAAAAGGAAAAAAGGGGGATACTACATGATTAAAATGCTGCTTCAGACACTGATGGCACTTAAAGAATACTGTTCTGTGAAAATGAATCCTTGCTGTATTAATAGTTTAAAATTTTAATGTTAGTCAACAGCTTCATTAAAATAAAAAAGAGTTTGGTTTGGTGGAATCCTACTCTTCATGCAATGCCATCAATTTTAAAGTGCAATACTTTATTTTTCCATTCCAAATACCTATGACTTAAACTGTTTTTTTTTTTTGCATTTGTACAAACATTATGAGCAGTTGTAATGCACACATGTAAATGATCATCAGAAGCAAATTGCACATGTTTGTCTTAAGAAAATCTGAGGTCGTTCATGATATGTTTTGAAAAAGGATATTTCACTAAATATAAAGATTTCCCTAGTGTACTTGTACTTCTTTGCACGAAAACAAAGGGGGAAAACATGCACTTATTGTTATTTATATTTAAGTATGCTATAATTTTACTGGCCCAGCCAACTTGACATCTAATTAGGCTGTATGTGGCCCCTGAACTAAAATGAGTTTGACATCCCTGAACAGTGTGCAGGTAATATTACAGTCTGTAGCCTCTGCACATTGTGCCATCAGTTAAAATAATTTAATTTAACTTGTTTGAGATATGTTTCACAAAGCCAGAATGTTCAGCTATTAAACAAAAGTGGTTTTGTGTCCTATCTGTTATTTGTTTATTTGATACGAAGTAAAAATAAATAAATAAATAAATAAAAAAGCCTGGTGAACATACTGTCAGTGTGGGGATTTCATAATTTTTGCCAGGGGTTGAATGTTACAATTTGGATTTGTTGCCGCTAGATGGCGCACGAACGCTATTACCAGTCTGATTACAGGAATCTGAGTTGGATCATCTTTGCCTATAAAAAGAGACTTGAAGAAAAGCCTCAAGTTTAGATGTAAGCTTTGTGCCATGTTCTAACAGGGGGCGCAGTCTGGACACAGAAATGACAAATACATTAATAAATAATATTTTTTTAAAAAAGGAAAAAAAACAACAATGCAAGTTCATGGAAATGTTTTTAAATATTAAATAAATAATAATAATAATAATAATAATAATAATAATAAACATTCTAAAAAGAAAAAACAAAAACGCAATTTTATGGAAATGTTACCGAAAAACTTTTTTCTGCGTCACTATTTTTTGTGGCTGTTTTGTTCTTACAAAAATTAAACAAAATAAAATAAATTAAAAAAATAAAAATAAATAAGCTTTATTCAAATGTTTTTGTTTTTTTTATCCCAACATACCACAGCTCAAGGTACTAACTGGGATCGATGACTGTGCTTTGAATATGCTAAGCTAAGTGCTGCGACATCGGCCACCCCCATTAGTGTGTACCACTACATTACATTACTAAGGTGGCCCGGTGAAGTGAAAAACACATTAACAAATCAGATAAAATGGAAAAGGTAGGTACAGTTTGTGAATGGATTACTTACTGCTGATTGGACAACACATCTGTCAATCAAGGTACACAGGAAGTAAGAAATTGTAAACTACTTTGCTTCTTGTACAGGGAACTTTAAATCTTACAAGATAAAAGTTTATATTGGTAAGAAAGGAGAAGATGGAATTTATTAAGCGCTACTTTGAGGAAAGATATTTATATGCCGTGATTTTGGATGTGCTATTAACATGCCACGACATAAAGATTAGCTTGCGCTCGCTAAAAATACATCTAAAGGACGCAGGTCTGTTTAGAATAAAAAAACTATTCCTCATTAAATGAAGTCAGGAATGCAATAAGAGCAGAGCTGCCTGGACCAGGACAGTTGTTTGGCTACCGGACAATGTGGTTAGCACTTCAACATAAACACAAGTTACGTGTAAAACGTGATGATGTTATGCGGTTGCTGCAAGTACTTAACCCACAGGGGATCGCTCAGAGGACATGCCGTAGATTTGTTCGACATACTTACCACTAAATGGGGCCAAACTATCTGTGGCATGTTGATGGTTATGATAAACTAAAGCCATTTGGTTTTGGTATATCGGGATGCATTGATGTCTTTTCCAGACGTGTCCTGTGGCTTATTTGTGGGCCTACTAACCATGACCCTGCTGACCCTGAAGCACACAGTTTCATTACCTGTGTACAACACCTTTATGTTGTCCCTATAAGACTACAAATGGACTGTGGAACAGAAAATGGTACAATGGCAGCAATATAATGTACTCTCCGTCATCAACATGCTGCCCTGGTGAAAAAAAATACTTTATTGTATTTCAAATATATTTTCTTTTTCAATAGTTCATTGCAGATATACTAACAGATGGATGGATGGATGTATGGATGGATGGATGGATGGATGGATGGATGAAAGTTCCATGTAATTTTTTAAAAATGTACATATTTGAACTTTATTTTCAAATATATTTTAGGTATATTTTAAACAGTATGCTCAAAATTATCATTGTAACAATGCACTAAAAGTATATTTTAAAAATACATTATTTAATATCCTGAAGTTGTAATATATTTTAAGTTAAACTTGAGTGTAGTTTTTAAGTTTACTTATTCATGTTGGAATTCACTTCTTGGACATTTCTTTCAGAAAGTGTTACAATGCATGACAAATGTGTTAAAAGCCCATTTTTAAACATATTTTTAAATAAAGTGTACGCAATGAACAAATGACTTCTGTAACCCAGAGGTAATATAAGCAATAAGTAAAATAAAGAAATAAGTTCTGAGTGAAAAAAATAGGCACAAAGTAAAATTAATAAATAAATAAATAATTAGTTGTAAACAACTGCATTTGGGAGCGGTGCAGCGTCCTTGGCTGGACGGGACTGCTGGGCGACGACCTCAGCTGAGCAGTGAGGCTGAGCGACATCCTCAGCTGGATGTGGAGGCTGAGCGACGTCCTCAGCTGAGCAGTGAGGCTGAGCGGCGTCCTCAGCTGGATGTGGAGGCTGACCGGAATTTACCGGAACAGCCGGCTTGGATGAGATGTCAGGAACTTGAGACGGGACTTGGGTTGGCCTGCTGAGACTTGAGACATGGCTTGGACAGAGACATGGCTTGAGCTTGAGACATGACTTGGATGAGAGACATGGCTTGGATGAAAGACATGGCTTGAGAAATGGCTTGGACGAGAGACATGGCTTGGATGAGAGACATGGCTTGAGCTTGAGAAATGGCTTTGATGAGAGACATGGCTTGGAGGTCAGGCACCTGCGACTGGGCTTGGACTGGGGCGTCCACGACTTGAGACTGGGCTTGGACTGGGGTGTCCGAGACTTGAAACTGGGTCTGGACTTGGGCGTCGTGGACTTGAGACTGGGTCTGGACTTGGGCGTCATGGACTTGAGACTGGGTCTGGACTTGGGCATCGTGGACTTGAAACTGGGTCTGGACTTGGGCATCGTGGACTTGAGACTGGATCTGGACTTGGGCATCATGGACTTGAGACTGGGTCTGGACTTGGGCGTCGTGGACTTAAGACTGGGTCTGAGCTTGGATGGCAGGAGCTTGGGGCTGAGCTTGGATGGCAGGAGCTTGAGACTGAGCTTGGACGGCAGGAGCTTGGGGCTGAGCTTGGACTGCAGGAGCTTGCGGCTGAGCTTGGACAGTAGGAGCTTGGGGGCTGAGCTTGGACGGCAGGAGCTTGGAGCTGTGTTTGGACGGCAGGAGCTTGGGGCTGAGGTTGGAGGCTGAACTTGAGCTTTGGCCGGAGCTTGAGGCTGAACTTGAGCTTTGGCTGGAGCTTTAGGCTGAACTTGAGCTTTGGCCGGAGCTTGAGGCTGAACTTGAGCTTTGGTGGGAGCTTGAGACTGAACTTGAGCTTTGGCTGGAGCTTTAGGCTGAACTTGAGCTTTGGCCGGAGCTTGAGGCTGAACTTGGGATTCAGCTTCGGTTCAGACCTGGGACTCAGCCTCGGCTTGAACTTGAGGCGTGGCTTGGATTGAGGGCGTGACTGTGGCCTGGACTGGAGCCGTGACTGTGGCTGGAACTTGAGGCGTGACTGTGGCTTGGACCTGAGGCTTGGCTGTGGCTTGGACCTGAGGCTTGGCTGTGACTGGAGACTTAGCTTGGACTGGAGACTTAGTTGAGACTTGACTTGGGTTTGAGATTTGACTTGTGCTTGAGACTTGGATCTGAGAGGAACTCTGAGAATTGGGTCAGCAGATTTGGAAATGAGGGAATTCTGCTTCCCGGGAGGACCGGTGATAGCTCTGTCTCTCTCCTCATAATAGAGGTGGAAGGGCGGATCGGGGTGGGGCCATTGACTCTCCACCCCAGTAAGTCAAGACCACGAAGCTGTCCGGGCTGTGAGAACTTATCCATAAAACCTTCCGCAAACTGAGTGACATCATGGAGGGCTGGCGACCCAGCACTCACCAGCTGTTCCGCCCAGTCACGGGCCGATCTGCAAAACACCATTTTGACACCATGAACCTGATCCATTGTCTCTGAGAAGGCTTGGGATATGCCAGGCTGCAAAAATACATCTGACTAAACAGAAACTCCAGCGGGTAACTCCCCAATCCCGCTGTCTCTAGCGGAAGCTCGACGTCGTACCTCTGGGGAAATTGCACGGACAAACAACACAGCCAGTAATCCGAACGTTCCCCGATGCGGAATTGTCCTATTACTTCCCTGGTTTCTGTAGCGTGCCTTCTCTCTCGTCCTCGTGCTGCATCCATATTTAGGCGGATAATTCTGTCATGAATCGTGACGTAACTGAAGTAGGACGGATGCAATCGCAGTTAGAACAAGAGTTTTATTTGTAGAGAGGATAGCAGACAAATCCAAAACGCAATCCAAAACGAGAAACAAAGAACATGACTGGTAGCGGAAAACCAGTAACTAACCTAACTAACCTAAACATTAACTATGGCATGGACTATGACTAGGAAACATGAGCCATGAAACATGACATGAACAAAGACTCTAACTCTATGCTATGCTATCTAACCTTGACCTGAACTAAGACATGAACTATGACTATGACTATGACTAGAACACATGAACCTATGAACTGACTCTAATTATCCGCATTGTATGTAGCATGGCTCACGGTATATATACACCAGCATCATTAGCCCCGCAACTGCTAAAAGCTGCAGGCAATACGGAAACACGCGTGACCTGACAACACATGACAAGACGGGGCGGAGACATGACGTCAACAACAACAACCACAAAAGACACGTGGTTATGCACGTGTCGAAATGTCACTGCTGTCAACCTAGAAGAAGCAGGTGCTCGCGCAATAGCGCAAGAGCACTCTGCTTCACGGGGGGAATCATGATAGATACCTTGACTACTCATTACACTTCATGCGAATATGTGGTTACCTATAATACTGGCCAGTCTTTGAGTAGCCGGTTACACTACACTTATAATTGTGATTTAAGTGTTAGTATGATTAATAAGTTTATACTGGCAGAGAAGTATCATGTCACAGTCTTGTGCACAAATCCATGCTAAACAATACAGCAACAGCACACTTAAAAACTATAGGTACATGCAAGAAAATGTGAGTGTTCTACTGAATAGAAAGTAGAAGCTACTAGATTATGATTTCACAACTGGTACAGCAGACAAATAAACGCTGGCTATATTGCAAGCAAAAAACTTATTAACAAATTAGAATCATATATGTATATATGTAGAGCTATACAAGTAGCTCCCCAGACATCAGTTTTTAGTCCCTTTCAACGTTGTTTGGAAGTGGAACATTCATGTCACATTTTGTCCTTTGGCCAAACCATTATACATTTATGTTTGAGTGATTGAGGATGTACAGCAAAAACCTTATTGGTGTGAGGTTCATTTATAAATGTAGAGGATATATTTAGCTGAATATCTTTACAACCCTTTCCTCCACTCTTGGCAAGCTCTTTTACTAAAACACAGAATCTGTTTGTGGTGGATACAGAAGAGGCCCTATCCTCAGAGGTGAAAGCAACCATGGTGATAATTTCACAGAATGTTCCATTACTTCAATCATGCAACAGAATTATTTCTCTTTTTAAGAGTGTTATTATATGAATTATAGACAACACTGCTACAAATGAAACTGTCATAAGATAAACCTGCATGAACTGTGTCTCTTGTGAAATGTTCAGTAGCCATCCTGTGCAGCATAGATGTGCTACCTTTCTTTGGGCAGTCGAAACCTCTGACATTATCTTGAATCTCCTTTGACTTAAGCTAAGCCAGATCTACTTTGGAGTTTGTCAAATAATTTGCTTATGTTGTCATTAGCATTTGCCATTTTAGTCCATGCTTTTGTTGAGAGACCCCTCCACCTGAGGAATCTCTTCACTATTTGAGTTGGAACATGTGGTGTTCCATTGAAAAACTTAAGCAAAGTCCCATTAAATGATTCAAATGGAAATGTGGGTGTTGCCCACAGTGGTCCCCAGTTGCGCACACTTGTTCAAATGCAACAAATGCACATTAAAAGAAACCCAATAGCATCTTTCAGTTACGCACAAATTTTCAAAGAGCTTGTTCTGCCATATCCATAGGGTTCACTTTTATTGCATTCTGAAGAAGAGTGTGCATTGCAAAAACTAATATAAAAAAGATGACTCCAGTACTCCAATAATTAAGCAACAAAAATGACCTCCATTCAGAAGCTTTTCAGAATTTTCTGTCTTTCACTGATCTTGGTACCCTTGTGACCTCCACAAGTGGGTTAATGCCATCATTCCCTGGTCTATGTCACTGACCTTGGAGCCCAGGTACCAGTCTTCATTATGGAGCTTACTGTCTAGCCACAGAGATGTAATATGTTTAGTGACACCAAAGCACACACTAAGCTGGTGCTCTGGAATAAATCCGGTGATCATGTTGAAGCTCTCAAGTTTCATCAATGGTGATGGGCCTTTCACACCCATTACTGGTTGAGCAGGTGTTGCCAGCATAGCATGCCGGAAATTATCTCTCTCCATCCTTAAAGGTGGTTCTAGTGTTTCCCAGATATATGGGCCACCACTATAGTGGAGACAGAAGTCACACCCATATTTGCCATTGAACTGTTTGGTATTTCTCAGCAACTTCAATTTAATTCAATTTTATTTGTATAGCGCTTTTTACAATAGACATTGTCTCAAAGCAGCTTTACAGAAATATCAACACGGTATACAGATATAAAAGGTGTGAATTTATCCCAAATGAGAAAGCTACTGAGTGGCGACGGTGGCAAGGAAAAATTCCCTAAGATGTTTTAAGAGGAAGAAACCTTGAGAGGAACCCGACTCAGAAGGGAACCTATCCTCATCTGGGTAACAACAGATAGTGTGAAAAAGTTCATTATGGATTTAAATGAAGTCTGTATGGCTTTAGAAACAGCCGTAGTCCCAGCAGTCTGGAATATGGAAGATTTGAGCTCCATCCAGAGGCAGAAAGGATCTGGATCTCTAGTATCTCCATAAATTCGTGTGGGGCTCGGCAAAAGGAGACAGAGAGAAAAAAGATTATTATGACTGTGAAGTAGTAAAATAGAATCTAGTCAGGGTAGGCTTGAGTAAACAAATACGTTTTAAGCCTAGACTTAAACACTGAGACTGTGTCTGAGTCCCGAACACTAATAGGAAGACTGTTCCATAAATGTGGGGCTCTATAAGCGAAGGCTCTTCCCCCTGCTGTAGACTTCACTATTCGAGGTACCGTCAAATAGCCTGCATCTTTTGATCTAAGTAGGCGTGGCGGATCATATAAAACCAAAAGGTCACTTAGATATTGTGGCGCGAGACCGTTTAGTGCTTTATAGGTTAATAAAAGTATTTTATAGTTAATGTGAGATTTTACTGGGAGACAATGCAGTATTGATAATATTGGTGTGATGTCGTATCTTCTAGTTCTAGTAAGGACTCTAGCAGCTGCATTCTGGACTAACTGGAGTTTATTTATATTCTTACTGGAACATCCAGACAGTAAGGCATTACAGTAATCTAATCTAGAGGTGATGAATGCATGAACCAGTATTTCTGCATCATGTAGTGACAATATGTTTCTTATCTTAGAAATATTTCTGAGATGACAGAAAGCTATCCTAGTAATATTATCTACATGAGCATCAAATGATAAGCTAGAGTCAATAATCACTCCGAGGTCTTTAACTGCTGTACATGTTGAAACATGTAGAAAGTCCATCCAGAGTAACCATGTGATCAGATTGATTACTTCTAGCTACACCTGGTCCTAATAAAAGTATTTCTGTTTTATCAGAATTAAGTAAAAGGAAGTTAGTTAACATCCAACGTCTAATGTCCTTTACACAATCCTCAACTTTACTAAGCTTCTGTCTGTCCTCTGGCTTCGCTGAAACATACAGCTGTGTATCATCAGCATAACAGTGGAAGCTAATTCCATGTTTACGAATAATTTGTCATGGGGTAGCATATATAAAGAACCTTGTGGAACTCCAAAAGTAACCTCAGTGCGCATGGAGAAATCACCATTTACATCTACGAACTGATAACGATTGGTCAGATAAGACCTGAGCCAGGAGAGGACTGTTCCCTTAATGCCAACAACATTTTCTAATATGTCAAGGAGAATAGTGTGATCTATAGTATCAAAAGCTGCACTAAGGTCGAGTAACAAGAGCAGCAAGACACAACCCTGATCAGAGGTCAGTAGAAGGTCATTTATTACTTTAACTAACGCTGTCTCTGTGCTATGATGAGGTCTAAATCCTGACTGATACATTTCATGAATGTTGTTCCTATCTAAGTACGAGCATAACTGCTTTGCTACAACCTTTTCTAAAATCTTAGAGATGAAGGGGAGATTTGATATTGGTCTATAGCTGGACAATTGAGACGGGTCAAGGTCAGGTTTTTTAATCAAGGGTTTAATAACTGCTAATTTAAGTGATTTAGGTACACAGCCAGTGCTTAGGGAAGAATTGATTATATTTAAAAGTGGTTCAATTACTCCTGGACAAATCTGTTTAAACAAACATGTAGGTACGGGATCTAGTATGCAAGTTGATGAATTGGCTGAAGAGATTAATATAGCTAATTCGGTCTCTCTAAGCGGAGCAAAACACTCTAAACATTGATCTGATATTGCTACATTGTCATGTAATGGGTTTGTTACAGTACTGTCCGGTTATAATTTAATGGCCTGTATTTCATGTCTAATATTTTCAACCTTATCAATGAAAAATTTCATGAAATCTTCACTGCTATTGAGTGTTTCTCTCTGTGGTGGTTTTATTCCTAGTTAATTTTATTCCTAGTTAAATTAGCAACTGAATCTGTGGAGCAGAATAGTGAATGAACTTTGCTTGTATGTTTTCAGACTCCCTCCATTTAATTCCAGCCTGTTCCAGTTCTTTGAGCTGTGACACAAAAGCAGTTAAAAATGTGATCATATTTGGCTTGCTGTTACCAACCCATAAGCATGGTATGCATATGTTTCCCTGACGATCTTTTGGTGACAGCTCTATGATTTGACACTGGATTGGCCATATCTGAACATTATTACTTTTGAAAACTGGAATTCTATCACAATTATACATGATTAATATGTCATCAGCCCCCACCTGTCCACTCTGCTTGTGTTCTTGATGTTCTGCCCCACACTAAATCAGAAACAATGATGGCAGCAATCATTGATTTGAAACAATGAATTGATTCCCTTTTATTTAAACGTATCCCAGGTTTTTTCCAAAACGTCCACTATTTGGGCTGATGGACTTTGTACAAGAAAATAAGATCCAGCCCTCAGGTTATTCTCCATGTAAAATTCAGCTTTACAAGAAGAACAGAATTTGTGGCACAGATTGGGCACATACAGGAAAAACTGTCCATACTCTTTATGAAAAAGATATGAGGTTGCTGGCACCAAGCCAGGAAAATGTTCATTGAACATTATATGAAGATCCTGAACAGCTACTCCTGTCAAACTGTGCATCAGTACATATGACATGAGTAAGAGCAAACTCTGTCCCTTTGTGAGGGGAGCACCAGGGTATACAGGTTCATCATTATGTTGTTTCTGTAATAAAAGACAACATTTACACCTAAAACACAATATGGAACATAAGCAGAAATAGCACTGACAGTGTTATCTTAAGACAGATGACTTGCAGTCAGCATAAACTAACAGTATGTGCAGATCATTTGTAATTACATAGTACCTTAATTTGGTTTAAATCTTGATATTCATCTTGGGTCCTCTTTTCTCGTGCCCTCTGTTCTCATCCAATTCCATCATCTTCCTCTCCCTCCTCATGTCCACTTCCATCGTCTTCCTCTCTGTCCTCTTGTTTACTTACATTATCTTCCTCTCGCTCCTCTTGTCCACTTCCATCGTTTTCCTCTCTGTCCTCTTGTCCACTTAGATCGTCTTCCTCTCTGTCCTCTTCTTCACTTACATCGTCTTCTTTTCTTTCATGTTCTTTCTTCTCAAATATTTCCTTCTTTTCCAGATGTCACATCTTGTCTACGTTCTTCTTTCTCTCCCTGCTCATTTTTATCACTGTCTTGGTTCCTGTCCAGTTCTTGGCAATTAACTGTATCACTAGGAACGGTAACACGAATCTGAGACAAATGTACAGCAAATGTAAGTGTATTTGTAAGTGCAACTTCAGTCATAAAAAAATAAGTGCAAAATAAAACAGCAGTAGATACAGGCCAAATGTAAGGTAATCCAAAGGTCATTGAATAAACAATCAACCAACACAGTCTGAGCTGTGCAAAGCTATCTCAGCCCATCCAGTCTCAAATTTCTGGTTGAACATGTAGGTTATATATAAAAAGACATTTTCTATTGTTTTTCTCATAAACGTACCATTTCAGAAATTTTTCTTCTGTGATAAGATGTTCTAGGAACTGGAGATGTACTGTACAAAAAGCTCTTGAATAACATTTTTGTCATTTTCTGCAGATACAGTACAAACAAAATCAATTAAGTAACTTTAAAACAGATATCTAAGTATTTGTCATGATTAATGTTTAACCTTGTTGACTTACAGTGGGCTTGAGCAAACATTTTAGGAACCCCAATGCAGCTTTTGTCTGGGCAAAAGGTTCTTTTTGCCAATTAAGATTGATAATACTGAAAACGAAATTTTAATCTCAAAAAAAGATGTTCACTATCACATTTGTGTTGATTTTTGTATTGAGTTATATTGCGATGTTGCACACGGGTGTACTCACTTCTGTTGCTTACTGTATATGTTTGATTATGTACTGGATGCAATACTGACATGCCATACTGATACACTTATCCTCACTTATCCTGATTTACTGTTCAAAAATATCATTGGTTCAGTACAGGATTTAGAAAGATTAATGTAGGGGAAACTGAAGAAAAAGTTGTATGAATATGCCATCTGAACATGCTGTTCTTCACTAGTTTCCGGAGACAACTGCCTCTCATGTGCGAGCGGACATCAGATGCAAGTGTAATAATGAGCAGTTCAGCCAGAAAAAGGAGCATAGTGTTTGTGCATAGAGGGCATAGATGGGTGTTGGTGCAATAATTTAGTGTGTTCTTTTAATAAAAGCATTTTTCAGTTCATTTCATTCAATTTTAAAATGCTGAAACCATTACAAGTTTAAATAAAAACTGTTGGACTTGTTATTGAAATATGTATCTTCATTAGTGATGTTATGTTATTTATTTTAATGGCCTTGAAAAAAAGTGCATTCAGCACTGGGAAAAATTCTCCAAAATAATTCCTTTAGAATAATGGTAGTATAACTAAGTAATAAAGACCTGAGCCGTGACAGGGACATGGACCTTGGACTGGGTCTGGACTTGGGCGTCATGAGCTTGAGACTGGGTCTGGACTTGGATGTCGTGAGCTTGAGACTGGGTCTGGACTTGGGCGTCATGAGTTTGAGACTGAGTCTGGACTTGGATGTCGTGAGCTTGAGACTGGGTCTGGACCTGGACGTCCTGAGCTTGCGACTATGTTTGGACTTGAACGTCTTGAACTTGAGACTGGGTCTGGACTTGGACGCTGTGAGCTTGAGACTGTGTCTGGACTTGGACGTTGTAAGCTTGAGACTGTGTCTGGACTTGGATATGGTGAGCATGGAACTGCGTCTGGACTTGGAGCCTGTGGGTTTGAGGCTTCGATTTTTCCGAGCTTTCTAGTTCCCGCATTTTGGCAGTCAATTCTTTCAGTCGATTCAGTGCCTCATCTCGAACCGGTCTGGTTTGGGTGAGTTGTGCTTCCTGCTCAGACAGAGTGCTGCGTACACCCTCCAGTTCCAGCTGCAGTTGGGTCAACTTTTTCTCTAGTGCTCAAACTGACGTGCTTCGTTGCTCGAGAGCCTTAAATACCCAAACTGAACAATTAAGAGAATGCCAAACACCGGTGTCAAATAAGGAAGTACAAACCAAAACAAAGAACACGTGATTGGTCCGGTGGCAAAATCCAGTGCCACAGTGCCCTCTGCTGGCCGCACTGTGACAAAAAAAAACTGACTAGAACGAAGAGCTCCATTTTGGTCTCATCTGACCACCAGAGGACAACTGGGTGAATGTGTTGTGGTCAGATGAGACCAAAATGGAGCTCTTTGGCATCAACTGAACTCACCGTGTTTGGAGGAGGAGGAATGCTGCCTATGACCCCAAGAACACCAGCTCTCTGTTTTACTGCTTCATTAACCGCTTGCAAATCTTCTACAAATATCCATTCACCAGGTTTTCTTGCTTCTTTCACTGGAAATATTGGAGTGCGACGAATCAGGACAGGTAACAATGACCCCTGCTTTTAGTAGTGAATTAAATACTAAAGGAGATCATACAAGCTATTCTCCGAAATTGCAATCCAAGACTCACCAGTTTACTTTGAGGCAGAGTGAAAGATGTGGGAGAGCTGGTGAGATTGGAACCTAGATCAAGAGCGATCTTGAAGAGTCAAGGAAATACTGGAGCAGAATTAATGCAGAGAAACAAAGGAACAAGAGTAAGCAGATATGTGATGACATATCACTCAGCCACCCATGGCCACTGACAATGTCATGCAACCAACATCACTTGAACCTGCAACAAATAAACATCAGATGAAGATGATTTATTTGCCTGTACATCTAAGAGGTTGGTATCTTCAGGCCATGTTGGATACAGGAAGTACTTTCTCTCTGATCCAAGAATTCTTTTGGAGACAGTTGGAATCAAAAGAGAAGTGGAAGCCAAGGATCGGACAGACATTTTCAATTGGCAAATAGACAAGTGCAATCAGACAATCAGACTGGGAGTGTGAAGCATATGGAAAAAGATTCCTTGTATGTGATGAAAAATGACGATCTGACTTTTCCATTGAGCTTGGGGATAGATTTTATGATGTCTTCTGGCATTATACTGGATTTCTCCAAATCTGTGTATATCCTACGTTCCAAGAATGGAAAAATGGAATACTTTCCCCTTCTTTACCTCATCTGCTCTTTTACCTTGCAGTACCTTTCCTTCCAAATTCAACAGAATCCAACCAATCAGTTCAATGAATACAGCCCTGAATACAAGTCATTGATACAGAGAATGATGAAAGAATAGCTGACTATATGCACCACTACATCAAGTATAACAAGATTGTTAAAAGGTCTATCATTACCACAATGAGGTACCTGTAAGGAAGGAGCCCTTTCCACTTCATGTCATGGATGCCCAAGATTGGTGAGCTCTGAGGAATATGCAGGTCATTGATGCACTCAGAATGTGCTGTTATGTTCTTGGAACTACCATCTGGAATCATTTAGAAATGACATGTGCCTTGTGAGATGGTGCTGTTTTGCTCTTCTTTGTTGAGTGTCTGGGGCCCTAACGTACGCTGGAAAAATCATTCTTGCATGTTTTGTTCCTGTTGCATTGACGTATGCAAAGCACCTGTTTAGTATTGATTTTTAAAAAATCACTTTGTTTTTTAATGTATGGTTTATAAAATGTTGTGGGGCTGCAATCCTGAGGCATAAACACAACTGAAAATAGCTTTTATTTTCATCAATAAATTTAATTTCTAAAACATTGCTGCAGTTAAGCATTCGCTTTCACACACTCTCTGGAGTAAATAATATGATCAGTGCCATATTTCCTGTTAGGCTGGTTGTTGGGCATAATTGTGGGATGCTGGAATTATCAAGAGGTCTGTGTAATGTGCTGTTTGGGCTCTATGTGAAGCCTCAGCGGACGTGAGTCATTACTGTTGATATTATTTCAAACACACATCTGGGAAGGGTTCGCAAGCTGAGTAATTCTATTTACAGTGCTGTGAATCAACACCTCTACATTTTGTAGGTAGCACAAAAACTTGTTTTTTCCCTATTACCACGTTCCTACATCATTCTGCAGGAACGTTTCAAGGATAATATTCTAAAGTGAATCTTAAGCAAGTCAATTTGTTATAGAACACTATAAATGTAAGAAGAGATACACATACTCGCTATACCTCTCTTTCAGTTAAGCACCATATAATCTGCAGTCATAAATCAAAATCACATTGTCTTTCTCCACTTTCTTGTCAAATTTAATGGGTATTCCTTGGCTACTTTAACTTTGAATGACTTACTGAAGTTAATAAATGACTGTACTCAATAGGCCCTTTAAAATAGAATATGTATGTTACGTATTGTAGAGCCTTCTACAAAGAAATCTGTCTTAAGTAAAAGTCAAATTATATGCCTCATATAAGCTACACAAGCTGTTTATCACAAGTTCAGGTCCCATTGTTTTGCATGGAGATGCTCTGCAACTATAAAACATTTTGATCAATTGATATCCTCCCAATAAAAAAAAAAACCATCCTAGATTCCTTTTTAATACTGTAGCAGAATTAACTAGGAATAAAAAGACAACAGAAACATGCACACAATCTTTATATAGCAGCGATAATTTCATAAAAATTTTCAATGCCAAAATTGAAAATATTAAACAAAAAATATTCAAACTATTAATTAAAAACCAGTCAGTATTATAACTAACCCTGTCGATAATAACATAGCAATATCAGATCAATGACTGGAATCTTTTACTCCCCTTAGAGAGTCCAAACTAATTTCATTACTTTTTTCATCAAGATCATGATCTTGTATACAAGATGTATACAAGACCTACATGTTTCCTCATGTTTGTGTTCCCTTCTGGATCTCTCGTTAGTTATGCTATCATAGCTAGTCTTGCTGAAGTCCCTGCTTGCACTCACGCAAAGTACATTGTCCTTAACCATTAGAGGACATATAAGCATCCCTAATAATCTCTCCCTCCCGTTGTCTCTCTGTCAAGTTATACATGTTACTCCTGAGATAACCGTAATCCTGACCCCTTCTGCTCTCCGGACCTGCCTGATCCATCCTGATGCCCTACTTCTGGTTGGAGTTCTCATGAATGAGTAGTCACATATTGCTGCTGAGGATGGCCCCATGTGGTGCAGCCAAAAGATCATTTAGATTACTGAGGATGGTACCACTTAAAAACCATAAAGATGGCTTTGGACATCAAATAATAAACAGTTATGCTATGATGGCTAGAACTACAATTGCTATGATAGCTTTAGGACTTGCAATCGCCACAAACACTTTTGCACTGAAGTTTCCATCACTGAACAGTGCAACAAAAGAGACTTCATGATGACTTTGGTAATGAATTTCCTGGTCACACAACTGCACTATTTGACCATGTAGTAGTAGCACATTTATAGAAGGGATTTATTTATGATTGCACTATCTGGTGTCACCCAGATGAGGATGGGTTTTGAGTCTGCTTCCTCTCAGGGTTTCTTCATCATATCGTCTCAGGGAGTTTTTCCTTGCCACCATCACCTCTGGCTTGCTAATTAGTGATAAATTCAGACATTTAAAATTTGTATCCTGAATTTCTGTATTTCTGTAAAGCTGCTTTGAGACAATGTCCATTGTTAAAGGTGCTGTACAAATGAAACTGAATTGAATTGAAATTGAAATTTCCTTCTAAATTGCATTATGTGATAGGGAATTGAATCAAAGGAATTGACTATGAAGTGTTGATGGAAAAGTACTGGCTCTAATATATATTTTTATAATCTATTACTATTATTACAATGATCAAAATCCAGAATCCAATCCATACACAGCAAAGGATTATACACAGTGAATGCAAACAGTAATTACATCCCAGGGGCAAATTCAAAATACAGTCAAAGACAAGGGTTTGATAATATAAAGTCAAGGTATTACCAGAATAGGGACAAATCCAAAGCATGGGAAAACAAAGAATTGAACCAGAGATCATACACAGAATATCAATCAAGGATAATACAGCTCAAAACTCACACAAAAAGTTCAATTGACAAACATGGAATAGTTTACAAAATTCAGGGGAGGGTGCCCTCTGTAGGCTTGACAGGAAAATGTCACTTCTACAATGTGCCCAGCCTCGAAATCTGGGAAAAGTGTAGTCTGGGTGTTCTTTGTGGAAGTTTTCTATGAACAAGGGGTCTTGAATGTCCCTTGCTGGGCCCATGGACCTTTCTTCAGGAGAAGTCAAGAAACTTGTTGATACTATAGGCTGGTGCTCAATATCCATTATAGGTGGTGGTTCAGCTCTGCTTATCTGATTTTGGATGGGAGAAACAAAGGGTTTTAGCAGTGAGACATGGAATGTCGGGGCTGTTCTATAAGACCTAGCTTTCATGATGGGAGTTTCAATTTCAGGTCTCATGGGGACAACCAGAAAACCAGATGTAGTTGTGTGTATGGGTGGTGACATGGGTCTGCCAGATTCTTCCATCAACGAATGGCACGTTGAAGATGTGTGCAATGTCCCAGGACTGTCTGCTCCTTTTCATCCAGTTGTTGACTGCTGGGACATTACAGGGTTCCCCAGAACTGGAAAAAGGTGGAGGTTGCTAACCCAGTACATAGTGAGACCAATGCATGATTTGGTTAACAAGTTTTGTGTGTAGTTGGACCAGGTGAAGTAGTGGCTCCAGTCACTTTGATTGTTAGAGCAATAGATTCTTAGGAACCTCTTGATCTCTTGGTTTAGGCATTTAACTTGGCCATTACATGGTGGATGATATCCCAATTACAGACTTTCACTGATATTCAGTCAAGAATAAAAAGTCTTGTCACACCTGTGAGGTGACCTGAAATCCACAATTGGAGATTAAATCTTCAGGGAAAACTGTAATGCCTGAACACCTATCTGAAGATGAACTCCATGGTTTCCATGGCTGTGGCAAGGTGGGAAAGACCAAATGACCCACTTTGGATAATCTATAGATTATGGTTAATATGGTGGTATAACCTTGAGAATTTGGGAGGTCCGTGATGTAACTGATGGCAACGTGAGACTAGGGTCACTGTGGAGTAAGTAATGGGAGTGGTTGAAGTATGAACTTGGGCACAGACAGATCAGGCTTAGACAAGCCTATCAACATTCGGATTTTTTTGCCACCAGATATTATTTTCCATCAGCCTTTTAATTTTCCTAAGTGTCCAGAGCCGAGGGAAGTGTAAACCCACTGGGTTAAACAGCACATGCGTTCTTTCTGGAGGACATTTTCCTCTTGAGTTCGACAGATGTCCTCCATGATATCCCAGTAGCTGAGAGCAGCAATGCATGACTTTGGGAGAATAAGATCAGAAAAATTCTCTACATAAGTACTGTCATGTAAACAGGATAGTGCATTGGCTTTTTCATTTTTGGAACCTGGTCTATAAGTCAAAGTAAATTTTACATATGTAAATATTATATATATATATATATATATATATATATATATATATATATATATATATATATATATATATATATATATATATATATATATATATATATATATATAAATAAACTGTGAGCACCACAATAATTTCACTTGCAGGACAATCATAGATGTAGGGTTTTTGCTCACCTGTCATGTTGTGTCTGCTTTTTCCTTACATAGCCACACTTGGCTCAATGTCCTTTTCTTCCCTAGTACAGGGACATTTCACCATGGCATTCTTTTTCTTCAGGTGAGAGGCTGATATTCGCAGCTTGCATGGTTTCTCTGTGATGGACAGAAGTTTGTATCAAGAATCCTTTGCATTTTCTTGGAGAGTCATCATATTTATTGCATTGAACTTAGCATGGGCAGGAACGGTTTACTTCCACGTTAGTGAACATGGTTGGTTACTCATGCTAGAGCCAGATGTTTCCCCATACAGGCCTGGATGAATTCTTCTATAGCAGTGGAGATCTGGTGTGAAGGACAGAGCAGAAATCCTGTACCTCTGTTGAATCCTATTGTCACACGAAGCCTTCTGTAACCATCTGAACTAATCCTAGGTTTATTATTACAATGATCAAAATCCAGAATTCAATCCAAAAACAGACCAGGGTCATAGACAGTAAACACAAACACTCATTACAACCCAGGAGCAAATACAAAACATAGTAAAGTCACAGTAAAAGGATTGAATACACCAAGTCAAGGTATTACCAGAATATTGACAAATCAAAAATATGGAAAACCAGGAACAGAACCAGAAATCCATCCAACCATCTTCTGTACAGCTTATCCTTCAGTTTCATGGGAAACCTGGAGCCTATCCGAGGGAGCATCGCGCACAAGGTAAGGTATACCCTGGACAGGGTGCCAAACCATCAAAACCAGACTACTCACACTAAAGTAGAACAATTGGCAAGGCTTCAAACCTAGCCTAATGCTCATGTGCTTTTTATATGTTACAAACAAGAAATGGCATTGACAACCAAGGTGTTTAAAAATAGTTGATAAAACCAGCCGAGTATGGTGCCCTCTGCTGGTTTGGATGAGAAATGTCTCGAACAGACTTGCACAAAGATTTTATTTACAAATATATTTTCTTACAATTAAAAAACAATACCATAATACAATTTAAAGGGGTTTTTTTTGGTGTGCACATTAATGCTATAGTTATTGAGGAGCAAGTGAAAGAACAAAACATTTCAGTTGTTCCATTGTAATCCCCAGCTCACTGCTATGTAGGCTCACATCTATATGCAGAAGAGATGTACTTATTACAGTAGTGTCTAATTGGCTTCGCTAGCTAGCTAAACTACACGGTAAACTATCACATCATTGCTTCTGATCTGTATATTTTTATTACCGGATACATTTACAGCAACACATAGAAAAAAATAGTATTTTTTTCCTAAATCATCCATTGAAAAACTAATTTTACCTTAAAAAGGTTTGTGAATATGGCTCATGATACAATAAAGCATCCGCATATTTGTGCGTCTCTCTCTCTCTCTCTCTCTCTCTCTCTCTCTCTGACTCTCTTTTTCTCCTGACAGTGGATTGACTGATGCAGCATGCTCCTAATGTCCTATTTGATAATGATGTTTGCTGTGAATCAGGTCTCCCTGTGGATCACTAATGCAACCAAATGCACATTATCTTAATAACATGCTTAATGAGTGGGGACACTTATGACATTGTTTGCTTGTTTTGTTTTTAATCTGGCTGTTAATTGTGGCCTTACCTGTTCAGCTAATAGAAGTACGTTGGGCACACACCCTTTTTAAAATATATATATATATATATATATATATATATATATATATATATATATATATATATATATATATATATATAAGTTTCAGGTTCTTTGTGTGTTTTATTTTATTATTATTTTTTTTTTAGATGCATTTGAGCTAGAAACTTTGCTGAAACCTAGAAGCACACATTATCAAACACATTTGAATGAAAGAACATCTAAAGGCACTCAAAACAAACTGCTAGGTTTATGCTGGATGACTTTACAAAATTCACTAGATCAGATGTATTCGGACTTTTTCCTGTGCTTCTCATTTGAATGATATTTCTTATCACTGATATAGTGTTGCTACATCTAAACCCTCATACTGTACTCCATATAATTTCAATTTCAATTTTGGGAGTTTTGTATTTCCCTGTGTGTTTGATTTATTAATGTTGTTTTATTTGATTCCATTGTAGGTTTGCAATAGATTCTCACTCTCTTCTGCTACATTATTATTATTATTATTATTATTATTATTATTATTATTATTATTATTATTATTATTATTAATAATTTCACTAATATTACTAATATTACTATTTTATTTTATTTATTTTTTACATATGAGCATTCTCTGTTTATTGGTTACCAACAATCTCTTCTGCAGTTGCTAAGAGACAGCTCTCAGTGCACAAAATTTTTTAGTTTTGTGCTTTTTGCATGTGTGTGCATGTTTGAAGATAACCTAATGTGTCTATGGATTCATTTTTCCACTGAGAAGTTGCTAGTGCAGAGCTGGAGCTAGATCCAGGAATGATCAGATATTTCAAGAAATTAGCTAATGTTTCCACTGGTTGAGGTCCTTTGATTGAAAACCATACAAACCGAAATCCTTCACATCTATAAACAACACGAATATATCATCTTAGGCTGTGATTATACACAAGATGACACGGTTTTCTAACCTGTGTTCTGATTTTATAGTTGCTCAAAGCAGGTTTTTCAGCATCAGCAATGTACCATTTGCACTTGTTGTATTGAAAGTTGTTAAGTGAGTTTATACCACAGTCTTGATTAATTCTTGATTTTGATTTTGTAGAAGTATTGATTTTCAATTTTCAGATTAATCAGATTAACAGCAGATCATACAGTAGTTCTAGTTGCAAGTCAAATCACAGATTTATATTATATTATTACTATAATATGAACATGATATTATATACTTCCCACAGATGCTTGATCGGATTGAGATTCAATTCAATTCAATTCATTTTTATTTGTATAGCGCTTTTTACAATAGACACTGTCTCAAAGCAGCTTTACAGAAATATCAACAGATATTAAAGATATTATACAGATACAGATATTAAAGGTGTGAATTTATCCCAACTGAGCAAGCCACTGAGTGGCGACGGTGGCAAAGAAAAACTCCCTAAGATGTTTTAAGAGGAAGAAACCTTGAGAGGAACCCGACTCAGAAGGGAACCCATCCTCATCTGCGTAACAACAGACAATGTGAAAAAGTTCATTATGGATTTAAATGAAGTCTGTAAGGTCTCAGGAGCAGCCGTAGTCCTAGCAGTCTGGAATTAGAGAAGATTTGAGCTCCATCCAGAGGCAGAAGGGATCAGGATCTCTAGTATCTCCATAAATTCGTGCGGGGCTCAGCAAGAGATCTGGGGAATTTGAAGGCCAAGTCAGCATCTTTTTTGTCATGTTTCTCAAATCATTCCTAATTAATTTTTGCAGTCTTCCAGGGCATATTATCCTGCTGAAAGAGGCCACTACCATTAGGGAATATCATTGTCATGAAGGAGTGTACTTGGTCTGGTGGTACATATGGTCAAAGTAACATCCAAATTAATTCCATGACCCAAATTTTCCCTGCAGTACATTGCCCAGAGCTTCACACATCCTCCGCTGGCTTAACTTCTTCCCATAGTGAATCCTTGTGCAATACACATGATGTAAAAGAAAAGGCACCCATTACCCTGTGACTGGTTCACTGGTTCTCCTTCTTTGGACCACTTTTGGTAGGTACTTACCACTGTATACTGGGAACACCCTACAAGACCTAGCGTTTTGGAGACGCTCTGACCCAGTCGTCCAGCCATCACAATTTGGCCCTTGCCAAAGTCGCTCAGATCCTTACGCTTGCCCATTTTTCCAGCTTCTAACAACAACTTTGAGAATTGATCATTCGCACCCCGTGAAAAGTTTGTCAGGATTTTTCTAAGGAGCATTGCTTTTTTTTAACCAAAGTCTAATCTGGCCTTTCTGTTCTTGAGTGTTACCAATGGTTTTCATCTTAAGGTAAACCATCTGTATTTACATTCATGAAGGCATCTCTTGATTGTAGACTTTGACAAAGACATGAACATCTACCAAATGCAAATTCAACACATGAAATCAATTTCAGAACTTTTATGCCCTTCATTTTTCATGAAATAAAGAGGAAACAGGCCACACCTGTCCGTAAAACTGCTTATCAGTCAATTGTCCAATTACTTTTGAGGCAAAGAAAATGGAGGGACTCTGTAAAAAAAAAAATGTCTGGAATTCCTAAACGGTTAATGCAATATTTTTGTTAAACTCCTTGAATTAAAGCTGAAAGTTATGACGTTAGTCAGTGACCCCATTACAATGACCCCTCTCCCACCATGTCACTTTCTTTCTTTTTTTTTTTATCTGTGTTGGATCTGATCATATCTCTGGTTGCTGTGTGACTGCTTCTCCGCTTACGAAAATAATTATTTGGCACTCTGTGCTCAGGGTACAGTTGTGCTGGTACAGTTGTGCTGGTACAGTTCGCACCATAATGAACATCAACCGTACAACAATATCGTCCTAGCTGTTTGTATTGGCTTCTGAGCATTCAACTTTCAATTCAATTCAATTCAATTTTATTTGTATAGCGCTTTTTAGAATAGTCATTGTCTCAAAGCAGCGTTACAGAAATAAAAATACAGGTATAAACAGTCAGAAACAGATAAACAGAGACAAACAGCTATAAAACAAATGGAATTTATCCCAACTGAGCAAGCCACTGAGTGGCGACGGTGGCAAGGAAAAACTCCCTAAGATGTTTTTTGAGGAAGAAACCTTGAGAGGAACCCGACTCAGAAGGGAACCCATCCTCATCTGGGTAACACAGAATGTGAAGGTAACACAGATAACGTGAAAATGAGAAGTATGTATGGCCTTAGGAGCAGCCGTAGTCCCAGCAGAAGATTTGGGCTCATCCAGAGGCAGAAGGGATCTGGATCTCCAAAATCTCCAAAAAAAATTTCAACAAGTTTTTATTTGACTCATTGTCACAGCTGTGGTTTATTAATAGGTCTCCAGGCCAATGTATAATAAACTCTCCCTCACACAGCGAACTGGCCTATGGGTCGTAAAAGAGTGTTGACACCAGCAAACCAACAATGCTGAGTGAGCCCATGCAGTGTTCGTTTTTATCCAGTCGGATATGAACAGTAATGGACGCGGAGTACTGTTACTATGGCTCCAAAGCGCGCGTTGTGAGATCTGAGCTGTCCACTTGAGGTGGTGCTGAAATGGGCTCCGTACAAGCGCTCCAGCCAAAGCCGCTGTGTACAAAATAGCTGGGTTCAAAAGTAGTAACACGACCAAATATAAAATGCTCGAGCCACAACATTCCATGAGCTTTACGATATCTCAATGAATCGATAATATAATATATATACATATATATTAGAGGCATGTGTAGTTATTTAGGTGACTGGCGGACATGGTGGCTGTGCGCTTATGTGTGGACCGGGGAGGAAAAGTATAGTTGGTCTATCATTCTAACACTAGCGCTCTGTTCAGTGCGTACTGGAAACTGTGGGTCGCGCGGACCGACGGCTTCCGTGGTGATTGGTTGGCACTGGATGACATCACTGACTCTCGTCCGCTTTAAATTCCTTGAAAAGACGTCGAGATCTCGTTCAACATCTGGCGACTCACAAAAAAAAAAAACTAACTCCAGTGAAAAGAGGCTCCGTTTCGTTCGCAGTCAGGCGGAAATGGCTGCAGTGGTGGGGGCCTCGCGTGCTCAGAGCGCGTGACGATGAGAGCAGAGTAGCTGGAACATGAGGAGAGCACTTTTAACAGGGATAAGGAGAAATTACGCAGCGTGAACCAACTGGATTTTGATGTTTTCCCTTTTGCCCTGATATGCATCTTTAATAATCATGCAACATGAATGTAACTAACAGCACAGGAGCGGACGGATCTGCGCCCTGGAACTTTACCGGTGAGTAAGAAAGCTTGGAGACCGCGCTCGAAGATAAAGACCCCTGATCGGTGTGTGGTAAAGATATACACCGCGCGCGCGCGAGTGTGTGTGTGTGTGTGTGTGAGAGAGAGAGAGAGAGAGAGACGAAACCGTGCGAGTGGGAGAAAAGTGTTGTTGATTTTACGTTTCTATCAGTTTACACTTTTAACAAAGTTTAGCTTAATTATGATAATGAAATGTAATTGTTGATCATGAAGTATTCCAGGAGTCCAGTTTCCTGCACTTTAGAAACAAATAATAAACCTATATAGCGGTATAAACCCTATAGAATCATATAGACACTTTTAATACAACGCAGAACATTATATATCATTTCTTATGATTTTATATTATTTTATACTATATTAAAATGATGTAAAGATTCAAACTGACTGTTGCTTCACAAACTCGGAGATAAGCATACTATGAAACATATGAACAAGGCATTATATTAAGACTGAGTTTGGCTCTGTTCTTCCACCTGGACCAGTTAAAAAAAAAAAAAAAACAGGGATGAGGCTATTTATGCCAATGTTCTAACGATACCCTCAATTTCTTAAAATCTAAATTTCTCTATTAAATTATAAAGTTGCATTTTAAAAAATTCAGATCACTTTGACTGGTTGGGCTTTACAACTACAAGAAATGAGGGATATTCTGAGGTTAGCCACTTAACTATTAAAATGAAGTTCGATATTTCATACCTATATCATGGAATAAGTTGTATATAACATGGATGTTATATCCATGTATAAAACATTCCTGAATCCCAAAAACCAAAATCTCAACTTATGATTAGTATTTTGTGTTATTGGTGTCTTTGCATATGGCCGTGTGGCTTTGTTCTTTAACGATTTGAACTTGACAGTAATCATTTTGTCTTTTAGTTTTTTTCTGGTCTAAAAAGTATAGACTAACTTCAATATTTCCAGTTATTCATGTCCATGCCTATTCTACACTACATGTAAAGGTTTAAGTTCTTTCAGTGGTCAGAGCAAGCCTCAAAACACTTGGTATGTGTCTCTGTTTATCTGCATATATGACTACCTGTTTCTTAAATAGAAGTCATTTAATCATTTTTCTAAAGGGTTGTGGGAACAGCTTAATGAAAATCTTCCACTGCAGCGGTCATTTCTTCTGTATGCATTGGCTTTACCAGAGACAAACGTTCCCCTGTTTAGAGGAGAGGAATGAAACGTGGGGGACAACTGCAGAATTATAAGTGGAATTGCAGGATTTTTTCGTTCATACTTTCTTGTTGGCTGTTTGCAAATTAGGGATTTAAACTAGGATGAGTGAGCGCTATAAGAGTGGAGGACATGCAGAGAAAAAGGGTTTTTGCTCTCATTGACATGCAAAGCTCTAGCATCTTGCTCTGCCCTATTCTGCATCTCTCTCTCTCTCTCTCTCTCTCTCTCTCTCTCTCTCTCTCTCTCTCTCTCTCTCTCTCTCTCTCTCTCTCTCTCTCTCTCTCCCTCTCCCTCTCTCTCTCTCTCTCTCTTCCTCTCTCTCTCTCTCTCACATGCTCTGTCACACTCACTCACACACACATGTGCACGCAAGAACATATGCACATAAACACACACACACACACACACACACACACACACACACACACACACACACACACACACTTAGAATTTATACACTAAAAGTGGGACACTAAACTTCTAATTTTGTGACAGTCAAATCAAAGAAGACACCAGAATCCAGCAGAGAGAGATTTTAGATATTTTTTTTTTTACTGTGCAGTTTATATTAGTCTGTATCTCTATACCGCAGATGAAACTTTATTTTCCAATCAAGTATAGTTCAGTCATGTTTGTGTGGATTGGAGATATTCCTCTGTCATTGTTTTATCAGCTTTTTTTTTTCTTTTTTTTATGCACCTCTTTCCCTTCATTGTCTAATTCTTAACCTAGTTTTACAAAGTAAAATGTGCTGTGCTGCTGCCTTCCCTTGCCAATTAGCTATAGATGCTTACACAAACACAAACACATACACACTAAAGGCAGTGGGGGAGACACACACACACACACACACACGTACACTAAATAAAAAATATAAAATAAAAATATGGACTACACCTGGAAAAAAAATTATTCTCATAGAGATGGAATCTAAAAGGAAGTTCAAGTCGCAACTGTTGATTATTAAATTATTATTGTTATTATTTTATTTATTTAAGTGAAAGCCCTGAATTAGCCTGGTAGTGGAAGGCATATTTTCAGACCACATGAACAAACACTAAGCAGTGGTTATGTCAAAACCAAACACTTCCAGAACAGTGCAGGATAAGATAACTTAATAACTCCGAGTGCCCACCAGGTCAATTTTGTACCTGTTTGGTTCACTACTGAGAGAAGGCTGAGAACGCTGTGTTTAAGACTTGTTTTAGAGAGAGAGGGAGAGAGCGAGAGAAAGAGAGAGAGAGCTGTGAAAGGAAGAGAGTAATGAGTACATGAGATCAACAGAAAACATTGAAACTAGTGAAGATCTTATGATATGCACACACACTCTCTCTCTCTCTCTCTCTCTCACACACACACACACACACACACACACATCTGTTTCAGGTTTGCCTGAACTTTGTAATATTGCTTAATCACGAGAAGCAGGCAACATCTTTTTTCTTTAGGAAATGCTTTGAACAAAGGCAACGTAGAATGCACACTCTTGGTGCATCTTGGTGTTTATAATTAATTCTGACTCACTGCCTTAGGTAAGATCCGTTCTAGAAGAGTGTTCTCAGCATTGGCCGGTTGGTAACTGGAGAGTAATAGGAGGGTCCCAGCAGAGAGGGGAGACTTTAAAGTTGCTGCAGATACAATGTGTCACAAGAGACTGTAGTAATTTTTGCACACCTTTTACCCTTTAAAAATGAAACACCGTCGCTCTTCTCATAAGGTATCTGAGGAACTTTATGCATGAATGACACACAGAATTGTCATGTCATGAACATTAGAAATGTTTCAGATGAGAACACATGGAATGAACAATGTTTTGAAAAAATGTCTATCGTTTCAAGTTAAAAGAAATGAGATTTACTTGATTCGTGCTTGAATACACGTTGAAAACCTGAAAACCAGAAAGTATGTTTTTTTCTGAGTATGTGTTTATATTTATTCACTCACTTTAATACCTGCTTTATCCTGGTAAGGGTCATGGTGGATCTGGGGCCTATCCTAGCAAGACAGTGTATAAGGTGGGATACACCTGGATGCCAGTCCATCTCAGAGTATCATTCACACACGCATTTGCACACTCATTGACACCGAGGGGCAATTTAGCATAGACAGTCCACCTCCTGGCATGTTTCTTGAACAGTGGGAGGAAACCAGAAAACCAAGCATCAGCACTGTGCCAAACTTCATTGTTGTTCATTATTATTATTATTATTATTATTATTATTATTATTATTATTATTATTATTATTATTCAGTCATTCATTCATTTTTGCTAACTGTTTCATCTAGTTCACAGAACAGTACACACACACACACACACACACACACGTTTGGTATTTATATCCAGCTGCTGCTTGCTACATCCCAGTGCTCCTTAAAAATATTGAAATATATTGGGAGCAACTTGGGGTTTCAGTGTCTTGCACAAGGACACTTCGGCACGTGGAGTCACGTGGGCCAGGAATCGAACTGCCAACCCTACGATTAATGGACAACCCACTCTACCACCTGAGACACATCCGTCCCTATACATACTTTTAAAAAAAAATTGCCCTGAAGAGTTAGTCAACACTTGTGTAATAACTTTTTTTGAATGCTGAAGATTTATGAGCTAAGTGTGACTTGCATTCAAAAGAAATTAAACTTATTTGGGTATTTGACTGTTGGCTTCCTCACTGTAGATCTGCTTGACTTAATGTGATTAAAGATGACCTTTTTTTTTTTAAAGTAAGTTGTCCATAATCATTCTTGCAATCCTGGCCACAAAGCCATGAGCCTTCTTTTAATCACAGAACTCCACCAACGCTAATTCTACATGCCTCTGTCATTTATCAACCCACCAATGCGCCAATTTCTTTTTATCTTAAGTTTCCTCAATAATAAGTGGGAGGAATTAGAATCCATTGAACAGTAAGCACATAATAGACATTAAAACCCAGACATTAATTTACCTGTCATTAATTCATTCTAACAGGGAGTGATTTGTATAGCCTTACTAATACAGGGGCTTCAGGGTTTGTATCCATGGTGATTTCATTATATAATGGCATGGGTTTATAATACATTACTACTGGTTTTGTAATACATTACTACTGAATGTCCCATTATGTGCTATGGTACTGTAGCCATGGAAGCTAGTCAGTGACATGAATATTCAAATTCTTTTGACTGTATCCATGGAAGCTAGTCAGTGATGTGAATATTCACTCTTAAATATAAACTCTTTTTAATAGCATGCGGGTTGTTAAAAAATGTTAGATCTGGATAGTGGTAGCATGCTAGCTAAAACACAGAGCAATAAATATATATATATACATACATATATATATATATTTTTTTTTAAAAGCTGTCACTCCAAAATAAATTTTCCTTTTACAGTATCATATCGACTCTCACTTTGACTCCTATTTGTTAACTCTCTCACATGCTTACTCTCACTCTCTCTCTCTCTTTACCTTGATTTTGTGTCGACTTCAGTGTGTCACTGGATTTGCATGCCTGTAGTTGGGGCATGATAACATTGGACATAACTGAGTTGGTGTATGTTATGTGCGTAGGACATGAAATTCCCCAGACCGACACCCCTGACACAGCACTGACTGTGAATTACTATTACAGGTTTACCAGGGGTCAGGAATATCGTGTTATAGATCATGCGCCAACATGTTATTCCTTAATCCGCAAACCTTAATATTTTATCAAGAATTGTACCTTAAAGACAATGTTCACCTAAGAGCGAAACAGGGTTGTGACCTTTCATACAACTGAGGCAGTGTTCATTAATAGTCGAGGTCAAACTCAAAGCTCTCACCCACACCATATCTAAAGACCAACACAACTTGCCATTACACACCTGCAGCCTTAGATTCACTGGGGAGAAAATATCATTGTTATGCAACAGAAAAGTGTCATATTGCTAATGAATGCATACTTCACTAGGCAATACAGAGGGAAATTTGTACACGTGTAGATGTACAATGTGCTTTTAGTTTATTCAAAGGCATAAGTGCTGCTGATTTCTTCTGTTTTTGTGTATATCTCACACTAAATTGGTTGAGAAATGAAAACAAAATCTAAAATAACTACAAGGCAGCCTGAGTAAATACAAAATACAATTTTTAAATGATAGTTATTTATTGAAGCAAAAAAGTTATCTAATACCAACTGGGCCTGTGTTCCTAATTACCCAAATCTATGAAACTGCATTGATAACGTGGTTCAGCTGGACTAGACACAACCAGGCCTGATTACTGCAAACCCTGTTCAATCAAATCAACACTTAAATAGAACTTTTTCAACAGCTTGAAGATGGTTAAAAGGTCTTAGAAAGTAGCACTCTGTGCCAAAATGGAAAGAAATTCCATAAATGATGAGGAAGAAGGTGAATTAAATACATCACTCTGGGAAGGGTTACAAAGCTATTTCAAAGGCTCTGGGACTCGAACCTAGTGAACCTTTCCAGACCTTCCAAAATTCCTCCAAGGGAACAACAACTACTCATCCAGCAAGTCACAAAACACCCAAGGACAACATCAAAGGACGTATGGGGCCTCTCTTGCATCAATAATGGTTTCCATGGAAGTGTGGTGAGTCAAAAACCAGTGCTAACCCAGAAGAACATTAAGACTTGTCTGAATTTTGCCAAAACACACCTTGATGAAAGTCAAATCCTTTGGGAAAATGTTCTGTGGACTGATGAGTTGAAAGTGGAATTGTTTGAAAGATGGGGGTCCCGTTGTATCTGGCGTAAACAGAGAATTGCACAAAAAGAACATCATACCTATGGCCAAGCATGGTGGTGGAATTGTAATGGTGTGGGGATACTTTGCTGCTTCAGACCCTGTGCACCTTGCAATTATTGAAGGAAACATGAATTCTGTTATCAATCAGAAAATCCTAAAGGAGAATGTCATTAATTCAGTCTGTAAGTTGACACTATAGTGCACCTGGTCTCCAGTTATCGGAAGCATTTGGCTACAGTTATTGCTGCTAAAGCTGGCACAACAAGATTTTAAGTTTAAGGGGGCAATTAGTTTTTCACACTGGTGATCGGTGTTGGATAACTTTTTTTTGCTTCAATAAAAAAATAACAATAATAACTGTATTATGTGTTGACTCAGGTTGCATTTGTTTTATTTAGTTTATGTACTATTTAATTATACTATTATTTGAGATATACACAAAACAGAAGAAATAAGGATGGGGCTTTTTCAAAGCACTGTAGTTCTACTAGTCTGAACTACAGGGGGATATCATATTCAAGTTATATAAATTCTTTTAAATAATCAAATAATTAAATCATCTTCAAGAAGTGTAATAGACAAGTTTGGAAATGCTCAGCTCATTAATTGAACGAAGAAAATCAATACAGCATTATGCTTCAGTCTGTTTGAAATCAACACAATATAGTTTAAAAGCAATAGCGAGTTTAGTACTTGTTCTTAAAACAATCCTGGCACAGAGTCTACAGGTACAATAAAAACAGTATAATTTCTCATTTACTACTTTTGCATTCCCCTAAAGTACAATTAATCCAAACTGACTGGGGCAGTGGTGGCTTGGCAGTTAAGGTTCTGGGTTACTGATTGAAAGGTCGGGGGTTCAAGCCCCAGCACTCCCGAGCTGCCATGCCCCTGCGCAAGGCTCTTAACCCTCTCTGCTCCAGGAGTACTGTATCATGGATGACCCTGCTTCCTGACATGCTGGGGTATGCAAAGAAAATAATTTTACTGCGCTGTAATGTATATGTGAACAATAAAGACTCATTATTATAATCTGTAAAGAGAAAACTAAAACACAGCAATAAAATAAGCAATTTTAAAAAATTATATTTTTACATTATTTTCCCTTTATACGGTGAGGGAAAGAAATATTTGATCCCCTGCTGATTTTGTACGTTTGCCCACTGATAAAGAAATGATCAGTCTATAATTTTAATGGTGGGTTTATTTGAACAGTGAGAGACAGAATAACAACAAAAAAATCCAGAAAAACACATGTCAAAAATGTTATAAATTGATTTGCATTTTAATACTTATTTGTCTCATTAAAATGCAAATCAATTTATAACATTTATGACGTGTTTTTCTGGATGTTTTTGTTGTTATTCTGTCTCTCACTGTTCAAATAAACCTACCATTAAAATTATAGACTGATCATTTCTTTATCAGTGGACAAACGTACAAAATCATCAGGGGATCAAATACTTTTTTCCCTCACTGTATTTCATCAATATCAAGCCTTTTAGAATTTTCATGAAATTGAATGTGCACCTTACCACTATGCCCTGGGAAACACTGGAAAACACTAGAAAAGTCTAGAGTTAGAAATGTCGGCAACGTCAGCATGCTCAGTGAATTCTGGCTCTGACAGTTCCTCATTACGCAAGTTCATAATTGGTCAGTTATTATTTACATTTATTATTACAGTTATAATTTTTAATTTGTATTATATTATTATTTATTGCTTTTACTGTAACAAATTTAGCTGGGTTTATGTCACAAAATATAAGTAACTAGTAGCACAAGTTAAAGCACCACAATGCTGCAATTATTTGCAATAATAACCCCTACATGATATATATATATATATATATATATATATATATATATATATATATATATATATATATATATATATATATATATATATATATATATATATATGAGGAAATAAGTATTGAATGCGTCAACATTTATTTCAGTAAATATATTTCCAATGCGGCTATTCACATAAAATTTTCACCAGACTTGTTATTAACTCAAAAAATCCACACATATAAAGAGATCCAAACATTAACGCTTCCTGTATGAAGAAAGTAATGGGCCACAGGTTTTTTTTTATCCAGGTGTGATTTTGGCCCATTCTTCTAAAGGTATTGTCTTTAAATCTTGTTCAGTTGGATTTAAGTCAGGTGATTGACTGTGCCATTTTAACACCTTGATTTTTTTTCTGTGAAACCAATTGAGAGTTTCCTTTGCTCTATGCTTTGGATCATTGTCTTGCTGGAAGGTCCACCCACTTCTTATCTTCATCATTCTGGTGGATGGCTGTAGATTCTTCTCAAGAATCTTCCGGTAAAGGGCTCCATTCATCAATCCTTCAATGATATGAAGTCTGCCAGTAGTATGCGATGAATACATTTTGCTCTCGTCTGACCAGACTCCACTCTCCCAGCATTTCATAGGCTTGTCTAATTGAGTTGTAGCAAACTTTAAACAAGCTTCGACATGCCTTTTCTTTAGTAATGGAGTTTTGCTGGGTGAACGTGAGCAGTGGAGTGTTACGTGAACGTGAGCCTATTGTTTTCTCTGTGCTGATGGAACCTGCTGCCTCCAAGTGTTTCTGGAGCTCTTTCCGAGTGGTCCTTGGCTCTTGGGCTACTCTTCTGACTATTCTCCTGACTCCCTGGTAAGAAATCTTGCTAGGAGCTCCTGTGCCTGGCCGGTTGATGATGGAGTGATGTTGCTTCCACTTGTGGATAATGGCCACAATGGTGTTTATTGGAGGATTCAGAAGTTTTGAAATCTGTCTGTATCCGATTCCATCAATATGTTTCACAACAATAAGGTTGCGAAAGTCTTGGGAGAGATATTTGCTTTTACCCATCATGAGATGTTTCTTGTGTAACACCTTGGTAACAAAAAGCCTTTTTATAGACCATCAATTTACTAACCCAGCTGATATAAATTTGCACAGATAGGGGGTATAATTACTTACGAATTTCTGCTGGTTCTTTGGCTTACCTTGCCTAGGAGAACTGCTTTTTCTTTTAATTTTTTTTTCCTGTGTCATTCCACTTTATTACATATATATATATATATATATATATATATATATATATATATATATATATATATATATATATATATATATATATGTAATTATATATATATATATATATGTATGTGTGTGTGTGTGCGGAGTTTGCATGTTCTCTCTGTGCTGTGGGGGTTTCCTCCGGGTACTCCGGTTTCCTCCCCCAGTCCAAACACATGCATGGTAGGCTGATTAGCGTGTCTAAAGTGTATCTGATTGTGCCCTGCGATGGACTGGCACACTGTCCAGGGTGTACCCCACCCTGTGCCCGATAATTCCTGGGATAGGCTCCAGGTTCCCCGTGACCCTGAAGAAGGAGTAAGTGGTAGAAGATGGATGGATATATTGATATATTCGTTGGAAATAATAGAGGTCACCTGCAGTAGGAGATAAAGCAAAGTAGATCTGCTTTTTTTTATACGATAAAATGTAGCTCCACATTACTAGAATGCTATTTTAATAATTGTCATCAAGGTAATTTATGCCAAAATTACTTGATGTTAGATTGTGCCTTAATTAAATAAATAACAAGTTTATGCCATCACTGCTCCTACTGCTATCCGTCATCCAGTCGTGAGCATGTTGTACAGATCTCGCAGTTTATTGTTTTATCTTATTTAGTACATTTTCTTGTTCCCCCTTGAAATCAATTCCTAGTTGTACCACTATGCATATGAATGTAAACTTTGTTTTGTTCTTGTATCCAGATGTTTCCCCTAGTGGTTGGATTGTGCATCTTTCATAAATTAGACAATGAAATATGGACATTTGCTGTTAATTGGATGCATACAGCTTTGCCCTGCTACTGGGGCACATTTCCTCCTGTCAGCAGATAATGACAAGTGTCCTGATAAAATCAGAATAGGAGTAGAGAAAGGACTGAGGTCATCTGTTAAACATTAAACGGTAATCTTGCTGCTGAGGTATAATATTACAGACTAGCAACATGCATTTTGATCATGCAAATGATCAGATATAATAAATATTCATTGACACATATTCAAATAAATATAAGGCTGTAAAGTAGAGTGATATAGTTGATCTAATGTGTCAAGCGAAGATTTAAAATTACCCATAACACTGATGTTACCATATAAAGTGGTGCTTGAAAGTGAACCCTTTAAAATGTTCTATATTTCTGCATAAATATGGCCTTAAACATCATCAGATTTTCACATGTCCCAAAGTGCATAGACAAAGTAGATAAAGAGAACGCAGTTTATAAAATGAGACAAAAAAATTACACTTGATAAATTTTTTATTGAGGATAATTATTTATTGCCATGTACACCATTGGTGTTCAGTCTTCTCCTAATGGTGGACTCATGAACATTAACATTACCCAATGTGAGAGAGGCCTTTAGATGCTTAGAGGCTAATCTGGGTTCCTTTGTGACCCCGTAGACTATTACAAGTCTTGTTCTTAGAGTTTTTAGATCTTTGTTGGTCCCCACTCCTGGGTAGGGTAACAATTTCTCTGGTCTTGAATTTCTCTATTTCTACACAATCTGTCTGACTGTGAATTGGTGGAGTCCAAACTCTTTAGAGATGGTTTTGTAATCATTTCCAGCCTGATGTGCATTAACACAACTCTTTTTGTTTTGTTGCCATGATTCAGTTCCACAAAGGTTTTGTGAAGATCAGACTTTGATAGATCCCTGCTCTTTAAATAAAATATGGTGCTCACTCACCCCTAATTGTCATTCCATTGATTGAAAACACCTGACTCTAATTTCACCTTCAAATTAAATGCTAACCCTAGAGTTTAACATACTATTTGTCAATCACAGATATGCAAAATAGGATCATTTTCCTCAACAAATAAATGACCAAATATTTTCACATTTAGTTGTTGATTTCATCAAGTGCTGTTACACATTCTCAGTCAGATTGCGGTCTGGGATGTGACAGAACCATTCTAACACTTTCACTTTCTTGATTTTGAACCATTCCAGTGTAGATTTGGCAGTAAGCTATTGTCCTGTTGAATACCTGCTCCAAGTTCAAGACTCATTTAGGGTGGAAAGGTTCTTCTTCTAGGATTGCCCTGTATTTGGCTCCTGATCAGTTTCCCAGTCTCTGCTGATGAAATGTATCCTTACATTATTCTACCACCATGCTTTACAAGTGATGAGCTAGAGCCTTGCAGGTACAAACACGACAAACAAAAGTCAGCTGATTCCTTCACAGCCTGTTCAGGCAAGAGCTTTGACTTGTGTGTAAGCACGTTCTGGCAGTAGGAAGAATCTTGTGCCTTAAGAGCTGCCAATCAATATGGCTGATTTAGTCAGATTAAGAGTCTTGTGCCTGGGGATTGGAACATTTATAAGGAACATCTAATGTGGAATAAATAATGAAGTGGAGGTTGATCTGTTTAGGAACAGAGAGATAATTCACTGTACAATACTTTTGTCACAGACAAGGCAGAGACCAATGCTTTGTAACAGAATATTTTAATAATCTACAGTTGTATGATCACCACTGGTCACAGTGGTTGATGATCCACCACTACCGATGCTGTTGATAACACTGCAGCACACTGAATGGACTGTATAACTAGCATTTTAATAGTCCTATTCTGGACAAACATTCAATTGTTCTGCCTGTTGATAATGTTACTGTTGGCCCTCCATGCCCACTACCAATCAGACCAGACCTGTGGTCCCAGATGGTCAGGTCAGTGTGACATCGCAAACCACTCAATTTTAAACTATGACACTGGCCTCTGGGAGCATTCCCAATATACTGGGGTATTCAAAGAGCGTCAGACATTCTCATACAAGTGTGCATATTTCATCCATGTGTTACTTGCATTCAAGCAAGTGGAAAGTCAGCTATAAGTCTTGGTCAGATTTACCATAAAGGCATAGAGAGCATCATATGAACACCAGGGACTAATGAATGATTTAACTTGCCAGTTGAAACAACAGAAGATGTAGATTTAAAAGTGACATTATCAGTCAGCAAATTACAAGAATTACATGCAATGTCTGTGCTGGGGTACAGGAGTTAAAATATATCACTGCAAAGATATTGGCACTGCTGCATATTAATAAACCTACATGAGAATGCGTTCACGTCAGCCTTGTGTATAGTCTGGGTTCTCAAGCTCTATGTGGAAGTGACTGCCTGCTAGTGGGTCACTGACCAGATTTTTCTGTGCAGTGGGGAGAACCATAAAGACAGGTTAGCCTGCTGGGCAAAGGAAGTGATTGAACAAGCATACCTGGATGCAGGTCATGTGATGCCATCTTCCCACCCTGGCAGTCCTTCTCTCACTAGTAGATCCATGGTTACATTCAGATCTGTCCATTATAATTTTCACAAGAAAAAATAACAATATACTTCAACTGTCGTCTCTCACATTGTAGCTGTAGTTTTTGTTGAAGCCAGACATTCAACAAATATGCCTGACTTCATGAAGAGTCATTGTATCATTGAAATGGTTCCTCACCCAGGATCTATTCTGAGTGCCTTCAAAACTCACATTCAACTACAACACACACATTTTCATTATCCCACCCCTGCTACACTACACGGCTACATTGATAAGGCAGATGAGCGGGGCAGAGGTTGGTTTAAAAAGTCTAGTGACTGGAATATTGGGTTTTATAGTGGTAATGGTAATAACTGATTAATTTATAACTGATAATGAAGAAGAATTATCCCATATCATGCCCATACTATAAACATACTATTGCCCATTTCATTCCATGTTATATTTAAAATATTAAAGAAACAAATTTTATTTTCTATAAATCCTAGACACTTGACTGTAATTGAGTAATAAAATAATGATACAATATAAAGATGATCAAAATGCCTGGAGAGAGAAAAAAATAATTAAGTGAAGCTAGACTGATTCTATGAGAATAGAAACTGCATCAAAGTAGGACTGATTGATTGATGAAGAGAGCTTCATCAATGGCTTCATCAATCAATCATGTCGACTTATAACTAACTAAAAGGTCCTTGCCATTTGAAATGATATTTCTGGTTTTTATTTCATGAGGTTTAGCACCTGTCAGCACAATCAGAATTGCACAGCAATTGCTGATTCATTGCTGCTAAAGGGCAAACAGTGTCTTGTTCTTTTGGCTGTATATAATGTGCCAGAATTACATTTGTGAAGGCCTTAAATTAATGGCTAGATAGCTTAAAAACCAAAGACCCAATGATCTGAAAGTACAGCAACATAAAAGAGGGAAAAGAGGGATGTGGGAGTCAGAGAGGTTTCAAAAGGAATAGGTTATAGAATGTCAACCCCTACTGAGGGAAAGATAATTCTGCTTCATTGTAATAGGTGGAGAAATGAGGAGATAAAAATGAACATTTATGTAGGTTTATAAGTGTTATTCTTGGTTTAGAATGTAGCTTTATTCCACTTGACCAGTCTCTCTGGTTGGAGCTCTGTCTACTACCAGTTTACTCCCTGTTTACTCATTCTTACCATGGTGTACCATGGTGTACTTTATTATTATTATTATTATTACTATTATTATTATTATTATTATTATCATTAATATTAATATTGATATTAATGTTAATGTTAATGTTAATATTAATATTAATAATATTAGTGTGAGTGTGTATGTGATTGTGTCCTGCGATGGACTGGGTCTTGGGTGTACCCCGCCTTGTGCCCGATGATTCCTGGGATAGACTCCAGGTTCCCCGTGACCTTGAAGAAGGAGTAAGCGGTAGCGGATGGATGGATGGATTAATAGTATTATTATTTAATTAAGCTGAAGTACCAAACTCTTGAAACAAGGTAACATAAATGTAACCACTAGAGGGAGAAATATTTGGGAGGGTACAAAGCTTTCAAACACTCACAAAATAGTCCTAGTATGTTTAATACAAATATTGCCATAGGATTTGAATTCAAACAGACTCGTGGAGTAATTTAACCCTCTTACCCCGAAGTTCCCACCGTATTATGTCCCATAACCCTGTATTCGCCAGAGAAACAGCACGCCAACCCTGAGTTCCGGGGCCAAAATCAACATTTTAATTTTAATATTTTTAGGCCTTGAAACAACTTTATAATAATGTATTTGTGTAATATTACTTTGAAAATGAAGCAGTTCAGTGTTTTTACTAAACTCAGAGAACATAATTCTTAACTAGAGAAATTACGAAAAAATCCTTCTACTCATGTAGAAGTACGATACGAGCGTCAGCGTGGTCAACGCCTTTCAATAAATTCATGTAAATAATAAATAAATAAATGCATTTTAGCGCCAAAAGTCACGTTTCTGGTGATAATCAGAGCAGCAGGTCGTGTTTTCACGAGTGCACAGAGATGGTCAGGTGATGACTCCAAACCCTGCAGTGTCAGTCACACTGGTTGATGCTGAAGATGAAGACGGATCAGGGTCTGAATCAGGAGAGTTATCTATCACACTATCAGTTTCAGTTTCGGTTTCAACATCTCCTGAACTTTCACTGCGGTCACTATCTAGACTCCTCGCTCTCGCCTGTGTGACTGTGTATGTTTTCTTTTTCTCACTGTTTTAGACGTACCCGTGTTCACTGTAGGTGGAACTTTAGCTGGAACACGATTAGCTTTTTGCTTTGGCATTTTTAGTTCACTTCTACTATTACACCAATATTCACGCTCGGATCTTCATCGTAATGACGGCGTAATAACGTAATCACGTCGTGACGTCATCAACCTTCTGGGTCAAAAAATAATAATTATATAAGTCAGGAATCATAGCAGAGTAATGCACCGGTACACCGGCCTTACGGGGATAACGTTTACACTATAAATCCTCTAAATCTTCTGATCCTGAGTTCTGATCATTTCATATTCAGATTATCTTGAAGTAAATGACTATTACATTCAAATGTAACTGTTATACTGTACTCTGTATTAGAAAGCTGAGATGCTAAACTATACCTCTGTGTTTTTTTTTTATAATCCAATCTTTTTGTGCTTCTCCTTCTCTCCCTCTCTCTCTCTCTCTCCGTGTGTGTGTGTGTGTGTGTGTGTGTGTGTGTGTGTGTGTGTTTTAGGTTCACTTAGTAACTTGTCAAGTAATGATAATCTCAGCTGTGACAAAAGCAGCACAAATGGCTCGTGTACAGCTGCTGGGGTCACTGGGAGCCCATACAAGACAGTGGAGATGGTCTTCATTGCCTTGGTTACTGGATCAATCAGCTTTGTCACCGTGGTGGGTAACATCCTGGTAATGCTGTCAATCAAAGTCAACCGACACCTCCAGACTGTCAACAATTATTTCTTGTTCAGCTTGGCATGTGCAGACCTCATCATTGGTGTGTTCTCCATGAACCTCTACACTGTATATATCTTGAAGGGCTACTGGCCGCTCGGCCCTGTGGTGTGTGACCTTTGGTTGGCTCTTGACTATGTTGTCAGCAATGCCTCTGTCATGAATCTGCTGATCATCAGCTTTGATCGCTATTTTTGTGTAACCAAACCACTAACATACCCAACACGTCGCACAACCAAGATGGCTGGTCTGATGATTGCCTCTGCCTGGATCCTCTCCTTCATCCTGTGGGCTCCTGCTATTCTCTTCTGGCAGTTTATTGTAGGGGAACGTACTGTGGAACCGGGAGCATGCTATATCCAGTTTCTCTCTAACCCTGTGGTCACATTTGGCACAGCAATTGCTGCATTCTATCTTCCAGTGGTCATAATGACAGTGCTGTACATTCACATCTCCTTAGCTAGCCGCAGCCGTGTGTCAAAGCAAAAGCCGGAAGCTAAGAAGGAGAAGAAAGGCTTGAGGTCGGCTGGACTGCTGAAGAGTCACATACTAAGGCAGAACAACAATAATCAGTCTCCTCCCAAGCCCAGCCTGGATACATGCAGCACAGCTGAAACCATGAAAAATGGACAGCTAGATGAGTCCATGGTCCCCAATAAAGCTGATGGAAACATGCAGCATGAGGAAAAAGAGAGCTCAAATGATTCCAGCACGGCCAGCATTGCACCCAAAGAACCCAAGGAAAGAGCCAACAATGAAAGCACCTCACAAAAAGGTCTGACATCTGGTCTTGCCCCTATTCCCAAAATCAACCCAGCCTCTAAATGGTCCAAGATCAAGATTGTCACCAAGCAGGCAGGAGATGAGTGCATCACAGCTATCGAGATAATTCCCCCAGAAAGTGGCACAGAGGGCCGCTCTATCCCAATCAACCGGCCACGCACAGTGGTACGGAAGTTTGCCAGCATTGCCCGCAGCCAGGTGAAAAGGAAAAGACAGATGGCAGCCCGTGAGAAGAAAGTGACAAAGACAATCTTCGCCATCCTTCTGGCCTTCATCATTACATGGACGCCATATAATGTGATGGTCCTTATCAGCACGTTCTGTCAGTCTTGTGTGCCGGACACAGTCTGGGCCATAGGCTACTGGCTTTGCTATGTCAACAGCACCATAAACCCAGCCTGCTATGCTCTGTGCAATGCGACCTTTAAAAAGACCTTCAAGAACCTTCTCATGTGCCAGTACAAAAACATTGGAACCAGGTGAACTGGGTCTACTCCAATGGATTCCAACGGATAATTGGGTTGTCCCCAGTATTCTAGCCCTAAGTCTCTGATCCACTGGAATCTGGACTGTATCATGTGGTATTGTGCAGTTTCATTCCAGAACTGTAAAAAAAAAAAAAAAAAAAAAAAAAAAAAAAAGAAAAAGAAAAAAGAAAGGCTGATTCTACAGACTGTACACTTGGTTGTATGAACATCAGATCAGAGGATCTCATCTGCTGCTGATAAATACATTTGTATATAATATTGCTCTGCTTATATGCACTGCCACGTCCATCACCAAATCATCTGATGTGCATTCATTGAATGAAAGGACCAAAAAAAACACGGTCATATAATGTTCATTGGTGCAGAAAGATAATCCAAAACATGCAGATTAGAAAAAAAATCTACTTTTCTTTTTTAAACTTTGGCAAGTGTCGTATTAGAACAGTAATATTACTAAAAGTGTTAACAGTGTGTCTGTTCATGCTAAGGACAAATACTGATATGCCACTTGTGTTTGATAAAGACAATGTAACACTGAGGAATATAGATGAAATGTGATGAGAAACGCTTTTAGATCTCAAACTTGTTATGATAAAGAACAGTCCATATATAAAAGGGCATGTCTGTATGAAACAAATCTATGGCATTTTTAACTAGGTGTGTGTGTGTGTGTGTGTGTGTGTGTGTGTGTGTGTGTGTGTGTGTGTGTGTATAATATATAACTTGCTTAATATATACTCCTACAAGTAAATTTTACTTCCTGCATTTTATATGTACTGTAGGTGTTTGTACTCTTGTATTCAATTAGTGATTAACATGTGATTTCACAAAGTATGAAATGTATTGCTGTCTATAACCAAATGTATCAGTTTCTCAAATATTATCATGCAAGAAGAGTTCAGGGCAATATTTACTGTGTTGCAGAAAGGAGAAGGGTGCTGCAGATATTTACTGAAGCGCTTCTCCCGCCCCTGAAGAACACAGCCTGCCTGTGCAATTTAACCATCAAAATGCGACACTTAATTGTATTTCATTTAAACCTAAATGTCTGCAATTGAAAAACAAAACAAATTTATGCCTGTTTTCTATTACTTAGATCTTAGTTAACAAAAGTTAAAGTGCCCCTGTTATGCTTTTTCAGATATGACCTTTCATATAGCTGTTTATGAATGTAAAATGTCTGCAAAGTTCTGGGAGTTATTGACTCCCAAAAGAAAGAACCGATTCTGAACAGCCTGAAACGGGTCAAAAGTAATTCCAGACGCACTTCCTGTACAAACAAAAACCCAGCCTCTAGTCTTCATCAAATCTGGCAGAGGTCTAGCTGAATTTGCAAAATGATTACTCATTAAAGACTGGGCCGTACCCACTTTATTTGGATCATCTAGTGCCTCTGGATCACAACCTGTAAGTATGATTCATTATTTATGCATATATTTTCTACAGAGTGTTCCAAATGCGTAGTTTTGTGTTATATACTGTACGTGTACAGCCAGTGTACAGCTGTAGGCCTCTGCTAACTGGTTAACTCACATCATAGTCAAACTACATACAAATTCACCACTGAGAAACATCCTGTTGCCATCAGGCTTGTGATGGTGGTCCTGGTTGATCTTCCGATGTATCACCATCGGACTCAGGCTCAAATTGATAAGGTAAAACCAACGACATTATCAACTATTAATCAATTATTAACGACCGATTCGAGCAGAGTAGGCTCTCTGAAAGGAGGAGTTTAGAGTGAACGGACCCTCGAGTGAATCTTTTGTGACACAGAGAAAATGGAATAATGTAAATTATGAGAAAATTACAGTGCTTTGTGACCTCGGATGCACGTAAACCCACTGAATGAGACCTTTAATACAAAATTAGGCACTTTAATATAGCATAAAAGGGGTGCTTTAAAACCTAGTTTAAAATGTTAACATGCTGGTGCTCATTGTTTAAGTTATTGTAATCTAGCATGGTGATGAACAAGTTTGAATGGTGGCATTTCCATTTCCATTTATTCATTTAGCTCTCTTTTATCCAAAGAGAATGAGGAAATACAAGCAAAGCGATAAATCAAGTGGAGAACAATACAAATAGTGCTACCATACAAGATTTTTAATTGAGTTCTAGAGAAACAAGGTGCACACACTAGCAGTGTAAGAGCTGTCTTTTTTTTTTAAGATAGGCACTACCAGACGTCGGTTGTTAACTGATCGCAGGTCGTGTGAGGGAACATCAAGGAGAGTATTGAGGTAGGGAGGTGCTGATCCAGACAAGGTCTTGTACATGAGCACTAAGGCTTTGAATTTGATGCGGGCAGCTGCAGGAAACCAGTAGAGGGAGATGAAGAAGGCTGGTTGAAACTTCTGAAGGGGTTTGAAGGAGCTGGCTGGGAGGCCCAGGAGTAGTACATCACAATAGTCCAGTTTTGAGATAACACGAGCATGGACTAGAAGTTGTGTAGCCTGTTCAGTGAGACAGGGTCTGATTTTCTTGATGGTGTACAGAATGGACCTACAGGATTGGGCAGTTGTGGTCTGTAAAGATGAAGTTGTCATTGAAAGTCACCCCAGTTGAGTGTGGTTGAGACAAGCTGTACCTTGAGGTTGAGGATGATTGAGGGGCTGGCAGGCAAGACGAGAAGCTCAGTTTTTGACAACTTGTGCTTAAGGTAGCATTTCCTCATGGAACCAGAGATGTAGTATAAATAGAAAAGAGCACAGTGAACCCAGAACTAACCCCTGGGGAACCCCAGTTGTGAGTTGTGGAGTTTCAGAAACCCTTCCACCACTCCATATTTGTTTAATCCTAGCAATATTATTTTTTTTGATTGATTTTACCTGCCTATTAAAAGCCTTTTTAAACATTATTTTGCCTTATAAACAGCTTTGGAAGCCAGACACATGAAGAACTGGTCTTTGAAACGGATCAGAAAATGTCTCCCAGATCATTCAGAATCCTTATATTTGGGACATTGCTTGCAAACACATAAGCACTGAATCCATCCTCTTTAATGCTACATTCACTGAAACACTGGTTTTGTTGCTTTAAATATTACACATAGGAACTCCTGTCACGATTATTCCTGAAGAACTACTTGCTATCCAGTCAGCTAGATCACAACTAACTAACTAGCAAATACAGTAACTAATAAGCTACAGGACAGACCTATTAACTGCAAACTAACTTTTAAATGCTTTACCTAGAATCCAGAAAACCTTTCATTTGGCTCACTCTCTCTGGAGTGCTATTTCAGGGCAGTGCGCATCCTTGTACATGACATTCATTGCACCTCTCTCTCCAGTGATTTATTTGTTATTTATCTCTCCAGTTTGTTGGGGTCAATAATGTCTCACTAAGATGCAAATGGAAAAATTGTGGTTTTTATTATGTTCGATAAATAAAAATGGGAAAGCTTTGTCTTTTACATTTTTTTTTTGTTTCTACTAATAATCTGTATTGTAATCATTGGCGAATTCAGAGCGATATCAGAGCAGTGTGCTATCGTACACAAGGTATTCCCTAACAAATTTCACTAGATTTTGTGTGTGTGTGAACTCAAAATCCTCGATTTTATTTAGGGATTTCGGTACATAAATGTTTCAGTTTGTTTTAATTTCTCTGACACACAAATATCTGTTCAACTTTTCTCAAATTGTTCCATTGGTTTCAAACCACACATGGACCTGCATCTGACCAAATCCAATTTTGCCACAAAACAGGGCCAGCGACTGCTGTACGGTAGTATATGTTTAGCAATCAATGTAACACCATGACTTAATCAAACATAGTCTCTTCTTTAATGGGGCATGCTCCAAATGAAAACTGTAAGACATTCGGCCAAGTTCAATATAGTCCACTGTTGGTGTGGGGAATGGATGTATTCATGCTCAGTGATTTTTAATTATCAGTAGAAATGACCCCATAAATAACTATGAAAGGCTGTACATATGTTTGTATGAATATTTAATGCATTAAACCGAACAAAGACCTTATACTAACATAACAGTTATAGAAAACCAGTATATATCCTGACAGTGTTCTGGACAGTGATAATGAATAGTATATTTACTATCAGAGAATGGTTTTCATTAAATGATAGGAACATTAGGTTGGTTTTTTTTTTTAGTATCCAATTGGTCCCCTACTTTAACTTTAGAAAACATCCTGACTTATTCATGCGGCAATCTGGGAAGACTTGTTGGATGTCGCTGTGGCTGAATTTTAGTAAACAGCCAAAGCTGATGGAAAATCACCAAAACCATGTAGAAATGTTTTTGTTTACTTTATAACCTTACTATCTATGTGGAATGGTCATGTTAGATGGCTAAAGAGGTAGCTACAGTAAGTGTGCTTTCCTCACACAGTGAATGTTTTGCTTTAATCAAACTGGTGCTGCCACTTACATGGTAAAAGTTTGACAAAATTAGTCTGCGTGAATGCTAATGAATGGAAAATGGAAATTTTAGCCAACAGAACAGAACTGCAAAATATCTTTTATTTGAAGTGATAATGATTCTACAAAAAGCAGTAAGACTTTCTAAAACACGAGTCATACACTCCACTATTCCGGTAACTCTCTACTGCATCATCACACCATTTTATTAAAAAAAAAAATAAAAAGTATTTATATGACAAATAATTGTGTGTGTGTGTGTGTGTGTGTGTGTGTGTGTGTGTGCGCGTGTGTGTGAGCAGTTCTTGTGTCAGATGAACTGTGAGGTTTTGACAGAGAGAGTAATATTTCTGTCTTCTACAAAGAGCCAAAGAATTGTTTTACTCCAAACATCAGCATTTCAATCTCCCTTGTGGAACAGCGATGTCATACAATATCTGTCAATCATATCACAGTAGCCACAATACAGCATGGAGAAGAAAGGTGTCTAGAGTATGACATATCAACAGAGAGAGAAAAAGAGAGAGACAGTGGGCTAGAATATTGAAAAGCTGTGGTTTGGAGGGCTGGTCATCACATTTCCATTGCTGGACGTCTCCTTTTTTCTAGTTTCCTTTTCCCTTTCCTTTTTTTCCTGGGCAGAAAGGGAAACAGACACAGGATCAATGTTTCAATCTTGTATGGTAGCACAGCTTGTATTGTTCTATGCTTGATATGTCGCTTTGCTTGTATTTTCTCATTTGTAAGTCGCTTTGGATAAACGTGTCTAGCTAAAGGAATGAATGTAAATGTTGAATTTAGCCCATATGATGGTTAAGCTAAAGCACAAACCCAAACACAGTGATTACTAGCACATTGTGGCAGTGCAATCTGAAGCTTTACTACATTCGATTTTGATTTAATGTGTGTAATGTACTATAATATTCTACTCAGAGTTCCAAAGAACTAAGATGTAATAGACTTTCATGATCATCAATGATCATATAGTTTCAATTTTCTATTGAATTGTTGAAAATACAACACCAATTCCCAAAACGTTGGGTCAGTAAGGAAAATGCAAAAAGAATAATAATAATAATATTTCATTTGAAAATTCAATTCACCCTGTACTGTATTGAGAACACATTCGTCACACCTCAGAACTCCAAATCCCAAGATGCAACACTCCCCTCTCACGCACGCGTGCGCTCACCATCCCCGGAGTTCTGATCAGAGACACCTGTCCACTACTTATGTTTGTCACTCACTCAGTATCACTGCGACGTAAACGTTCAGCCTACTTGTTTCGCTACGTTACATAGCCGTTCTAGTTTTGTTTACATTGACCATTGTTTCCGGTTTTCGACTACGTCTCTGCCTAACCCAAGTTTGTCCTGTTCGTACGATCGCTTGACTCTTGCCAGTTTATCTACTACGTCGCTTGTAACTGGCCGATCTGATCTGACGTTTGCGTCTGTGCCGTTTCGAGGTGTGTGACAACATTATTTGATGTTTTACGTAGTGAATTTAATTTATCTGTAAAATATACACTCATTTCAAATCTGATGACTGCAACACACTCCAAAAAATAACTGGGACCGTTGACTGTGTAACATCACCGTTTCTTTTAATAACATGTATTAAGCGTTTAGGCGCTGAAGATACCAGCTGGTTAAGTTTAGCAAGTGGAATTTTCCCCATTCATCCATTATGAATTTCTTCAGCTGCGCAACTGCCTTCACTGCCTTATTTTGCACTTCATAATGTCCCGCACTTTCTCAATCGGAGACAGGTCAGGACTGCAGGCAGGCCACGCTAGCACGAGAACTCTTTGCTTACACAACCATGCGCTTGTAATCCAGGCAGAATGTGGTTTGGCGTTGTCCCGCTCTGGATGGCAGCGTATGTTGCTCCCCCATACCATGACAGACGCTGGCTTTTGTACCTGATGCTGATAACAGCTTTAATGGTCCTTTTCCTCTTTGGCCCAGAGAACACAATGCCACGTACATTCAGAAGTGGTTTTTGGACTTTCCCTTTATACACCGAGATTTGACTGGATTCCTTGATTCTTTTAATTATATTGTGCACTGTAGAAGGTGAAATGCCCCAAATCCTACCAATTGGGGCTTTGGGGATTGTTGTTCTCAAGGTGTTGGATTGTTTGCCGATGTATCTGTTGGTAGATTGGCGAGTCTCGGCCCATCCTTGCTCTTGAAGGACTGGGCCTTTTTTTAGAGGTTCCTTATATACTATGATTAGATGATTGCCTCACCTGTTTCACATCGCCTTCTTATTTCAATTAGTCCTAAATTGCCCCTGTCCGAACTTTTTTGGAATGCGTTGTATGCATCGATTTCAAAATAAACGTTTATTTAAAATAAAATAAAAAAAAATAAAAAAAAACTATGCAGTTGATTAAAACAAATACACTGTCTTTATATGTTTTTTGTTTAAATACAAGGTAAAAGTACATTTATAAATCATTTCTCTTTGAGGTTTTTTTTGTTGTTGTTGTTTTTAAGCATTTCCCACACTGTCATAACTTTTTCGGAATTGGGGTTGTAGTTTCATATATCATCAATAGATTCATATATAACATGCATTATATGGTATAATTTTCTACAACAGTAGTTCCAGGTCCAAGACATATTCACGGTTTATATTAATGCACTATTTAAAATGTTATTATTACTATAGAAACAACATACACAGGAACTTTTATGGCAGATGCTCACCTAAATGGATTTAAAACATGTTGCTATGTAACAAATAAAAAGGTATAATTGCTGATATGGTGAAGTTGGTTGATTTTAAAATTTAAGGAGTCTCAGGTGTCGGGACTTTTTAACAGTCAGCAAGCTTTCTGCCACGGGTGAGTCTTTTTGTTTTAGTGATGTAAAAAATTTAACCAAGATAAATTATGTCAGATCTTTTCCCACCTTTATTGTGATACAGCAAACAAAAAAATTCAAGTGAAAAACAAAGAAATGTTTAAGGAAAAAACTACTTGACTCTGATTGGGCCATTCCAAAACACTGAATTACTTCTCCTAAAGCCTTCTGAAGGATTTGTGCATTTGATCGTTATTTTGCTGAAAGGAGCAATTTTTCTTCATCTTCAGCTTTTGTCTGCAGGTTTTGTGCCACATATTTAGGATATTTAGCCAGTCTCAGCCAAAGAGAAGCAGCCCAATAGCATGATACTGCCACCACCATGCTTCGCCATGGGTGTGGCGCTCTTTGGGTGATAAGCTATATTGTTTGTCAAACATCTCTACCTTGGTCTCATTAGACCATAACACATTTTGCCACACTTTGGAAAAATGTTGGACGGCTTGGATGTTTTTTCCTGTAAGAAAGCACTTACGTCTAGCCACCCTACCCCATAATCTAGGCATATGCAGAACATGAGAGATTATTGTCACATGCAGGGAGTGACCAGTACTTGCCACCTGTTCTTGGTAATGTCAGTATGGTGCCCCATATTCTCCACTTGTTGATGATGGCCTTCACTGTGTTCTGTACGGTTTTCAGCTAAAATTTTGGAAATTTCTTATGTACCTTTTTATGTCTTTTTTGATACCTTTCTACAATAAGATCCCACGTGTGCTTTGTAAGCCATTTACAGACCAAGAAGATTTCAAGAAAATCCTACAGCAATGGTTGATCTTTACATGGGGTTAATCAGAATCACTTTAATGATGGTAGGTGTGTGATAATTACTTTTGAACAAGTTAGAATGTCATTGGTTAATCTTGAGCACATTCAAATAATAGGTTTTTTTTTTTATTTTATTATAAAACATAAGTTCATAGACGAATGCAAGCCGAAGTTTTTGCATATTATGTCATGCTTGAAAGCTACAAATATTTTTTCAGCAGCAAATCTGGAACAAAATTAGCTCCAGGTCTGTAGAGCGATTCCCTCTCCACTCTAGCTCCTCTGGCTCATGTTCGAATCAGCATCCTACTCAAACACCCACAGAAGGCCTTGAGATCTCACCAAGACAAGAGCTCACAATGTTTCCGCATAAAGCCTCCACCATAATCCAAACAGCAAGTATTACTCACTGTACAACTGTGATTTTAACAAATGCTTTACCTTTGGACTTGGCTTTGTTCTTGGTTGAGCAGGCTTTGGTGGCCATCATGACAGGCTGACACTCAAAATCATAGAGAGCCTTCACTAGGGTGCCAGAGCGACTCTTAATGCCTGAAGCAGTGTCACACTCACCCCATTTCTCAAACTTGTACTTGCAGTCAGCTGAACACAAAAAACATACACAGTAACTTGTGTAAAATTAGGAAAAGGTAAAGGGGTCTGAATACTTTTTGAATGTATTGTATATATCGATGTGTTTTTGAAGCCTCACCACCAAACTCCTTCTTCCAGTTGCAGGGCACTTTACACTTCAGCTTCTTGGTCTGATCATTGCAAGTCCCCTCCCTCAAACCACTTCCGCAATCCCCATTATTAGCCACACAGCTCCCGAAACGCCAGTCTGCGCAGTCGGAGGCCCCTTTCGATCCTTTACCTTTCTCTAGCGTAGCACATGGTAATTTATTTTACATTCTTAATACTTGCTTGAATTGTGCGTTTCTGACAAATGTTGTCTATTATTACGTCATATTAACCCGTCGTAATTAAGTACGCATGGTGTTTAGAATAAATATTACGTGGCTCACTCAGAAACTGAACTGGATAAAATGAGATCATTTCTATTATAAGTTTAGAGTTATTCTTCTGCAATGAAAAAAAACAAAACAAAATGCATCAACTGTAATCTAATTTTATTTGGATATTTGGTGCTATGCTGATTACATGATTTTATAAAGAATTACCTTTCTTGTTTTTTCCAGCCTCCGTAGTGATAACCATCAAGGCCACTAGGAGCAGGAAGATGGTAGAAAACAAGCCACGCATCCTAAAATAGCAAAGCACACAAACAACATTATTGATTTTATTTTAAATGTCACATGTTAGACTTAAAGTCTCAGAGAACGTATCACAGAAGAGATTTTCACAAAGAACAGCGCATGAATGCTTATTTTCTTATTCGTTCACTATCTTCTAACACGTCTTTTTCATACATTATGGATTTATTTTGTGTCCATTGTTTTTCAAGACAAATGCAATGAACGGACTTGTAATCTTGGGCATTATTTCTGTGTGGATACACAAGACTTCATTTGTATGAAAGCTGCATATTTCTCTGTGTGGGGTAAAGGGTTGATTCATTTGTGTATTTTTTCCACTGCAATAAAACTTTTCTCCTGTTGCACATCTTTATATGTCTAACAGACATATACATTATACAGAAATAATCTGAATATAATGCACAGCACAGGAAAAGCTGTACTCATTGAAAACTGAATATTTCAGAAACTCTGGTGGTTAAATATTAAACTATATATATATATATATATAAGTGCAAATAATTAGCACAGATATTTACAGGTTATATTTACTAAATCATTTACTGAAAGGAATGCTCCACATGAGAGCGGCATCTTGTAAAATGAAAGGGCTTGTTGTTTTTAATGTACAATGGGAACTTAATTTGTCGTTCACGAATACATTTAATGGAGTTGAATTAAACATTATTGGAAGTGCATTATCTCCCATTATCCTTCAAGCGTGATGCCTGACTGCCTACCCCACCCACACCTACAGAGTAAAAGCTGCCCGCTCCTGAGGCTGTTATATTCGGGACCTCTAACATGCGCGCCATGACTGTACTGTTCTCGGCATTAAACATTCCCACACGTGGTTTCTCGTGTTCATATTTTTTCAAGAGCATGTAGGGCATAACACACACCCGAGCAGTGATTTCAGTATTTGAACACAGTCCCGTTAAATGGTTAACTGGGTATTCAAATACCCTTAATGCCTACGCTGTCGTGGATGGAGCTGTGTAATGTGAGATTGTGACACTGAGAATCCTCCAGTGCAGTGCTTTTTTTTTTTCAATTTTACTGTGGCCCAAAACTGTGCCAACATGGTATTCTCCGGATTTCACGTAGTTTAAAAGACTATTTCACCCAACTACTAAATAATTAAAACGGACTGAATCGATTCAGGTGTGGCTACTAAACTTGAATCAGACAGTTGGCATCTCTCAGAGCATCCTATAACTAATGGAATCAACAGAAGGTCTAACAAAAGTAATGAAATACCGCACTCACCAAATGTATTGATATAATAGAGGCATGGAATCAGCTGATATAAACAGTATATACTACAGGCTCGCACATAAGAGAGCACCCAGAAAGGCACTCAAGACAGAAAACTACTCTCACATGTTCTGTCAGCTTGTCACGATCTCTCCCTATAGTATCTCGTATGTATTTTTGACATTGTGTGTATTTTGGACTTACTATCTAAATAAAAAAATTAAATCAGCGAGGCACATTTTCTGTAAACATCTATCAGCAAGCTGGATACATACAGCACTAAAAATATCAATGGAATTCAAGTAGAATCTAATTAAACGTCGTTACACTTCAGTTCACTACATGCACTCATAACAGAGAATTTGAAAAAGAATCCATTAGAATTGATTTGATTGGCTATCACAGCAACATGCCCAACTCCATCTCTTGCTTTTTTTCTTTTATTCTGGACTTTCCACCAGCAGAATACATTAGCTCAAAGTTGACATAGTTTTGTTTTGATTTTTTTGTTGGGTTGTTTGTTTGTTTTAAAAACCTATTTAGGTTTAGATTAAATGACCAGTCAAACCGTCAACTATAGTATAATAACGAAATAAATACATCTAAAAAAATATATTTTATAATGGTGGACTGCGATTTTGACTACTGTAACAAACTAAAATCCCAGAACCGCTACGCTTGGACAATGGACAACTAAATAAAGCCCAGATGAACAGGCTACTAATATTTCATCTGGCTTTAAATAAAAATCTTCAGATGTTTTAAGAACTGTCTTTATAGTAGAAACAGTATACTCAAAATTCCAAATCCAGCAAACTATGTTCTTCTCATGGATAATATCATGGATATTAATGATCATAAACACAGAAATGCAGAACAATCATAAAAAACAATATAATATCTTCTAATGTACCGCAAGTACAAAATAAACATGGGTACAAAATTGGGACTGTAGTAAGATTATTTAATTTCTTTAATTAAGTTTAGCTCCATAAACGTTGACTTGAACATGTACTACTATAGATTAAATATTAGTTTTATGTATAATATGCTGTATTTAAAAGTACTGAACTTTAATGGTGTGTAAATTAGGTACAATGGCGCTATGACCCCAATTCCTTGACATGCTGGGGTATGCAAAGAAAAGACTTTCACTGTGAATATGTATATGTGACCAATAAATTTATGGGAATTCAAGGGACGTCACAATAGTAGAAATATTTTCCCATTATTTCCTAAATTTTGACTAGATTCAGAGCACTGCCGATGCTGGTCAATCACGGTCATCCGTATAATATTCAGGTTTGCTCTAAATTAGCAGTTAGGGCAGATTTCAGCACTAATTTACTAGTTACTGTTTTACTAGTTGCCTGACATCCAAAAGGCTCTTTAGGTTCCAAAATATATTGGAATGTTACTGACTTACCTCAGAGCTGAAATTTTATACACATACAATCTAATATCACAATATGGATCATTTCATATCTTTAAACAATATATATCATAATATATATATATATATATATAAGTTTTTTCTTAAATTACTGAAAAGATTATCTATACAAAATAACTCCTTGCATTCATTACTGCTTTTTGATCATGTTGTTACGATCACAAGTGAGAACAAGAAAAACATAACATTTTAAACATGGGAACAATATGTATATATATATATATATATTTTTTTTTTAAACTTCAAAAGAAGTGCCTCTCCTTTTAGGTACAAGTTACTAATCTTATATTTGGGCTGATGCCTGTTCTCTGTCGGAGTGTTGCTGGGAGTTTCACGCCGTGTCATGCTCCACCATGTTTGTTTTTGTTACAGCACACCTTTAGTAGCTCCTTGCTCAAATCGGCCAATGAAAAATGGCTTTTGTGACATTGACAATATAGACGACGGAGCAAAATATCTATCAATAGACATTTTTCATCGTCCTACGATATGTATTGCCCTATTGCAAAAGCACACTTGATTACCATATCTCCTCAATGGAAGTGTGTGTGTGTGTGTGTGTGTGTGTGTGTGTGTGTAGGTGACAATTAATAAAGCACAACTTTATTTTTAAGACCAAGTTGTTTGTCCCTGCAGCTGCATTCGTTTTTATTAGAAGCCAGTCTTTGAAGAACACTCACTCAGTGTGTTTCAGTCTGATTAAAAACACCCACATAGAGCTGTTGTTCAGAAACTGCATGGCTCCTACAGCTGAGTACACTCTTTATCGTCGGCTTACATCTCCA
>CM022752.1:44747428-44787428 GCA_012411365.1 Ameiurus melas
CCAAAACACATTCAGCCTAAAACTAGCATACATGTTTCTCAGTTCTGAGAGAGAGAGAGAGAGAGAGAGAGAGACCCCAGACACACCTCGAAGAAGACCACTGCCTTGCTAAAGAAGCTGAGGGTGAAGGTGATGGACTGGTCAAGCGTGTCTCCAGACCTAAACCCTATTGACCATCTGTTGGACATCCTCAAACAGAAGGTGGAGGAGCACAAGGTCTCCAACATCCACCAGCTCCGTGATGTCATCATGGAGGAGTGGAAGAGGACTCCAGTGGAGACCTGTGAAGCTCTGGTGAACTCCATGTGCAAGAGGGTTAAGGCAGTGCTGGAAAATAATGGTCCCCACACAAAATATTGCACTTTGGTCCGAATTTGGACATTTTCACTTAGGGGTGTACTTACTTTTGTTGCCAGCGGTTTAGACATTAATGTCTGTGTGTTGAGTTATTTTGAGGGACAGTAAATGTACACTGTTACACAAGCTGTACACTCACTACTTTACATTGTAGCAAAGTGTCATTTCTTCAGTGTTGTCACATGAAAATATATCATCAACTATTTACACAAATGTGAGGGGTGTACTAACTTTTGTGAGATACTGTATGTATATAAATAAACACTTTTATAACTTTTTTAAGAATGCCTTTGACAAAAGAATAATGTATTTAAATAATTCTCATGTCTGGATCAGGAAGCTGTCGCAAGGTTGTGATGGACTTTAACAGGAAACACGGAGAACACATCGCACGCGACACTGTCGCCAAACTTATTATCCAATTCAAAAAGACTGGAGGTGTTGCGGACAGACCGAGAAGCGGACGTCTACGAACATCCACCGACGAAGGCTGACGTGGTGCTCCACTGATGTGGTGCTGGCAAAAACGTATGGAGACTCCTTGGGACCCGCTGTATTTTTTTAAGGCTTGGGACAGATTTCACAGATCAAATGACTTTTCAAGTCCCATCTTAGATATGGTTAATGTGGTTGGTAATTCCATGTAGATTGTGGTGTGCGTAAAAACGTTTTTTGCACATAGGTCCCATGTCTGTACACACATCCTCACACATCACATGCTTAAGTGTGGTTCAAGCCCCAACACTGCCAGGCTCTGATCGGAAAGTCGGGGGTTCGAGCCCATTGTTGGGCCCCTGAGCAAGGCCTTTAACCCTCTCTGATCCATTGGTACTGTGTCGTGGCTGACTCTGCACTCTGACCCCAACTTTCTGGCATGCTGGGGTATGCGAAGAAAATAATTTCACTGTGCTGTAATGTATACGTGACCAATAAAGACTCGTTATTTTGTGTGTGTGTGTGCGTGTGCGTGCACACTCTAATCTTCAGTAAATGATTTATCCAGTTTATGGTTGTGGTCCACGACCTACGTCGTGGATAGGACGCCCATCAGCTAGGCACCATGCACACACGCAGAGTATTCACACATAATTGTGCAATTTCAAGTAGAATCCACCTACTAGCATGATTTTGGAAACTCTCACAGACACGGGAGAACAAGTGAAACAGACAGTAACCCAAGCTGAGGATTAAACCAGATACCCCTGTAGTTGTGATACAGCAGCACTACCAATGATACCCTCACTGAGAACGTGATATATTCCAGAACAAGCCATAGAGTTTAAACGGATAATATAAAACACGTCTCTGCTCAGCTATTATTAATTATTATATGAATTTTTTTTTTTTTTTACGTTCCTCATTCAGTGTCATGAAATGATTTGCAAATATCTCGTTATAGTTTGTCTCTGACAAGCAATAATAAAGGTTTACCGTTTTTAAGCTGCTCTTTGCTGTTTTTGTGTTTATTTAATCTGTGGAAGTCCTTTGGACCCATAACATATTGGATACAAATTTTTTCCCAACATAATAGGAGGGTTAAAACCACTGTAAGATTGAACATATGGAATGTGTAGGATAAATAAGGTGTCAAACTGTTTAGATGGGTCAAAAGTAACCTAAACAGCAAGTAGGTCCATATTGTCCATATATGTAAGCATTGCTATAATTTGTCTTCTCGTTTTTTTTTTTTATTGCTTTTTTCATTTGAAAAGCTGCTTTTTTGTTTTCCTACTAAATGCAGAATTAAATGCACATTTAATACATCTAAGTACTAATATAACATTATTTTGGGCTTTATACACACACACACATTATATATATATAACAAATGTGTACATTATTATATATTAATACATTTTTGAAAATGTACATCTATCATTTAAAAATTGTAACCAAATATCAGTTAACCTTCATTCTTCCCACTGTTTCAAAACCACTGTTGTACATGTTTATACTCTATAGGTTCTATAAAGTATATAGGAATAACTTAGATATCATAGACAAAATCTGGAATAATATACAGTATCATGGAAAACTGCACACTTCTTTGCAGGGAAAGTGAGATCAATCCTGTTCTGTTTGCAAATATATATTTTATATATATATATATATATATATATATATATATATATATATATATAAAATTACTTTATTTTTTTTTACTTTACACTGCATTTCCTCTCTGGGCGGATCTCTATGTTCCTTCTATGTTATACTTCTAAAAGTGCATGTACTGAACGTAACCAATGTGTTTCTACTCTTGTGAATATGAAAACTCTTTGCAGGTGTTGTTAGGATGAAAGATCACACTCCGAGAACACGGTGTTCCAATAATTTGTTCAAATGAGAGGCAGATGTGGTGCTTCCTCTCAGACAGTGCTTTAGAATGTAGCTTTAACTATATCCATCTGTCAGAGGAAAAACAAACCTAAAATTATTAGAGTATACACACACACACACACACACTCATTCATGCAATTATCAAAATCCGCATGGTTTTATGCATTGCACTGTTGCCACGTGATTGTCTGACTGGACAATTGCACAAACGCGTAGATCTACAGATGCTCATAATAAAGTGGACATGGAGTGTACTATTCTGTGGCGTTATCTGTAACCACCATGTGCATATAACGAAGTTTCTGACACAGGAAAATATTCCGGACACATGGTGCTGTTCGCCATTTTATTTGGTGACATGGCAAGCTGTGTTTTTTTGTTATTAAATATATGAGAGGGGATGAAGATAGAGATAAAGAATAACTGTTTATAGGTGCGGTAAAATAAGTGACAACAGGATTACATGTAACTATAAACAGTTAAAAGGTAAAAACGGAAGCGGTACAAGTGTAATAAAGCACCTTGGGATGCTCATGTAGTTAAATAATCATCTTCAGTGTACGAACAGGAAGTCCACGTCACACACCATTCAATCATGGATTATTTTCCCATCACAGCACGCCTCCAAAATGATTTACTTTCATATAAAAAGTTAGATAACATAACAGTAATAATAATCATTTTAAAAAATTGTAATTCCTCTAACATAATCTGTCTAACATTACATTCAAGCATTTTGAAGATGCTATAATCATAATAACCGTCTTTTTTTTTACTATATTGATGGTATATATCTGAGGCAGAATTAGTTTCTTTTAGGAAGGAACTTCAATTCAATGAAAAGGAAACAAAAGACTCAACAAAGCCAAAAGGAGTTTTATGTGCTGCTCTGGGAATTATTTATCACTCTGGGAACAAGCTGTTATTCTTGGAAAAGGTGAAGCAACAAAGGGCACACATCTGTGTGACAGACCCCCCCCCCCCACTCCAAAAGGAGAAAACAGAGAGAAAAGAGCACTGCGATGGAATGGAGCGGGAGAAAGAAAAGAGATGGAGAGAAACAGAGGTTGCAAGGTTAATATGTGATCTTTATAGCCTGCTGAAGAGGAAAGACTTCTTCCATGTTTTCCGCAGTTGAACCGCTGTTCCACATCACAGGGCTGGATGAAACCACTGCGATGTGGTTTTAGGGAGTGGGGGACGGTCATCACCAAAATCATCACCAAAACACACACACACACACACACACACACACACAGTGGTACAGGACAAGTCATGGGAAATGAAACTAAATAAAGGGTACGTGTCCACGCAGTGTCAAAACTGACAAACGTGTGTGAGAAGATGACACGGAATTCAACTAAGACTAACTGACACACAAAAAGACCCACATATGACCCACCATCATCATCAGCATTGGTATCTTTATTGAAGTCCTAAGCTCAAATGTAACAATTCAGTATCAAAGGGTACAACCTGAATAAGAAGAATGTGTGCAATCATGTGGTCAAGCAGAAGAACCGGTCACTCTGAGAAAACAGCCAGTGGACAAAATTTCAGTCAACTAAAAGAATGGCAGAAAAACGATCATTTCAGCACAAATCATTCTCTCATCTCTATTGAAACGACTATTAAACAGACGACAGGCTCATGTGGCATTAACATTTTGGTTTTAGGAAATACTGTATGCTTTCCAACAGTGAGATTCACTAGGGGAGAGGCATGAAAACAATGCCTTAAAACTGAAAACACAACATCGACCGTAGGAATACTTCGTACATAAACAAACGTGGAAATGCGAAAGTTGTCGAAAGAAGGAAATGTTTGGGCCTGGTCTGAAGACATGAAGTGTCTGTCCGATATCCTGATTTTTTTCCCCCAATTGTTGGTGATCCGTTACAAGCCTAAAGGCATGTAGGCAGTGAGTCAGCGGATACAGAGGGTACCAGATAGGTCTATCTTCAAAAAGCTAAGGGGAAGTGGGAGTGTTTGTTTTGCCTTAAGGGAGTGTGCTGTTTTGGACTGGATTACGACAGCATCAACAGTAGTGACCCCTCACCTGCACTGTAATCCCTGGAGTAAACGTGTACATGCATGCAGTAGACATCTCAGTTAAGTAGAGCATATGAGATTGGAAATAATCGAAAGAAAAGTGGAAAAAGGACCGGGACTAAAATATAATAAACATCCGTGTTCACGCTTACGAAGGGGGTCATAGAATGAAACAATTGCAGAAAGCTAGAGAAGATTTGTCTGCTATGCTAAAGAAATGTTAGGGCTGGAGAATACATTAATAAACCCACTCGAGGGGCGTCTCCCCTGTAGGGCCACAGCACTGCAGAGTTCTACCTCATTTAGCACATTTGCCACACCTGAGTCGACACGTTAGCTAATTACCAAAGGCTTCGTGGGCTAAATTTTTGTGCGACAAATCTCTGCAGATCTGTGGTCCTGCAAGACCTGAATTTTAAATTGCTTCTGATGCACACAATACGCCATCACAGAGATGCAGCTGTTGACACAGCTGGAGTTTATGCAAAGTTTGACCAGAGGATCGTTCTACACAAACTCAATAGATACAAAAAAATGAGAAGGAAAAAAAAGAAAGAAAAAGTTCCATGCATCGTGCGTGTCATAGTAATGTATGACATGATTAGATTTATTACGGTATAGTCTAGGAAACAAAGAAATACTATTCTAAATACTACTGACATGCTATCCGTTGTTATTCCTGGAAGCAGACAAACACCAGAATCAATTCACTGAAACAAACAAACCGAGATGATCGGTGTCTAAATTGCGTCTCTGGGTATACACCTTTATTCTATAATCATAGTACAAAAATGTCATAGTTCTATATACCCAAGTGGCCTATTGCACCCGTTCACATACATTCCTGTAAAAGAAATTGCACGGCAATTGAAGAAGCAGAGAAATTCTACACACATAGGTACCAATTTTGGAGCGTTTTTAGTAAATCAATGAGAAGCATTTTTCCCCCGTGGTGTGTGAATAGATCACTGACTTCAAGAACGCTTTACAGACTAGAGCAAAATCTTACTTCATAATAATGACACAGAACCTCAATATCAATGATATTGAAAAACATTTGGAGGGGGGGGGGAAGGACAATCAGGAGGCATCCCTATCCGACTGGGAAAAATAAAGAGATAACAATAATATAGTAATGTTTTAATTAGATGGGCATCGAAAGGACTACGATTTCTCCAGAACGAGGATACTGGAATCTAAAAAATATACGAAGTCTGTGTCCTTTTGTGGATTTTTAAGAAGGCACCGTGTGCATTTCAGTTTCTTATCTGCAAATCTGCGTTAATCTTATTGAATACAGGAAAGGTAACAGATGCAGGCACTACAGCCAGCGCTGGCTTCAATACGCTGTTAATAGATACAAAATAATGAGCGACAGTCAAATTACAGCACTGTTTTGAGGATTATTTTCAAACTAAACTCGATAGAAATGCTAATCTCAAAAAAGTCGCAATGAAAATAACGATAGAAATAGTGGCCGATGTGCTGTAGTGTTTCTGGCAAAAAAAACAAAAAGTAAAGGGGGGGGGGTCATTTGGAGTATATATATATATATATTAAATTTATGATAGTAAAAATACTATGTAACATTATTATTTACATAGGCACCTCTAATGTGCAAGTTATAAATCAAGACGATCATTAAAATTTTGATGGAACCTCTAGTAATCACTCTCTTGTCAGACTACAGAAGAATACATAATGAATAGGGCATTCTGTTGTAAGAAAATAATCAACATCAGGGTGGTGAGATACCCACCCAAAGCTGATTATTTTCCAATAATAGTATGTCCAGAAATTTTAGTTCCTCTTATACCACAGCAATTTGCCCCCCAAAAAAGAAAAACAAGTTAGTTACTCTTATCATTTCCCTTATAGAATCTATAAACAGTCATTCCCCCAAAGCGCAAACGTCTTGTGTTCTCATGTCGAAAAAAGGTCAAATCCCAACGTCGACTAGGGCGTAACGAAGACCTGACGATGGAGACTCGATAAACGTTCAACTCCCGTTCACGGAAAACCGTATCCACAACTGCAATTTGAAAATCTGTTTATTAGACTTCAGTTACGTTGAGCAAACAAGAACGTATTTTGTGTGCATTGATCTAAACCTGTGATTTGCCTTGCAGTCAGACTATTCCGATCTGCGGTTACAGAAAACGAATCAGAACCTTCTGACGAACTGGAGAACTCGCGAGCGAGCGCTGTGGTATAACGGAATATAAAATGATCTCTTTCGATTCATTCTTCATTTCCGCCAGCATATTCTCAAACTGTCGATCTGCCCGTGTCAAATCTCAAACGGTCTCGGTCCAGCATCACCGGGCCTCGTTTAAGAAAGCAAAACCAGCACCATCGATAAACTGGTTAAATATCCAGCCAATGACGATATCATACGGTCATGACTTCATAACCTGCGGCATGGATCGAGATTGACGAATAAAGTGTGTGAGCTGACATTATATAATAAAAGCGATTCCCCCCCCCCCCGCACATGGTTATAAAACCATTTTATGCATCATTAACGAGATTACATGGCCAGTGATTTGATTAATTTAAGAAATCTCACAAATTACTGTTGTTGTTGTTGGGGTGTTTTTGTTTTTTTTTTGCACAGTTATAATGACTCTCCGCACTTTTTCTGTAGTGAAACACCAAACACTAATGTTTCTATTTAGTTTGTGTCGGTTTGCCGCATGTATCTGTTTGATGAGAATCAAATTTTCATAGGAGGGTACTTTAAAAATGGCTTATGGAGTTAACAAAATGCATGTGTACCTCCACAATGCTGGGAATATCCTTATAAATAAATATATTTTAAGATGGAACTGTACAGCGGCCACGAGAAAGTGCCCATCTTTGCTAATTAAATATTTTTTAATCAAATATATCTAGTTTCAAAACTAATTTAACTTCGACATATATCTATGATAGAAAATAAATAGCATCACCACCTGTTGGTGCATTAAAGATAACTGATTGATTAGAAGGAGAACATTCGGTCATACAGTGAGACAATCTAGAACAATTCAAGAGCAGAGAATCATGAACAAAATCAAGTGACCTGCATTCTGAAATGTACAGTATTTTATAATACAATAAGACAAGTAAACAAGTCAGATGTTATAGTGATAAATTATATAAACATCTATTTACTATTTAAAAAGGGTTTGCAAATGAACGCTAACCTAAGTACATCAATTAGAAATCAAGAAATGTATGACTGGAATAAAGAAGGCAATGATAGCTACAGTGCAAAGGTTTCTCAGACAGAAACCTAATACGATACATTTACAGTACCAAGAGTTATTAGAATGAAACCTTTCCAGAAGAGAAGGGAAGAAAACAAACAAAAAAAAAACCAAAACAATGAAAGAAGCAAAGCCAAGAACAGCTACTACAGGCTCCAAAGGTCTTCAGTGCAGCGAGAGCTGAAAGCCAGCGCCTCGCATCCGAAAACGTAAGCTTTCGACACTCAGCCACTTAGTTTGGGTAAACAAACAAGTCTGTAAATCTCTGAAACGCCTGTGAGATCCTGCGGAGCAATAACCTTATTATTCTTAACAAAACAACAACATCGGAATTCTGAGCTGCGTGATCAGTGCTGCAGATCTCACGTCCTAGATTCACAGTTCCATACACTCGCTTCGGATACCTTCCAACAAGCCCAGTGTTCATCTGAATGATTGCTCTGGAAAAAGCCGCACGGATTAGTGACTGCATTAACAAAGTACAACCCCAAGCCCGCTCCATACATTCTGACACAGACGCACTAGTAAACGCTGATGGTGCAAAGGATGTCCATTCGGTCAAGCCGATAAACCTACAGATCTTTAAATAACGTGTGTACGTGTGTCTCTTAGCTCTGGAGTTGGCTAGGAGTGAAGTATTCACCCCCATATAGAGGAGCCTTCCATTACGGACTAAGTCCATTCGTATTGACTTTATTGGTTTGGCACAAGTAGATGGCTCCAGACTCCAAAGGGTGAAGGTGTGTTAAAAGGTCAGACTGCCGTCTCCTGGTCCTCACGTTGAATCATCTGGTAGTGCTGCCGGTTCTCCAGATACGCCGCCAGCTCCGTGTCCTTGGCTTTTTCTGCTCTGTGCTTCGGGGTATCACCCTGCAACGCAAAAAAAAACACAAATTCTAATTGGAGGGAAAGGCACACCGGGGGGTCCTTACTGTAATGTTTCATTCTGGACGAATCAGGAAACTGGAAGAACTGCAGGTTTCTTTGAGTCTCTCTTCACAAAAGACTTCCAAACCCAACAATATCCCTGATCCCAAATAATGAGCAGCAATTTGCATGTGTTTGTTAAATTGTGTGTGAAATCGTGTTGTGGATGATTTACAAACACAGAACTGTGTGAAATAGAGTATCAGTGCAGTGATGAGACAGTCAGCACGTTCCTTTAGAATATGATTCTCGAAATGATTATATTATTCTTTATATTCTCCGTGGTCAGTTTGTAAGTGTAAACTGAACATAAATCCCAAGTATGATCGCACAGATTAAAGGAGCGTCATAAAGCTGTTTCAAATCATTTTGCTAAACTTGATCATTATTTAGACAAAGTGGTTGTTTTTTTAAATTTTTTATTTATTTTTCTGTCTTTAATTCGTAAAACGATGTTCTGCAAATGTTACACCCGCCCTCTGGCCCAACCGTTATTCGAACTCGTGCAATTATCGCTCCCAAAACTCATCGATTTGCTTTGATGCCATCCTGCTGTTGCACCTCCGGGAAGAACGGCTCCAAACGGCACATTCATTAGGCAAAAATGCAAAACCGATCAGATAGACGTGCTGTTTTTTTTCCCTCATTTGAAAGGAGCAATCCTAAGTAGATTGTGTCAGTACATCAGCCTGCAATGTTTTGTGGCTGTTTTCAAGTTGCATGTGTTTCAGACACACAAACCATCAGTGAACCAGGGGCTGTGTGCAATGAAGTCAAGCAGACTGTCAAGCACCTACTCCAACACAACACACTTGGGGTTTTCTCTGAAGGGCATACACTCTCCGGCACAATATCAATTTCCTTTCGTGATTCCAGTTCTTCCGCTTCTCCGCATTATATTTAACTGACCCCTATACGTAGTGAAGCATCCAAAGCCAAACCAATATTTTAGCATCATATAGAAATGTACATAAGCTGGGTGGACCACAACAGCACAAATACCCCCACCATGTCTTCAAATATTAGAATCCCATCTACTATAGACAGGCTTCATCACAGATTCCACATGTGTCACCAACACGTGCGTTTCTTGCACTAAATCAGTATACACATAATAAAAATGCTGCTGTAGAATGAGCTGTATATCACCCAATCATCTGAGGATCCTACGTACTGACGCAGGTAGAGGAAATACTGGAGGAATGGTGATGATCTAAAGAGTTCACTGAATCAAGATTTGTACTGCATCCAAAACGTCCTTCTATCTCTTAGCCACAATAATGTTCGTGCCATAACCACTGAATGTCTTTTTATTACTGACGGACAGACATGCTGGAGGAAAGCGCGCTCTGGAATTTTTTTTTTTTTTTTGCTTTTCAAAGCTAAACCACTTTCATTGCTGCTTGTGAAAGGTGAAGCTCTTTTTTTTTTTGTGCAGACAATCAGAGAACTGCAGCTTTTTTTTAATATTCTGAAATACACAAAGCTCCCTCTTTCTGCTTATCACTTTTACAGGTAACAGCTAAAAAGTCTGCTCTGGAATAACAAGAACCAGTGACACACAATGGGGAAGGCTCACATTGAGATGAAAAAAATAAATAAATATATATATATATATATATATCAGACGAGCTTACATTTAGACAAGAATGAATAGCATTATAATTGCGTTAGATAGAAGTGCTCTTCACGAGTTTGTGAAGAATAGGAACGCTGTTCTGACAACTGTTTTATTGTGTTTAAAAAAAAAACAAAAAAACAAACCAGTACCAGAGAGCTTCTGCACCTCATGAAGGATAAAAGAATAAAAGACAGACAGACACACAACAGCCAGATAGAGAGAACATGGGGAACATATATTATCCACAAGATGGAAAGTGGGAGAGAAGATAAAAGAAGTACCATTGGGTTAGGAGGTGAGCACGCACACACACACACACACACACACACACACACACACACACACACACACAGCAAATGAGAGAGATGGAGACAGATGAAAGTGATAGTAATGATTTGGTTTTAGAAATTTGATATGATAATGAATACTTTTGTGTTGGAACTATTGGTGTTAGTGGTGTTTAAAGCCATTGAGGGTGCTGGCGAAGGAGCCAATGTGCTAGACTGCATACTTTGCCCTAGGGAAAGTGCAGGTTAGGAGCAGACAAAGAAATATCCCATCTGTCATGTGGAGGTTCGAGCACATGCTGATTCAGAGGTCTTGAGAGCTGATTCAGACAGCAAGAGAGAACGCATGAAAAAGTGGCCACCAGTTAAAGCCCGTGAGACTAGAAACAGCATTGAAATTACAGGCGCTTCACAAAAATCAGTTTTTCCACAGGCCTTCGTGCCAAACCAGTGACGCACATCGGAAAGTTTAAGGAGATGATTAGAAAATCACTTCCATCCCTGAACTCCATAATGGATTTGCTTAGTTTTTTTATTTTTTTGGGTCACATTGCATACAGTAGCTCTGTGGAAAAAAAAACTGGACACAGTATACAGATCTCTCTGTCTCACATTATTACTGGAAGGGTTTGTTGTTATGGGGGGGGGGTCAAAATAAAAATACACCTGTATTTTCTCACCTGTAAGTCTGTCTTCATAAGAGAAGCTCCTGCCTCCACTAAGTAGTGACAGATCGTCCTCTGACACAGCGAGGCCGCTTTGTGCAACACCGTCTCCCCACTGCAAGTAAGAGCAGGAGAAAATAGTCAGAAAGATTGCTGCGAAAGAGAAAAGCAAGGCATGTGCTGTCAAAGAATGACAATGACAACCCAGCCACTGCTCAAAACCGACTGGTAAACATTATCCTGGCAAAAAAAAAGTGAAATAAAAATAAAACATTAAGTGAACTGAAGCAGAAAGTCCATAATAATAAAAAAACAACAGTGTTTCTTACTTTTCTGCCTCCGTCACATCCAATATATCAGTAGGAGCTGTCGGGGGGGAAACAAGAGACAAAATAAAGTCTACTACTTTGTGTGTTCAGGATAAAAACCCAGCTGGCGAGAAATAAAACAGTGCTGTCTTTCGGACTATTTAACCAGTACAAAAGACATTTTTATGTTGCAGAATAAGAAATTATTGCACTGTATATCCTCTTTTTTTTGTTGGGGGGGGGGAGACGATCGACGTTGGCTGTTTAAACCATTGCAATTAAAATTGTTCGAGGCCAATTGCAAATCAAGTTTACTGTGGAAATTTACAGACACGACGAATGCTTCAAGGGGTTTCTCCAAATTCAACCGAAAAAAAAACGCAATTTAGAATGATTTCTCCAGTTTCAGAATTATTTAACCCCTTCACAGCAAGCATCTTTACTAATTAGTAGAGCACCTTTTTACTGTTATGGCCTGTTGCAGACGAGATGCATGGCCAGACACCAGCTTCTAGCAGTGTCCCTGAGGACTCTTAGCCTGTTCCTCATGAGCAAAGGCCTCCAGCACAGTAATATTTGACAAAAAGAAATACATTCCTATGCTACACAATACGTATAATGGTGTATGACAGTATATACGTTTACTAACAAATTGTCAGCAAAAAATGGCAGGTGTAATATCATCGGGGTCATGTGAAAGCACCGGATGTGTGAATAAACACGAAAGGACGTCCTGAAGAAATATGCACAGCGTGTTGTGTGAAATGGACTGAACACCGAGTGTGTATGAGATGATCTCACCGTTATCAATGATGTATCTGACAATTTCTTTACTGGCCACATTCACTGCGTGATGGAGTAATGTGCAACCTGCTGAGTCCTGCACACACAGGTCCCCCCCTTGCTTATGGAGCTCCCTTAGCTAGAGAGAAACAATCACACACACAGAGTTACTTCTACGACTACCTTTGTAGCAGCTCTCTAAATTATTACTGCAGTTAAATACTGTTGTTTCTTCAGCAATGTCGGCAAAAAATAATGTTGTTGTTGTTGTTTTTTTTTTATACACCCACATTCACACCCCACCCCCATACACACATGGGTATGTTCTAACTGTTGTACACTGTACAGGTCCGTTATTATTCTCCAAGGAACAAATAGACCATCAAAAGGTACAAAATGTTCCTTCTGGTCCAATTATTTCCATTACATGAATTGTAAAGTACACTTCACTCACTAGGTGATGCATGAACCTTGAACAGTTTCAGTCTCCCTTCGAAGCCATACAAGAAACATCATCATCATAAATATTTAAGCCAGCCACCTCATCTTTTCACATCTATTTGAACTGCTGCTCATGCTAGGGCACAGGGTAGTGCTATCTACCCTCTTCCACATACATAGAGCTCTCAGATGCCCACGATTGGCTAGTGTCTGTCTGATTGACACGTGAGAAAGTAATGGCATCCCTCCCACACAGTTATGTTCTCTTGGACTCCTAGCCCCGATTGGCTGTGACACGGTCAGGATTCAGACTCTTCTGAAACATGGTATAGTATTTGCTGTTGTGCCACTCGGGAGCCCAGGTCATTTTAAAAGATTCCTTCATGTGTAGATCCATTCTCGGGTGAGGTGGTAAATCTCTCAGTAAGTGATTCTAGCTTCATTTGCGTGACAGTTTGTTTTATGGTGATCTAAAGGTTCTATTTATCATGTATTCTAGGCCTTAATATGCTCTGAACAAAACAAATGTACACTGATTTATCTGATAATTCACTGTAGCCGACAACATTAGGGCAATAAAGTTAACAACCAAGACGCCAAAAATCCTCACGGGGACAGCAGATGTGTGAGGAATTAACAGAGTGCGCAGGATGATGAATGTTGTGAACGTCGGAAAACATAGCTGATCCACTGTGATGAACAAGCCTTTGAACTCCTTACTGTGCTGATTTCAGATACTTGAGCAGCTGTTTTTGTGTGTGTCTCTCTCTCTCTCTCTCTCTCTCTCTCTCTCTCATTGTTCCAAATGAAGCTTGATCTTTCATGACATCATCAATCAGAATAAATTGAGAATGTATTGTTTCTCCAGAAAACATGAAAGTATTGCACTATTGGTATTTTAAGGTGTCACCAAAGATGTTCAACTGGGAATCTGGCCAGACCTGGCTGGACCATCCAAGATAACTCCCAAGACTTGTCCCAAAGCCTCTCTTGCATGGTATTGGGTCATTTTCATATTGAAACCTTTAAACTAATGGTATGGCTTCCGCTTGATAAGTACACCATAAAGACCGGACAGAGGTGTGCCTTTCCAAAGTATGTACAAATCATCTGAATTCAGTAGTGAAGTGTAGTCAAGTTGCATTGACTTCTCAATGTGGGACCGATGGGACAGACGATTAAGTGTCAACTGAAACTGGTTTTGAAATTTGAATTATGTTTGAAGTTTAATGGATAAACAAACAAAGAAGGCAATCCAATTCAGGAAAAATTATGTAAGAGTGAAGGGGCCAGCATATGTTATGAATGCGCTGAAATCAGGTTGGGAAATATGAACCACTGGGCTTAACCTCATGTACACCTTTATTTGTTGCTGTTTATTTTGCAATGCACATTTTAATGTTTCGGTTTGGTTTTTTTTGGGGGTTTTTTTAAATCCCCCACAACTGTTCAGCTCCTATTTTTTCCCAGACAAACCTGTTGCCGAGGCAACCGATTGATGCTGACCCCAACTGCCTGACATTACTGGTTATTGCTACTACACCTGGAGCAATTTGGTGCTGGAACCAAACAAAATGTGCCAGCTGTGAAACAGCTCTTTTCCCGTGGAAATACACACAACAGTCGCACAGATTCAAAAAGTATAGGAGAAAAAAGGCAGAGGGTAGTTATGGAGCTATGGATGAAAAAATATGCAATAGAGAACTTTAAATGTCAGTTTGGAAATATGCATTGGAGGCATTTATTTGGAGGCATTTAAAGAAAGACGACATTGTGCACTTTATAACCTCATAGCCAACTCTCAGATCTTATGTACAGAGCCCAAACAAGAGAATTTTGTGTAATGTGGATTTCATATGATTGATTTTATATACACACACACACACACACACACACACACACACACACACACACACACAGAGTATCTCACAATTTTTTAATTTTGTAAATATGTGATGATATCTTTTCATGTGACAACACTGAAGAAATGACACTTTGCTACAATGTAAAGTAGTGAGTGTACAGCTTGTGTAACAGTGTACATTTACTGTCCCCTCAAAATAACTCAACACACAGACATTAATGTCTAAACCACTGGCAACAAAAGTGAGTACACCCCTAAGTGAAAATGTCCAAACTAGGCATTTTCCTTCCCCGGTGTCATGTGACTTGTTAGTGTTACAAGGTCTCAGGTGTGAATGGGGAGCAGGTGTGATAAATTTGGTGTCATGCTCTCACACTCCCTCATACTGGTCACTGGAAGTTCAACATGGCACCTCATGGCAAAGAACTCTCTGAGGCGGCTGTGGCTCAGTTGGTAGAGTGGGTTGTCCACTAATCGTAGGGTTGGTGGTTCGATTCCTGGCCCCCATGACTCCACGTGCCAAAGTGTCCTTGGGCAAAACACTGAACCCCGAGTTGCTCCCGATGGCAAGTTAGCACCTTGCATGGCAGCTCTGCAACCATTGATGTGTGAGTGTGAATGAGACACAGTGTAAAGCGCTTTGGATAAAAGCACTATATAAGTGCACCATTTTACCATTTACCTGAAAAAAAAAAAGAATTGTTGCTCTACATAAAGATGTCCTAGGCTATAAGAAGATTGCCAAGACCCTGACACTGAGCTGCAGCACGGTGGCCAAGACCATACAGAGGTGTAACAGGACACGTTCCACTCAGAACAGGCCTCGCCAGTACAGTACTTGGCAGTATTCCAGCATGATAACGACCCCAAACACACCTCCAAGAAGACCACTGCCTTGCTAAAGAAGCGGAGGGTGAAGGTGATGGACTGGTCAAGCATGTCTCCAGACCTAAACCCTATTAAGCATGTGTGGGGCATCCTCAAACGGAAGGTGGAGGAGCACAAGGTCTCTAGCTCTGTGATGTCGTCATGGAGGAGTGGAAGAGGACTCCAGTGGAGACCTGTGAAGCTCTGGTGAACTCCATGCCCAAGAGGGTTAAGACAGTGCTGGAAAATAATGGCCCCCACACAAAATATTGACACTTTGGACATTTTCACTTAGGGGTGTACTTACTTTTGTTGCCAGCGGTTTAGACATTAATGTCTGTGTGTTGAGTTATTTTGAGGGGACAGTAAATGTACACTGTTACACAAGCTGTACACTCACTACTTTACATTGTAGCACAGTGACATTTCTTCAGTGTTGTCACATGAAAAGATATCAAATACTTACACAAATGTGAGGGGTGTACTCTCTTTTGTGAGATACTGTGTGTGTGTGTGTGTGTGTGTGTATATGTATATATATATATATATATAAAGCAAGATTACTTTGACTAAGTAAAAGTCACAACCAGCCAGTATTCAAGAGTTTTATGTAAAACTGAGGTGTAACAATTGCAAAAATAATCATGGGTACAACTGAGGTTCATAAAATAAATGCAGTTATGGTAATGATACTGGTGAGGATCAATTACTGATGACGTGCCTCTACTGTGCAGAGTTTGTGGATGTAAATAGTTTTGTACTGCTATTTGTTTTAATATTTATTTGTGACAAATATCTATCCTTTAGTTCATGTTAAAGCTTTTAATCTATCTATCATGTCTCCAGGAAGCACAATGCAGATACCCGAGGTGGCTCATGGCGGAGGCGAAAAGGATTACGTAAAAATATATACAATTAAAATAAACCAGATAGTTCCATTTATTAGGAGTGGATTTTTGGGACTCGTCTTACCCTCCGATGGTCCTTGTTCTTCACGCACTCGATAAGAACATCTTTTGATACTGCAGAGAAAAGACAAGACATTCAGGCGTCATTTCGGAGAGCCAGCTCGAAGTGACAATGCCAGCTGAATTACTTTACACCACAGCAGTGTTGAATGCTTGATTCTGATTGGTCAGTAAGTGGTAATTCATTTTCTATAACACTAGCTCTGACAAAAGTGCCAGCTGCAAGGTTTTTATTGCACAAATGCACTCTGTAATAGGTTTTTTTTTTTTTTAATTTACTTAAAATTGTCACTTTCAAAAGGACTTTTGAAAGTGACTTTTGATGGCAGACATGCCACATGAATGGATTTGAAATACGGGTATAATTGTTGATATGTTTTTAATTGTTGATTCTCTGAGGAACATTTTTAATTTAGAGAGGTTTATGTAGAATTTTTGGAAGGAGTCTCCAGTACCAGCCTTTTGTAACAGTAAGGATGTTCTTTTTTTTATTTTTTCCAACATGGAAAAGTTTTCAGGATGGGCAGCTTTGCAGTTTATACTTCACTTAACCTGAAGGTCGCTCCGCAGCTAAGAACGAAGTTCATTACGAAAGTGTCAGCACATTTATTCACATTCTGATTGTAGACGCGTCTACATTTCTAAAATATTCAGTTATTCCGAGCTTCCTAAGCAGACTGTTTGTTTAATGTTTTGCAGGCAGAGGCCTTGAGAATAGAGTGGAGAAATAAGATTTTAATTAGCAGCGGTAATCACATTATGCCACGCTGCCTCCGTAGCTTCTATCTCAATATGCTAAATCTGGGTTCAAAGCTTCAGGATGCCCTTTCTACAGTTTCCATTCAAACATGCGAGCCTTGATGTCCATTTCATAAACTAGAAAAAATAATATAAATATACCAAGCTTGGATATTCGAACACCATTCGAACATTTGAACAGCTAAAGTCTGTGTATTAAGATACACTTGTGCCAATCATGCCCTCGCAACACTACTTACTGAGAACTGTTTTCTGAACTTAAAATAATGTCCCATATGATAGTTTCTATACTGTATAGTTCCAGGACTTGTGAAAGTATTACTGCCAGAAAGAGGCACCGAATGCTAATGTGGATCAATGTGATTTATGTAAACTGAATTTATCTTATTGATCCTCGAAAAGGTCGAGAGAGTTCTTTCATTTTTCCTTTCCACTCCTCCCAGTTCCCTCAGAGGCAAGGAAATGCAAGAAACACAGGCAGCTGGCCTTTTTAGGCTTGGCAGCAACGTATGAAGCAAGGGCCAGAAAGCATTTAACACTCAGCACCCACCTCCTTTTTTTTTTTTTTTTTACTGGTTTTAGGAAGCTGAAATGAACCTATCCACACTGCTTTATTCTCCCTGCTATCTCACACTCGGAGAAGAACAGAGGAGAGCTGAGACACACTGAGCCTCAGTGCGTCTCCATTACACACATACTGAACAAAGCAGAGAACCTGTGCTCATTAACTCCCCCCCGCGCCCCCCTCTGTGTGCACTGCAGTGTTTACCTGGAATACTGACGGTCACATCATTCTTTTCTGACCTGTAAATGGGAGACAAAAAAAAATAAAAATGAATGAACACGAAGGTTACAGAGATATTCACAAACTGCAACATCTGAGAAACATCTTCAGTATTGCAAGGGGGGGGGGGGTGCAGGGTTGCGGAAAGAAGGGGTTACAGACTGCCGACTGACTAATCCCAGCTAGTGGTTCCTCTGGAAACGGCACGAATGACCGAAACTCAATCCCTAAAACTCGACACTGGAGTCAGTCAAATCCAAGCCAGAGCCACAATACAACCAAGTCCAATCTAATCCAGACTATGGTCCTAGCTCAATCTCAGAGCAAACACTCATCACTGTAATCAGTCAAAAATAAAGACACAAAGCAGATCCAAAATCAACATCTACAAAGAATTTCAGCTGAAGTGTAGCAGCTCAGAGTCTCTTAGATCAATGACTGGGAGTCCGGGAGTCTCCAGCGCGGTCTTCAAACCTCAACATCATTGTGGACTCGGTTCTCTATTTTTGTGAGGACCTTCCAGTGACAATAGAACTACTGCTGCTAATTAATGCTATGCTACAACGCAATCCTAAACCTAACCACAGTAACCAAAAGGAAATGGTTAGACTATTACAGTTTTACAAATAAAAGCCGCAAAAAAAACGACATTTTTTAAAATAAGGATATCTTGCACTATTAACATCAATGTGACCACGTTTCACACTACCACGATAATTGGAAGAACATTATGCACCATCATACCATTGAGAAAACCGTAACTCACGGCCATTTTTTGCTTGTGCGCATCAACAAAGGTAAGATCACACATGGTCAGGCAGGAACGTAAAAAAAATATAGAGTCTGCAGCTGGTAATTAACAGTTAACAGAGACGTGCAAGCTTTGTACATGTCGTAAACTTGTAATCACTGTAATGATGTGAACGTACCATTAAATGACAACATTTCCCTGCACTGTTTTGATCCGTCTCACAGGAATGCTTCCAATTACAGATAAAACATTCGATCAAATTGGTCAGGATGCTCACGGCAAACAATAAAAAAAACCCCACAATACAATACAAGAGCCAACAAGTGAGATAATGAGAAGTAATGCATTATACATGTCTAGGAGAAAAAAAACCCCCACACATTGTGTGCTTTTATTTAATGGAAGGTAATTCATTTCTCTGCCTGACATTGAGAGGCAATGATCACCAGCGTCTGCATCAATGACTCTACAAATCAACCACATTTTTGAGAGCAAAAAGAGTGAGAACAAGCATATCAATAGAAAAAAAAACTTCAGTATTTATAAAGCTGTACACACGTGTTTATACATGAGGTGGCTCACAGAGATTGCATCAGTTTATTATTGACGATTAACTCCGACTCTAGCCCTGCCACGATGCCTCCTCTAAACGCGGATCACTCGTCCTGATGAATATTTGATCAAAGTGGTACCGTGCCGTATCAAAAGCATCTGTTTGAAAGCCACAGAGACAGAAGATGCCAGTAATCTGCTCCCCACTGAGACAGGCATGAAGGAAAGAAGGAGGGAGACAGTAAAAGAGAGACACAGTGAGAGAGTTTGAGGGAAAGATAGACTGTGAGAGAGAGACAGACGGAGACAGAAAGAAAGAGAGCGAGAGAGAGAGAGACTGTGAGAGACTGAGTAGAGAGAGAGAGAGAGACAGAGACAGAAAGAAAGAGAGAGAGACAGACGGAGACAGAAAGAAAGTGAGAGAGACAGACAGTCAGAGACAGAAAGAGAGAGAGAGAGAGAGACACACAGACGGAGACAGAAAGAGAGAGAGAGACAGACGGAGACAGAAAGAAAGTGAGAGAGACAGACAGTCAGAGACAGAAAGAGAGAGAGAGAGAGAGAGACAGACGGAGACAGAAAGAGAGAGACAGACAGTCAGACAGAAAGAAAGAGAGAGAGAGAGAGACAGACGGAGACAGAAAGAAAGAGAGAGACAGACAGTCAGACAGAAAGAGAGAGAGACAGACAGTCAGAGACAGAAAGAGAGAGAGAGAGAGAGAGAGACACACAGACAGAGACAGAAAGAAAGAGAGAGAGAGACAGTCGGAGACAGAAAGAAAGAGAGAGAGACAGACAGTCAGAGACAGAAAGAGAGAGAGAGAGAGAGACAGACGGAGACAGAAAGAAAGAGAGAGACAGAGTCAGACAGAAAGAGAGAGAGAGAGAGAGACAGACAGTCAGAGACAAGAAAGAAAAAGAGAGAGAGAGAGACAGACAGTCAGAGACAGAAAGAGAGAGAGAGAGAGACGGAGACAGAAAAAGAGAGAGAGACAGACAGTCAGAGACAGAAAGAGAGAGAGAGTGAGAGAGAGAGAGAGAGAGAGAGTCAGAGAAGAGAGAGAGAAAAAAAAAAAAAAGACAGTCAGACAAAAAAGAGAGAGAGAGAGAGAGACAGCGGAGACAGAAAGAGAGAGAGAGACAGACGGAGACAGAAAGAAAGTGAGAGAGAGAGAGAGAGAGAGAGAGAGACGGAGACAGAAAAGAGAGAGAGACAGTCAGAGACAGAAAGAAAGAGGGAGAGACAGACAGTCAGAGACAGAAAGAGAGAGAGAGAGAGAGAGAGAGAGAGAGATTTTCTGGGGATTTCTGAAATAAATCACACCCTGAAGAGAAGAGATGAGCGTCGTCACTGCAGTGCACAAGCTTTGTGACAAATCCCTCGTTTACCTGAACAAAGGCTTTCTCGAAATGGGTCATGGAGTACCACTGCACCGCTTGAACACATTCCTTTTAGCTCTAAGAGGGGTTTATTCATTACTTTAATCATTTCAGTCAGATGTGTTGGGAGCAGGAAACACTGAATGTAAGGTGCTGGGCCTGGAGAGGATCAGGGCTTGAGGGAATCAGAAAGCACTGCTGGGAATTTGTCTCGAGTGAGTGGTCAGATCTCCAGTAAAAACCGAACCAATACTCGAAAAAACAACAAACAACAACAAAAAATCTTTAATGCACTCAAGTCCCATTGAGCAGTCAGTCTATGACTACAGACAGAAACATGTGGAAGAGGAGGACCAGCATTCGAGGCTCTCTGACACTAATGTCTTGTCCCAGATTGGTGTGTGTGTACATAGAAAACGGCACATCACGGTTCAGGAATCTGCTGAATCCCATAATTAAGAACAGCTCCCAGACTCCAATCTGGACACGAGCTTGCAGCGTCTCCCAATCACACACGGACACGGACTCTGCTCGAGTATCCTGACGCCTGAGGCCTTTTTTTTTTTTACTGCTACAAGTCTGAACTCACAAGACCGGACGAATGGCTGCCGCCTAAACACACTCCTGTTGCAGCCTGCAATAACCCTTGACCTCAATAAAATACTTCAGGCTGTGGAGAGCGCAGGCTATATTTGCATGATAATCACCAGCCAGGCGGAAAAATGACACTTTAGTACAAGTGTGCTGACTGACACAAGAACACACAGAGGGGAGTGAGGCGGAGATGCAGACTGTGGTACTAAGATTTGAATTTAGCTTAAAACTCTTATTATAATTATGACAAAAATATTTCAAAACTATTCGAAATGATTGCATTTAATATAGCAATAAAACGTTCACGGTCTAACTGTGCCTCTCTTTCTATCTAGCACGAATTTCTCTCCTCTTGAGCAGATGGACATAGGTAAGTTATTCCTTAATGAGTGTGTAACTGGAGCGCCTGCCCTTCACACACACACACACACACACACACACACACACCCTCACTTAACGGTAAGAGCACAACTTTACATTATGTGCAGAATAGCAGACGGTCTGTGCTAAACGCTAGTGGAGAAAAGCTAGAGTGCAGTTAGAAGGATCAACGAACAACGGTGGACTTAAACGCAACCCCAGGTCACGTTCTAGAGAACGTCAGTCTTCTACATGATGGCAGACTCCATTTTTTTTTTTTTTGAAAGCTCTCGCGGTATGCAGCGATCGAAATGGCAGCTGACGTGAAAACGGTGCTGTCTGTCAGATGCTTCTGAGTGACGTATAAAAGCCCAACATGAATTCAAGCAACCGATCTGCGTCCACGCTGCTGATCCGTCCATGAAATCACATCGGTTTCAGACATCATGAGCTACAAGACAAGCAATCGAGTCGAGCACGAAAATAAACCCCCCCTCCCTTTATTCCACAACCGAGCCTTCACGCATCAACCTTACACTATCGATTACCGACTGCAGGTCAGAACGTTCTCTTTGAATTATTGCGAAGATCTACGCAACTTATACACATAACCGTAACTAGAAACGCGTTTCGGTGGAGGATTATCATCGACAACGATGGAACGACTCCGAGACATTGATCTCAACGTCGTAACACGAGCTCGTCACGAAAACACTCGGCTCTGTTTGTACTTCATCACGAGTCCCACGCCCTATGCCGAGATAAGAAATACCATAACGTTGCTTGAAATCCTCCAGCTTTCCCCTAAAATAATGACACTCTTCAAAGCTCTCAGCGCCACATTTGTTCGCTTCACTAACCCACTTTTCCTCTTTTGTGCTGTCTCCCCATTGTTTCCTTCCTGGCAGAACATAGATGAATTTATACATGATAAATGAAATGCCACGCTCTTCACATACTTTTCCAACCGTTGGCTACAAAAGCCTGCGAGCAACTAACAAAGCACACACAGGATAAGAGGGAGGGAAAGCATGAACACACACACACACACACACACACACACACAGTTCATCCACAGTGCAGGAATCCAGTGTATAGGTCCCATAATTAGGAAGGAGCTTTCAGCCTCCAGACTCATAAATCTGAAGTGACCTCTAATATATCCTCTCAGGTTCCGTGTTCTCGGGCTGTGTTCCCCTGAGAGTATTCAGTAATATATACACAACAGCCAATGTTTCTCTTTCACTCTTCTTTTTGGCTTGTTCACGGTCTCTCTCTACGGTCTTCCTCATCGTGCCCCCTCCCTCCCAGCATCGCGTGTTGACGATAACACGCTCGCCGCTCTCTGTGCCTCCGCCCCTCCCAAACGAAGCTGGGTCCAATAAAGCCGATTAGTACTTAATAATCCCGTTAAAAACAAAAGCACACGGACCGCTATGAAACGGCCCGTTTTCATCCAACAGACGACAAAGCCCAAAGCCCCGGTCAATTAATTCTGCTATTCATAACAATAAGCAGGCAAAGAAGGATGAGAGACAGAGAGAAATTGACGTCACTGAGAGCAAACGCCGAATCGAGGGACGGACTGACTCTCGGATCTCGGAGCTTTAGCATGCCTGTATGGGAGTGTGTAACTGATAACTGAGCAGCAGCAGTGCTGAAGCAAAGAGCCGATATTCTGTAAAGAGTGCGTTCATTTGCATTACGTTCTACTGAGAGAGAATCAATACACGCGGATCCAAAACCATCCTCTTTAATAGCATCAGCGTATACTGATGTGTGTCGTTTCTGAGGTCATGCCCGGAGATACAGCTGGACTCTAACGGGAGACAGAACGTTCCTGCAAATAATCGCAGCAATGCCCCACCCCCCGCTGTCTCTGTGCTGGCACAGAGTGTTCACTTCATCACCGCACAGGGACCAAAACAGTGCGAGCTGCAGGGAAGCCATGAGAGGTCAGGGAATAACAGCCCAGCTCATCTGTCACTGGAATTAAACTTTAAATATGTTAACTGTAGATCATCTATAAACGATAGCAGAGTGGAGAAAAGAGAGAGAGAGAGAGAGAGAGAGAAAACGAGAGTGTGTATGTGAAAGCAAGTGACAGGGCTGAAGGGTCACAGACAGACCGTGAAGCTCAGTCTCACCTGTTAGCTTGATTGAAATCGGCTGCGGTTGTGTTAGAGCGGTGAATACCCCCTGCCCTTCAAAACAACAAACCAAAAACAACAATAAACCAAAACAACAACGTGCAGGTCATGAAACATAAAAAGTGATCGGAAACAATATCATAACCGAATAATAGTGTGAACGTTATCAAACACATAAAATGATGAGGATGAAATCAACACAATAAATAAATAAAACCAGCATCTCGACAGGTAAAAGGTGTTCTTCCTCCTCGTGTGTGTAATGTATGTGACACGATCATGGAAGAGGCACATGAGCGGGGCCATTTGGTCTCAAATTATTAGAACTGTGCTCCATAGAAGACACCATGCCATTTACTTTAACGCTAGCATTCCATCTTTTATAATACGGGTGTAACACAATGCCGATCAGTTTCTGTATGGTTGTCTGTTACGTGTTTATAATATTCATGTGTATTTATGTGTATTCGGGCTGGAAAATGGAAGTGGGCGTGGTCTAGAAAAAGCTGCTTGAAGTCATTTTTCATTAACCAAAAAAAAAAAAAAACCCCCAACAACGTGCAGAACATAACTTTATTCACCTCTGAACTGCTACAGTTCCTCAATCTCAGCTTCTTCACATGCCCTGAGGACCTTTCCAGCATGATTTCGATCTAATGTGTCTGAGTAAGCTAGGGAACAGTGTCTTTCCCATGTCAAGGAAATGTTCTTCTGAATAATATGTTTTCAGATTTATCTACTGGGTTCGTGACATTCCAGAGTATAACACTGGACACGTTTATCAGGATCTGGGACAAAAATGCTGCTGCAAGTCAAAATGCAGTCCTTTAAGCGGCATTTCATTATCAAGCCTATATGAGTTTCCAGGAAGATTTTCTTTTAATAACAATAGTGAAGGTTCATTTCAGAATGATGAACATCTTCTGCGCATTACAAGCCAGAGTGTGCAAGAGTTACAGTAGAAATCTGGAGCTCGTTTCAGACTGATCCTAAACCAGCAATAAGAGCTAGACGGGAAACGTCGAGAAGACCAGTTCAAGCTGATCTTGGTACAGGGATCAAATAAACACGGATGTTAATAGCTTACAAGGGTTGGTACAGGCTGATCCTACATCAGTGAAAACAGCCGAGTACAACACGGTTAACAATGAATAGACTCAAATATGTGATTTGGGCTAGAGTATGACTCGTAGAAATAGATGAGAATCTTAATCAGCACTGATCAGGAGTATTTCAAGACAATGGAGTGTAAACATTCAATCCCAACTCTCACAAGCACATCATCGCCATAAAAGGGAAAGGTTACTAACCGAGTGATCATTACACCAGCTAAACAAAGCATACATGTTTACTTGGGCTGCTTTCACACTTGGTTTGTGTTAAGAGGTCCACAATTCGATGATTCAGCATGTGCACACAACAAATGAACTTGGATCTCTATAAAAACAACCCACACACAGACAGTACTCCAGACCATGAACACTCGCATCACCAGAGGAGTACCGTTCATTTGGAGCTCGTTTCGTGTAGCATCATGATAGGCAGGCTAATAGAAACATTGTAGCACTATCAAGTATGCAGTAGGTAGCATATATAATAATAATAATAATAATAATAATAATAATGACTCCACATGCCGAAGTGTCCTTGAGCAAGACACTGAACCCCAAGTTGCTCCCGATGGCAAGTTAGCGCCTTGCGTGGCGGCTCTGCTACCACTGGTGTGCGAGTGTGTGTGTGAATGAGACACAGTGTAAAGCGCTTTGGATAAAAGCGCTATATAAGTGCGCCATTTAACATTTACTCTATAACCAGTACAACAGAGAAAATTTCCTGGGGCAGTGCTGCCAGCACAAAAGCGTGTCATTTCAGAGCTGACGCGGCTTCTGATACCTCTTCAGATTTTCCCATTTTCTCTCAGTGTCTAACTTGACAGCACTTCTCTCTGAAGCGCTTCAAGACGGGCACGAGGGACTGTCAAATTGTCTGAGCTAGTGACTTCCACATCACTCTCCTTGTCACAGATGCCACCTCAATATCAAAGATGCTCCTGATATCTTTTTAATGGCTGATTCTATATTATATTATATTATATTATATTATATTATATTATATTATATTATATTATATTATATTATAGATTTGATAGCTGTTTTTTTTTTGGCGGGCTGGAAGAGGCTCTGTGCTGAAATTAACTCGTGGTCTTCCAATTCAGCAGGAGAATAAACATTCAGACAACATATAGGCGATGGGCCTAATGAGGTTTATGGTGCTTTACCAGACTAGATTTCACTTATCAATAACATTCAGAACATTTTCAGAGAACAAGCCGGCCAATTTACATTAATGTAATAGGAAAAGATGCAGCAGAAACTGAATAATGTATAACTGGGGATATGTGTAATGTACCAAGACTGAATTTCATCTAACATGAAACACACACACACACACACACACAGCAAGGGAAAGACAGAGCAGGGAAGATGAATTTACACACGGGAAATGAAATTCCATGCTTTCATAATGTTTTCATTCACTGATCTTTTCATTCACTCGCCACAAGCACAGCACTCGCACACTCGTACATCTTTTCTCTCACGATCAGTACGACAATAGACACAGTTTTTTTGAGTGACACACCATGTAATACTGTGTGAAGCTGTCTCATATACTGTGTGGATGTGTCTGACAGAATTACAGAGTGTGTGTGTGTGTGTGTGTGTGTGTGTGTGTGTCTAACCTGCTCAGTGCTGGCTTGGCTGTTCGAAACGAGTCACTGTGGGCCAGAGCTTCAGCCACAGAGCTGTCACTGGACACACGCTTCCTCTGCGTGGCCTTCTGCATCTCACCGATTCTGCACAGAGGAAATAAGAGCTGATCGCTGAGGTCATGTCCATGACAAATCATCAGAAGCAACACTTGTGTTTGTCAGATAAGTTCGCAGACTGATCTCCTGCTGGTCTCGCTGTGGTTTGATATCAACTTGCCGGCAGAAAAGCTTTATTTAGTTGCGTTTCACACTTTAGCCGACTCATGAATTTGTTGCCATTTAATAACCGGCCCCTGAAAGCAGAATGATTGCTGACTCTTTCTCTTTTTTCCCCTGTTTTTAGTCCCTCCCTCCCCCCGCATCTGACCAGCATCGAGTCCGATGTAAGTCCAAAGTATCAAAACAATGAAAAATACATCAGCGTAGCCACATGAGAGAACATGATATTTCTGTTTTTTTTTTTTTAAAAGAATGCATGTTCCTTGGTTTATTGCTGTGACATTTGCAATATCTCTACCGTGTCCCACAGGAAGGAAATAAAGTTGGGGGAGAATTAGAGTGGTGTCGATAAGGAGTACTGTACATGTATGGTGGTGTGTGAAAAGCTGTCCGGTGGCCACGCCAGCTATATAAATGTTTCACCCAAAATAATGTACTTAACGAGCAAAAATGGCTGTGGATTGTTAGAGTTGAAAGCAAGTCCCAGGTAATATCGAAATCTCCATAAAAAAAAAAACGAATAAAATCGCAAAAGGCTGAGCATTGCCGAAAGCTAGATTTAATAGACATAGATTTGTAACAAAAAAAAAATACAAAAGATTTTCAGTTGATAAGACCACTGTGTGCAAAAAAAAAAATCATTATTTTAAGTAAGAAGGCATTACTGTATCACATGACCATTTAGCCTGATTGATGACAAACTCTCCATTTAGACAACAGGACACAATTAGAACCTATTAAGCAACAACAACAATCTTTCACAATTACAATTCCTACTATACTTCATCTAATGAGCGTACAGAGTGTTACACGATCAAAAGAGATACATGAATGATGAAGAAATGGGTTTTTATTAAACCTCTTGGACTTACAGCAGAGATTGCATTAGGTGGATAAGGAGCCATCAATTTACAGAAGGATGATTTAATTGCTAGTAAAATTTATGCTTTTTCAAGTTGTCGGTTGCAAGCCATAACAAAATGGAACCAACCTAATAGGTTTTAAATACCAGCTAGGAATTTATCTGTGATGCACAAGCACCGTTACTTACCATGTAGAGACGGCAGTGAAAAAGTTGCAAATAATTTTTTTTTTTTTTTTTTAGATATTTAGCCAAAAGACCAAAAAGTACTGAAGGATTCGCCGATTATATCAGCACCGATGTAAGAGTGAGTCAGTTGAGTCAAGTGCAACGAAGAGACTCCTGTTTACCAAACGACTAGAGAGACTGCCTCAGGAGAGAAGACTAGAGAGACTGACAAAGGTGAGGCTGATAATCAGCGAGAAGTGCTCTCCTTGTGATATTTCTTGTTTATATACTTTGTTTATCCATACATTTTCTGTACCTCTTATCCTACTGTACACATGGTCGTGGGGAATCTGGAGCCTATCCCAGGGAACTCAAACCCTGCACAGGGTGCCAACCCATCTCAGGGCACAATCCCACACCCATTCACAAACGATGGACAATTTGGAACTGCCGATCAGAACATGCAAACTCCATGCACACAAGCCGGAGGCAAGGTCTGAACCCCCCAACCCCAGAGATACGAGGAAAAGCTGGAAGCACACAATTGTCTAGAACGTCTTCGTATGCTGCAGCCGTAAGATTTCAAATAATTGGAAGTATGAGGTCCAAACATGTTGCAGCATGACACGGCCCCTGTGTACAAAGTGCGCTCCATAAAGACATAATGCACTAAGGCTGGTGTGGAAGATCTCAAAATGACCTGCACAGACCCCTAACCTCACCACACTGAATTTTTTTGGAGGATTTACTGGAAAAATGACTGCACCCCAGGCCTCCTTGCCTGACGTCAGTGCCCGACCTCACTAATGCTCTTGTGGCTGAACGAGCAAATCCTCACAGCCACATTTCCAAAATCAAGGGGAAAGCCTTCCCAGAACAGTGGAGGATATTATATAATAGTATATAATATCATTTTACAACTTTAATGTAGAGTTGCGCTCATCAGTTTGTGCTCATCACCCCCCCTGGATTTTAATGTGTGGTGTTGCCTTCTGGAGCATCAGTGAATATTTGCACCTTTTGTAACAGTCGTGTACGAGTCCCTCAGTCGTCCTCAGTGTGAAAAGATGGATCTCGACATCATATGGTCACTGTTGGAAAGGGCTCAACTATGCAGAAGATGCTGGAAAAGTAAAGAACATGCAGGACCTGGAGGATTTGTCTGAAGAACGGTGTGTAGTTGAACTTCTCAGGACAAACAAGGGACTCGTGAACAACTTTCACAAAACATAAACACAGGCGCTGATCGTCCAGGTAACGACACACGGGATTAAGAATCAAGGGTGTGTAAACTTTTGAGCTGGTTCATTTGTATAAAATCAGTTATCATTGTGTCTTGTGGAGTATATGTAAAACATCTCATGGGAAAGAGCTTATTCAGGACAGAACTAAATCAACAACTAAACGCAATTTTAACGATCCCGCTTATTTATTATTATTTTTTTCTTTATCCAATAGGTATGTACATTTACGAGCACAACTGTATTTAGAGACTTCGGCCATTATGGATGTAAAGCATATTAGAAGAATACTTTATAACGGTCATCATCTGCATCAGTCTTGAATGTAGTAAGGATCTGCTGCCTTACACCCACACGATCTTACACCCACACGAAGGCCTCACTAACTGACCGAGTCACTCCCGGAGTTCACGTAAAAACCGCTCGTTGTTTGCTTTCCTTCGTTCGATGGAACTGTAATCTCAAAGAATCCTGACAAAACATACGGCTCGTCTTTCTAGTGCGTGATGACGAATAGAAATACAAATGCGTTACGGTAATAAGTAATGGCGTTCGAGTAAAACAACTGACAGGACATCAAGAAGTTGATCTTTAACAACAATAATTTAATACACATTTAGTCATTCACATGGGTCAAAACGCACTCAATGTCCCGGCATTTCCTATTTGAAATCCCGCCAGGAGCGGTTTCTAAATCAATATTTTCAGCTGTGCTTCTTCAGATAAAGCGGCGAGCAGACGCTCCGTGACATCAAGCACTCGAGATCGATTCTTCTTTTCCTTTTCTGGAAGACGTGTGATTCTATTGAAGCTGATTAACTCCAGGCAGAGAACCGAGGAGGTGTGAGGGGTGCCGTAATGCATTAATAGGCATTAGCATACACGACGGTTTCATTTAACGCATCAGTTTGCGCTTTTGGTTTTATAGAGAACATTACTGCAGACCTCTTTGTTTGGTCAGAGTACCTGACACTCACGTCAGCCACTGAAGTGCCACTACAGCCGTAGAGTGCTCAGAAAACGCGAGACCGTAGCGGCACTGCGAATTTGCAAGCGTCGGGCTACCCATACAGTGCTGTGAGTCTCTTATCCTCTTCATAAAACATTTTCCACCCCTACTCTCTCCCTCCCATGACACCAAACTTTGTTCACATGGCAGCCAATTTGGAGAGAGTTGCCTTCTCGGGTGAAATGTAGTCTGTGTGAGTGGGGAAAGAGTGAATTTCACAGCCACTACACCGCACCATTAGATGTTCGCGGTTTAGGATTAGATTAAGGATGTTTTGAGAACCGTTTCAAAATCAGCTACTTTTAGTTAATCAGGTTTCATAGTTTATTAACACGGCATATAACATGGTTTTACCGAACCTAGCTCGCGTAATTCTCGGTACCACTCTTGCCCACAGGCTGAGCTCACCTCTAGTCTTTTTGTCAATTTCATATGCGATTGTGTGGGAGTCGAACAAAAGTATGTTGACTCAGTGTGGGATCAGTATTCCATCCCCCACGGTGATCGAGGGCGCAATGATCTGAAAAAATAGACCTCTCTCTCTCTGACTCTTTCACTCTCTCTATGTGTGTGTGTGTGTGTGTCTGTGTACGCGCGTGTATGTGTAAATAAAGACTTGGATAGATTGATACAAATTCACACACACACACACACACACACACACACACACAAAAAATGATACCCAAACTAAAAAAAAAGATAAATAAAAGACATGAAAAGGCAAAAGGTGAAAAAACAACAGAAAAAAAAGCCAAACGAAACTATCTGTGGGTGTCTCTAAGAAAGATGTTTCGTGGCTGGCGAGCAGAAATACAAAAAAAAAAAAACAGAAAATCAATATTTGTTTTAATGAATATACAATTTATGAAGAACAAACAGCTTGGAGACAGTTCAGTTTTCATGCAAGACTAAACAGACGACAAGAGTAAACGGAGGAAAAACCAAATATTTCACAACAGAAACAGATGAAAAACACCGGCAGAAACAGCACGTCGCGCTTTAACGACCACATGCCATCTCAATTTAATTCTCCTAATGTGTGGCTGGATGCAGACACGATCGAGGGAGCGGAGCCGCAAAAACGAACTCTGCTTGGCTTTGATCAACTGGGAAACAGCACTAACGCTTGGGGCTTTCAGTGCTCGGGCAGGAAGACAAACATACAAATAAACGCTGACAACACGTTGTCCATTCTAGCGCTGATAACCACAAGCTACACGCGCCCAGCGTTCAGGCGATCGATACTGCAGAGTAATATAGCCAGTCCCATTTCCACCCCTATGCACAGCCGTGATGTACTGCTAACAAGCTACAGTTCAAGTTGCAGTTATACCATTGCGAGACAGTTCATCAATATCTACAGGGTATTTTGGATTGATTTTTGTCAGTCAAATTGATTACATTTCCTTTCCTGCAGACTAGAACCTACCGTGAGCAGCTGTGTGGTACAACCTGCGACAAGACGACGCAGAACGTTTCACCAATCCCAGCGGCTCACGCAGTTTTTTTTTACTTTTCTTTATTCTTAGAACGTTTCTAGTGCAATTTTCCCCAAATAGAAACAAATGAAATTTAAAGCACCGTGACTCTGATCAGCATTAAAGCACGAATGAGTGTGTAAATGCACCAAATATTTGTGTTGGCTCATGCTGGATTCCAGTCCCAATACTTCGCGGTACACTGTGAAGCAAGCTGTTAATTCGGGACTAGATCGACTTGATTCAAATTCTAAGGAAAATGAGATCATGCTCGTTTAATCGTGTAGCTGCGATTGCATTCATCTGGCGACACGATTAAAAATACAATCGCAAAACATGCATTCGGCGGCCAGAACTTAAAATGCGAACACAAATTCCATTTGATATTTCATTTTCGATGTCTAAACTATTACAATTGTACCCATATGATGGATCTCATCCGAACAAAAACGAAACACTTTTACGACGCGGTCTGCATTCGAATTTTTACCGTCAAAGAGGTTCTTCTTCGTGTTGCCAAGTCTCCTGTTTTCACTTGGAACCTGGCTTAGTATTACCATGCTGCAGATAGGCAATTCATTTGACACAAGTTGGAGGTCACGCATTTATATCAACTTAGCAAGTGAACCATTTAGGCTGGATTTTATTTTCTATGCATGCACTTAGAGCATATTCAATTATGCATGTGAGCAGTGGTTATGATTAAAATGTAGTGACTGAAAACATGCATCAGTAGAAATATTAGTGTTCAATAGATCAGCCATTGGACCGATTATATGTTCTGGTTTTACAATATGGTTCAAATGTGAACTTCAAAATGTGGTTAGAAGAGCCGGAATAAACAATTGGCATGTTGCCCCTAACTTCTCTACAGGAGATTTTTTGAGAGGTCTGTAAAGAAGCAGAGCCTTAAACGTATTGCTGATCCAAGCCATATTCCTCATAAGGAGTCTCATACTCATGAAGAATATGGCTTGGATCAGCAATACTTTTAAGGCTCTGCTTCTGATGCTTTCGTGCAGGAGATATAGGGCACCAATCTGAAAGTTGAATATTCTCTCCAATTCCACTGTCAATGAAATGACTGAATAATAACAAATGATGTGTGTGTGTGTGTGTGTGTGTGTGTGTGGGTGAGAGCAAATGTGTAATATGTGGGCTTTTGTGTTATTTCTAAAGTGTAGGAATGTTGTCCTGATGAAGTATAATTGTATAGTGAACTGTTGTATGTTGACCTGCTCTCTCAATTACCCAAGACAAATTTGTCCTAAGGGAGATAATAAAGGATAAACTAACTAACTAAGTTATTGTAAATAAAGAAAACGAAATATATGGAAGAAAAACACCACATTCATTCAGTGGAACTAGTCTTATCACATTAGGTGTTATTGAATGGGTTTATTGGTTTACTTACTCTCGCAAGTAAGCTATACTTTCTTTATGACAAAACATATAATAATTAAGGATCATTTTAGGACATTTTAGTAAATTAAATATTCATGGGAAACGGCATGGTTTTAACTAGAGATGCACCGATGTATCGGTCGATAAAGGCTATTTTTCCACGCGATCAGCTGATCATCCGATAATCAGGGCCGATTATATCCCATCGATCAAAAGAAGGCGGGAAAACACATGGAATTCGTGCTGCGTGTAAACACAACGTCTCAACTGTGGAATGACGACAAAACTGCAGTTTGTAAGTTCAGCACTGCTAAGATTTTACACACGCAAGTGAGCAGCAGTGAAGCAAGAGTTTCGGCGTAGAGTCTAATCCCTCCCGCGCATTGCTCGAGCTAAATTAAAAGGGTCAGTACACTGTTGAAAGATGTAAATGAAGAGGAGTTAAAAAACAAAAGTGTGTATATATATATATATAATATATATATATATATATATATATATATATATATATATATATATATATATATATATATATATATATATATATAGTAGAAATGCTTGTGTTTGTGGAGAGTGATTGTGAGACTAAGAGGAGGTTTTTTAGAATTCAGTCAATGTTAGAGTAACGGGTTTTCTGTTTATGACACCAGTTACTGTGAAACAACTTCTTGAAATGGAGAGAATAAAGTTTTTATTTGCATTTCTTTCAGAATTGTGGAATTAATTATCATTCATTTAAAAGAAGGTATAAAAGGCAGAACTACCGGTTATCGGTATCGGCTGATATCACTCTGAATAATTGGTTATAGGTATAGGCTGAGAAATTTAGTATCGTGCATCTCTAGCTTTAACACTTCGATTTGGAGAGATTTTAATTTGTGATGGAAACCTGGCAACCCTGGTACATCCACTCCAAACATGTGAATTACTTCATGCATGTTTGCACAGTCAACATCAACACTAATGGTGTTTGTGAAAGCTCTTCCAACCCCTTCAGTAGTGAATTGTTCGTTCTCTCCACGTTTTTAGCATAACAAAAGAATCTGTGACCGTCAAAGGTTTATTCAGATTTTGTCACCTCCTCCACCTCAAATGCATCCGGCACCGAAAAGACCCTCACAAAGTCCTGACCGCGGCATTTGATCGACAGTGATAAAGTAAACACAAATGGGATTGCAAATGGCTTTATTTTCGGCCGAGTTGTAGCGTGAGGATGAGAAAGTGCAATTTATAAATGTAAGGATTGCTATGACTTGTTCAACATGGCAGAATCAGACCAGTTTAGGGACTGAAGAGATCACAGAATTTGCATTTGCACTGTAAATTTGGTAGCAACGGTAACATCTGAATTGTGTCTCAGATTGTGTGTGCTCATATGGGATATACAACCGCAAATACATGCTTAAATCAACATTTTCTAACACTTGAATCTGAATCAACATTCAGAAAACGCTGGCCTATGAGACACATACAGTGAAGACGAATACCGATCGACTTCAGCGTGCTGTACAGGGAGCTGACCCTTGTAGCAGCGATGTGCACATTATTGGACTCTCGAATGGTGAACTGGGACTACTGGGGGGGAAAAAAAAAAAGAATGTCTAATTTGGTTCATGAACTAATCCTTGCCGAGTCTAAACATGCACAGACTCATACACAGACCATGTTTTGAGCCGTGCGTAGCCCGCAGGCAAAAGTTGGTGCGTCAAGAACTTGTGGTTCAGCAACACCAGTTTCAGTGTTCACCGAGGGAGTTATTACAGAGAGAGTGTGCACATAGTTTGCACTGGCTTATTTCCTGCAGAAAAGGCCTGGAACCTTCGCAATCAGGGTGAGGAAGAGAAGAAACAGTACCGGGAATAGAATGTAACGTCGATGTTCATTAAGGAATGATGTAATGTACAGCACATACTGACCAGCTCCATCTCATAAAGCACATGGCTGTAAGTCCTGAGGTATGGTGCAATATCTGCGGTTTCGCAGTGATTAAGATCCACAGGGGAGTGAAAGGAAGTGCATGTTCAGTAACACCCTCACCACCTTCAACCATTAACTTCAAGAGGAACTTAGTGACGGGTTTAGTTTCCCATTTGAAATCTGCTACATGTAGTGTGCACCTTTTCTCATACAGACCAACAAAAGAGACTACAACAGTCTACAGCACGTACATGCGTGTACACACACACACACACACACAACTTTTGTTTTCAGATACAGTTCTATGGGCTTTTATTAGATATTCCATTTCAAGCATAACCCAGCACAGCTACCCCACTGTTCTCTATTTAAAGCTTCAAACACCCCACCCCCACCACTCCCAAAAACAGCGGTGGATGCACAAACAGCCAATATCTGTCTGGATGTCTCTGTCATCTATTATATATATATCACTCCAGAATTAGATAAAGAGCGGTAAAAAGGTTATGGAAAAGATGTCTTTGCAGTTAATTTTCCTCATATTTACATACTACCTAAATTGTTCCTAAAAAAAATAGTTAAGAAAATATAGTCTTGAAAAACCAAAACCACCCGTGCCACAAGTCTAGCACCTGTAGAATTTCTTAGGGAAAGAAATTCGTGTATGAGATATGAGCTGATATGAGCTGAAAGGAAAGGCTCTTGTACGGTCCATAAAGCTGCTCCCAGGCAGTTACTGTTCTACACCAGGCAGTATGGGCTAAATATATTTTACAGCATCTCTGCCATATTCAATGATAATGTTCATTATCACAGCTGTAACGTACTAATTACCCGACTATAAACGTGCCTCCTGCTCAAGGGCTTGTACTATCAGCTCATTAAATCAAAATATTAGAAGAGCTATATTTAATGTAATTTGTGTATATAGCTGACCTGGGTGTTGGAGAGGAGGGAGGAGACGAGGAGGTTGATGGGAAGGCGAATTTCTGTTGAGCTGAAGAGATCTCTGCGGACGAGTCTACCAAGTCAGGCATGCCTGGTGATGTGCTCACACTCTCTGTGATTACCAGCTCAGGATCCAAGATAAACAGTTCATCCTGAGAGATCTCGGTCACATAGTGCAGATGTTCCTAACACACACACACACACACACACACACACACAAACACATACCCCATTATTTACATTTGCAGAGCAACATACAGTTTTTTATTCCTGAATATACCCCTGATAGAACACTAGGTCTAAGCTGACATTATTTATATGCTACTTGTTTTTGAGTTGTTTGGATTAAACTAGAGCTGCAACTAACGATTTTTTTCATAATCGATTAGTTAGCCAATTATTATTATTTCCTTCGATTAATTGGATTGGGGGCAAACTTTCAGTACCATTCTTTTGTTTATTTTCAAATAAAATCCACAAACTGAGTGTTACAAATATACATTTCAGACTAAAACTTTACACAACTGTTTGTCCAATTATATAAGACTAAAAAGAACCCAATATATATATATATATAGTACGTATTTATAAATATTTTTTTATGGATGCAGAGAAAGCACTGAATTAAACTACAGTCCTAAATGAATAATAAAATCTCACTTTCACTGCACCTTGTGGTTTCTGTTCCTCACTGCATATACAGTAGAACACATGTGAGGAGCAACGCGGCCACGTTATTAATAGATCGCTTCCGTGATAAATAAACTACAGAAGTTGCACTGCAAGCGTGCAAATACACCGTATAATGACAATAAACTGGAATTAAACTAAACCTTTTAAGCAACTTGTACCAGTTTCCCCAACCCCTTCCACATAGTGGAGCATCTTGGATACGAAAAAGTTTGTGCTCGTGCATCACTGTCGTGCTTCCGTGCTACACAACGTTCGCTATATAAAGTTCGATAGTTTGATAAGGTACATGAACATATATATTGTGTGGATATATATTTAAAGTATACTCAGTGTATATATATATATATATATATATATATATATATATATATATATATATATATATATATATATATATATATATAATATATGTTTCGCATTTTTAATATAGGTAGTTCTCCTTGACTGGTCATGTTAAAAGTAGCTCGCAAGTCAAAAACGTGTGAGCACCCCTGCTCCATGGTGTTTCTTATTAAATTCACCCCTGCCTTAGAGGACTTGGAGGTCACACACTTTCTTCCTCAGTCACTTGACGATTATGCCTCCGTCTGATGGTGACTGAGGTCATGTTGGGAATAAAAGGTATCGCTGACATAAAGAATTGTATGTAACACATATATATATATACTTCCGGTTAGTAATAAACTGCTAGTGTTACTTTTGAGATGATACTACCCTTCTGAAATTCATACACTAGATGGTAGAGAACACACTGCGTAGTGTAAGTGTATAGAAGGTCTTTTGGGACACAACGTTTTGAAAAATCTACTTGTGACTAATCAATAATGAAATTCGTCTACAAGGATTTTTATCGATTAGTTATTGCAGCTCTAGATTAAACCCACTCAATTTCAGGTACAAGTCAAATAGAATAACTACTATAAGAACTGAATAATGAATAGAATCATTTCGATAACGGTGGTTTACGGTTTGAACAGCGGAACGATATTAAATCACAGATTGATTTGTCTTGCCTACTGTATGCTTCATGGTCTCCTGGGCGTCCCCACCACACCCCACTTTCAGGATCCCTGATCTAAATAAACGCGAAAAAAGACTTACCTGTGCGCGGTCGATCCTGTAGAACCGATCTGCTGTAGTTGCTGTGAAAACGAGACAACATGGGTACAGATTTGAGTACAGAGCCAATACCAAACCACAAAAACCAAGCTGTTTGAATAATAATCTCTTTCACTCATTACACGCACAATTCGGGGGACACATTTCAGTCTGGTGTTGAATGCGAGTGTATTTAATGAGTTTTGCCATTTCTGAACAATTATGAAAAGCATTAGCTGTGTAATGTGCATCCGGCAGAAATGAATTTTTGCCTAGCAGAATGGTCCAGAGCTGAACTGTTTCTAGAACAAATGAGTTCAAGCTTAATTTTCTGCCATTTGAATTTGGCAAGCTGATGTGTAACAGATGGCAGAACAAACATTTCCTAAGCGCCTTACAAACATGACAAACATATTTTCAAACTGTTCATGCAATGTCCATAGTGATTTCCTGTCTCCAGTTTGGCTCGTACAGTCCCATACCGACACAGACACTGATGGATATGGTTGGTTTGCTCAGTGCGCAGTCCTGCCATTAGGACTAGTGAAAGCACACGACTGAATGCGGTGCCTATTTTAAAAAAGAAATACATTTATACATTTTATTTATATATATATATGTATAAATATAAATGTGCCTTTTTTTAATTTTCTTAAAGAAACTGGCTTAATAAGAGTGATTTTCATTTATTTGCATAATGCCGCTCACATTGTTGGTCATGTTGCGCTTTCAGGTAATTGATTGATTAATGGATTCGCTGATTTTATTAAAGCGGTGCAGGGAACGGAGTCAGGATGATGTGATTAAGATAAATAAATAAAAAAAATAAAAAAATTAAATAATGCAGTAATGGAACATTTAATACAGCTTTCAAAACATGTACGCGAACATCCGCCCACCTTTGAAAACACACACACGCACAGTTGGTCTGACTGATACATCGGCAGGAAACAGAGGGCATTATAATCACGAACGCGACCATATGCCTGGGATAAGCTCCGAAATATCACACTTTGCCAGGGTTGTCTCCCCACTATACTCCGTGAAAGAAAACTACAGGAAGCGCTCTGAAAATAAAGCCGGAATCTGCTCGAAGCCAAAGGGAAGAGAGTAGGTGAAGATGGAACGGAGGGTAGGAAATGGGATCGGGAGATGTTCCTCCAAACGTAAAAGACAAATGCTCGAACGTATCTCTCCCTCTGCAAGACATCGAACTCTCCAACAGAGTAAAGCAGCACACTGGAGATTAACCCGAGGAACAAATAGACAGTTTGGGCAGTTGTACTTCAGCTTTGTTGTCTATTGGCTCACAGTTTAAATGTGTAATTCAGTTACAGTTTGCCTTGATTAACTGGCAACATTGCCAAATGAACTGTTTTTTTTTTTTTTTAATCTGCACCCCTTTTCGTTGATGTGAACAGGCTTTCCCTCAGAATAATTGTATTTGTTTTCAGTCTAAACTGCTGATAGAAAGCACAGCTCCAGTTCGATTCCTCACCAAAAGAGTAAATAAACCTGAGAAGGGTTTCAGGCCGAATGCGGTCTGTTGAATCCACACTACTGTTTACTCGAGCGCCCCAGAACACCTTTTTTTTCCCCCCTTACCTTGTAAAAAGAAATAAATGATGCTAAAACTGAACTGCATTTGAATGCACAGGAGCATGTTTTGCAATTTACTAGAATATTGTATATAAACTCATGTTTATATAGAGTACTGTCTGATCTCATGGGCCCTAATTAGAATGGACCTTTAAAACTCTAGTAACATAAGAACTGAGTGTGTGTGTGTGTGAGAGAGAGAGAGAGTGCAGAGTAGCCCATCTCTTTAATTTGATCAGGACGAGAAAGAAACTACCATCAGTGCAGATACGTGAACACACACACACACGTGAAAGCTTTTTATTCATCTGTGATCCAAATGAAATCTCTTTATTCCTCCATGTGTGCCTGATTATCTGGTGTATTAAGAGGTGTATATGGAATCTATGTGTATATGGATTCTACATGGGGTTGACAGTAATGCAACAACATAGCGTGATTCCATTTTTTTGAGGAACAAAATAGTGTTTTTGCGTAATGGTTCTGGGAAGCAGAATGGAGATCTGGCTGGAGAGAGGTGTGTGTGGAAGTCG
>CM022752.1:44792428-44797428 GCA_012411365.1 Ameiurus melas
AATTTCTTTGTGACTTCGCGTCGTTTTGATCGGTCGTCTTGCATGTAATATAATAAGTGCAGGAGGAATGAAGGCAGGCAGGAAATGAGATATACATATACAGGTTTACTCACAAAGAATTATAGAGCACAGACTTCACTAATGACCTGCCGATCATTATTCCCTTAAACTGGCATCTCGATAGACACGTGATTCACACTTGTGAATGATATCTGAACACCTAGGGGTTTATTATATTCTTCTTCAATCTCCAGGTGTATCTCCGTCATCTTACGGTGTTTTGGCATTGTCTCTACGTCTGTCTCTCTCCTTCTCCCTCTTCGTACTCCCTTTAATTCCTTCGCCACTTTAGTTTGTACTTCTGTTCTGTTCCTCTTTCCCCCATTCACAAGATTCCCTAGAACTTTCTGCCCCCCCCTCCCTGACTCTGTGTCTTTACCTCTTGTAGTTTCTCGATCTGTACACGACAAGTTTCCAGGTCACTGTCTCCGGGGATGACGATGAGCCCCAATGGGATTGCTGAGAGATGGAGAGAGAGAGAGAAAGAGAGCGACAGAACAAGAGAGGGGGAAAAAAAAGGAAGAAAACATTAAAAAAAAAAAAAAACAACAACAAAGAATATTTCCATCATTCGCTTGATAAATGGTCTGTGTGCTGTGCTGTTTTTCCGACACATGTCCCAAGTAAACCAGTGTGCTGTCCACTCATGTTTGGTTGGCCTGGAAACTGACCAGGATAAACAATGGTTTATTAAGCACAATGAGATGACTGATGGTGCATTCGTTAGCTAGTTATGTCCATTAATACGGATTAAGGAAAATGATTGAGGATATGAGTATTAATCGAACATTTCGCTAAAGTGTCTGATGTAGCGCAAAAAGAGTCCGTGTAGAGTAGCGTCATATCCTCGCATTGCCTGTAAAAGATATGCGGCGGTCTAGAGACTTCATTCTCTCTCTCTCTCTCTCTCTCGAGATGTTGAATTACACAGATGACTGTGTGTATTGCTGCTCGTAGAAGAGTTATCGTATATGACGGTTTTACTCTGCGCGTTATTTTGCTTCGGTTCGTCAGTGCTTCCAAATACCTGCGTGTTCCCGATTCAGAGCATGCAAATTAAACCCGCCTAGTAAAAACTCTTTCTACTGTCCGGCGGATCACACCTCGGACCATGTGTACAGTATAGCAGGTGGCAGGGTTCATAACAGGTGGCGCACGCTATTGTTACAGCATCGAGGTGCTTGAAGCGCATTACATTTAAACATGCACACCAAGTGAGAACCTTTGGTGGGAACAAATACATGAATAGTAGTTTTCATTTTATTTTTCTTCTTGTTGAAGCTACTTGCCCAGAAGGTAACTACAAAAAAAAAAATACTCATATATACATATATATATTAAAAAAAAGAATAAACACACTGTAGTGACCCTGAAAACACACCCTAGTTACTTAAAGGGTTTCAATTCTATTAAAAGCTCATCAGAATCTGCTGAGAAAATTAAATTGGAATGTTGGATTCAAGAAATAACATGGTTCCCTCATCCAGAGCCCATTAGAGCTGTTGATCATATCATCGCAATTCCTCTGTGCAAAGTTTTGGGAGCTCATGTCATTTATCAGTGCATTTGTTGTTAGATCATATAGTGGAGTCCAATTCAGAGAAAGCGAGATAAGCCGGGGGTAAGCACTTATAACGCTACCAAGCAGTTTATAAAAGGTTCGTTTTCTCAACGCAACCAGGAAACAGCAGACCAATCAATAGATATTGCATTTTTGATTAATGGAAGCAATTTTTCTTTTCACAGAGCCCGTTATTATATCCGGCTCGCTCGAAACTAATGCACCGCTCGATTTGGACATCTGAGAGACATTTCTAAAAGGAGATTCCTAATGGAAAATACCCGACACCGGCCAGAACTCAACAGCTGGCTGACCTCAAACCAGCTCTGGCCTTTTAGACCTTCAGGGGCAGATTTAGCAGAAGTCAGACGCCACGTTGTATTTTGAGAAAAGAAAGAAAAAAAACCCCAAAACACTTGAATACATCAGAATCAGGAACTCTGCTTTAAAGGTCTGACTAACATGAACAGCACTGTTCCATGTTTATAAATAATGTAAAGACTAGCAGTCTTCCTTAAATTTCCTGATGGCCAACTTCTGGTTGGAGTTCTCATCACTTGGAAACCACTTGCTGGTGCTGAAGAAGGCCGCATATGGACAGCCTAAAGACACACTTGGAAAACCTTGGAGATGGCATTGGGCCGCGGTTGATACGAATGGTTTTGGTGCGATGTCGTGGGACTGCGATTGCGGTGTCGGTTTGGGACCGCAAGGAACTGCACCAACAGACATTGCACTCGAGTCTCCATCGGTGGCCGGTTTATAACTCCAATGGCATGGGCTTCATGTTGGGACTGTAGTGGGTTTCCTGATTGCACCGGTTTCATGTAGCGCAGTTATAGAGGGAATTATTTATAAATCGCACTATCCGGTGTTACCCAGATGAGGACGGGTTCGCTTTTGAGTCTTGTTCCTCTCGAAGGTTTCTTACTCATATCATCTCAGGGAGTTTTTCATTTATCCATTTAACATTTTTAGATCCCAAATTTATATTTCTGTAAAGCTGCTTTGTGACCATGTCTATTGTTAAAAGCGCTATACAAATCAACTTGAACTCGTCTGAAGGTATTATTTACCGTTTCACGGACTGTTTCTGACTAGTTTGGAGTTTGTCGCACTCTGAAGCCCTAACACATATGTACTGGCAGGACGAGTTCACAGTGCACAGTTCTGGCCGGAGCATGAAAGCTGATTTAGTGTTAAGCCCAAAAATCCATAATCTGTCCTTTACAGTTCCTAAAATTCTTCTCTCTTGTTTTTGCACCAAGAGTACATCAAGCTGTTAAGGCTCCATTTTGGGGAAACTGTGCTGTGATATGATAAACAGTTCTCACTTATTTCTGGGTGACAATTGGAGTTTTGGTACCAGATGTTACTGTAAGACCTTGGTCCCTCCATCTGAAAAAACCTTGTAATGTGTGAACCTCGTTCTTGCTCAGCTGTGTTGTGTTGTACACCACTATATCTGGCAACACAAAGCAGTAATAAATGCAGTATAGCTTGAACAGTACAATGATTCTGCACTAGGCTGCGAGACACTCTAAGCCCCTTTTCTTGGATTGGATTATATCTGTCTCACCGGTGAAGTCACTCTGAATTAAAGCTCCCGTCAACTAGGAGCATGTAAGTGGAACAGCGGAGTTTAACTGGGTTTACTTCTGTTGTCGTGGTGGAAGAAGTTGTTCATGATGTGCCTGTAAGAGGTTCCCCGATTTAGCCCCATCTTTAGTGATTTGTGAGCTATTATATTAATATGTGCAATGACGAGATTGCTTTTAGAGAACTACAAGTCTCCCAATCAGAGAGAGAGAGAGAGAGAACAGAGACTGCGAGCTCTTTACTGGGGAATGTTTGGTTGCTTAGCAACATCAGAACAGGCATGCTCTAATTTAATTCAGGCTTGTTCTTTTTTTCCTCTCTTTCGATCCCTCTTTCTCTCCCTCTCGCTCTCCCTTCTCCACTTTTCATCTCTCTCTTTTTTTTTTTTTTCCTCAATCCCATCCCTCTTTCTCTCCCTCTCTGACTCGCTTTCCCCACTTTCCACGTCTCTCTCCCTCTCCCCCAGCTCGTTTCCAGTGTTGTGTAAGCTCTTTAGAGGTGTGAAGAGTGTGTGACAGCACCAGAGACAAGAGCCAGATGTGTTTTATGTTCATTACCAACGGAAGGCAGAACAGAGAACGGCTCCGAGTGGTGGCTGTGACATGGATATTATCTTCATGAGCCGTAACAACACTGGGCTGTGCTGGATTTAGTGTAGTTGTGTAGCCTTTTGTGAGTCAATGTTAGACTGATGTCTCAAAAGCAGCTCTCGTGTGTGTGTGTGAGAGAGAGAGAGAGAGAGAGAGAGAGAGAGAGTGAGTGAGTGTGGGTGTACACATGAAAAGGGTTGATGCTGTCATGTCCTGACATCTAGTGTCGGAAAAGAGAAAAGTGAAGACGTATTCATCACACTGGTCTAATTTCAGATGTACGGATGGTATCGTGTTTGGTGTAATGAGGTGTATAGTGTACTGTGGGCTGCTACTTTATTAGATATAGTGTACACGTCGAACAACTACACTCACTGACCACAAATAATACATTGGTATACTTGGGTTGCACTCGTCCCACACCTTCAAGCATTTGTCTTTATGTCATCCCGTGTACAACGCTACTGCATTATTATGCGCTGCACCGTGGTCCTAACCTGTACCTCCTTGACCCTACCCCTCTATTCTACCCTGCCCGTCAGAGTAAAAGGTGCACCACAGAGCTGTCACTGTTCAGAGCAGGGTTGCCAAATTGGCCTGGTCCAGAATGAAATCGAATTAATGTCGGCAAACAGCAGACAGTGTGTCTGTGATGTACAGAGCCGTTTCTATTGTAAGATACATCACAAAGACGGCGAGGGGGATTGTGGAGTGGATAGTGTCCGTACATCAGAAACCCGAGTGCTCCACAGTGAACTTGTTTCCCCACACAAAGACTAAGCTGCTTCTTGAAAAGAAGAAAAATGTGACTCCCTTTTCCTGCCTGCATTTGTTCGGGCTAGTTTCACACATCTTTTATGTGGGTTTTGAGATGGAAACTTTGTTGAAACCTCGCAACCTCTGGTTAGTGACGTTAGCTCTGCCGTGTTCCGTCTTGCACACCGGCGACACATCTGCTGTTTCGAACTAATTGACCTGCTAGGCTGTACACTGGATACCTGTATGTTGTCGACACTCAAATGTCTATCATGGGGTTAGGCGACAACATTCCTTAGATTGTAGTCTACAGCGTACGTCAAGCCATTCAAATGAATATCGGCATGATTAAAGTCCTGCCCCACCAAAGTCTACAGTTATGAACCACTGCTTCACACTTCCGTGCCGTTCGTGTCAGTGCTGTAAGAAAAATG